>CM067298.1:93276414-93634951 GCA_034231615.1 Meghimatium bilineatum
GAAGAAGGCTATTGGAATCACCAGACTCAACCAAAAGTGCAATGAGAACATCAGAAAGATAATAGATAAAACACCATGCATAGAATATATATAGAAACAACAGATAAAATAGTTTGGACAATGGAAGGAGGGGGTTTAAATTTAAGTAATTATTACTAATACGGACGTTTTTATAAGAATTGTCTGTCATAACGTCCACACTTGCAGCTGAGCGTTGAGGTTTGTACAGAAGATGTAGTCTGTGTTCCAGAGCCAGGTGAGTTGCTATGGTTGTAGTGCAGTCATGTTTATTCAGGATGGTTTTGATGTTGTCTATCTATCTTTTCCTAGGTCTGCCCTTGGCGTTGTATCATTATTTAAATCTTGTTATAAGCTCTTATGGGACCGTTCATCCTCATAAGACGTCCAAACAATTTTATCTGTTGTTTATATACTTGATGCACTATGTTATACTTAGTATCCGTCTGATGTTCTAATTGTGCACCTTGTCGAATCTGGTGACTCAAATAGCCTTACTTAGAGTTTATAGTTTATGACGTATAATCATATCATCACACGTCCACAAAAAAAAAACCATCAGGGCCGTAGACAAGTTTTCATTTAGGAAGGGGAATAATAATGTGAACAAATAAAGTAATTTGAAAAAATGGCATTCGTCCATTTTTGTATTTACTTCCCTCTTTTTGATGAGAAAGCAGATAACGTTTTTGATGCGAAATATGATGACTTTTTTATGCGAAAAGTGATTACTTTTTTGATGTGAAAGATGATGACTTTTGTGATGTGAAAGATGATGACTTTTTTGATGAGAAAGATGACCATTTTGTGTTAAATCGTTAATGTAGGGTTTTCACCCACCTTTTGACTAAATTCCTAGCAATAAAAAACATGTTATGATTTCCTAAGGGTGGGAGGGGGAAGTTGAACACCCACCTCCCTTAACAACAGACATATAAACCATGCTAGTAGGTATATTTGTCGCTTTACTATTGGCAGTAATGATTCTTATAGACCTGTAGGAATCTATTTTATTTCTAACGTACACATTTGTCGCTAGATGGACTAGTATTGTGGCTTGGTAAAAGCTCACGAACCAAGCTTATTGACAACATGAGAGGCAGAGAGTCGTGGAGAAACATGATCGCCTATGCCATTCGGCATGGCACTTGATTGAATGACACATTTGTCTCATGCTCTCTATAGGAGATGAGCAGAATTCGTCTGTAACATTTGTATTCGAAGGTTTATAACCTCTCTCTATGACTGCAGTGAGTGTTCAGCTTTCACATCAACACAACACAATAGAAAACATAAGTGAGTTTCAAAGTTAGTTTTTCACACTAACAATGATTTTGTTTTTCCACATTAAAGTTAACCTTGACATATCCGCTACATCCATCTCCAGCCGTATGGACCTATCTCTAAGTCTGTTTTGCGTTTTCCATCGCTGCATAGGCCTATGCAGGATCCGAGGTATTAGAAAATAGTCAAGTTCTCAAATTTATACCAATTTATCATGTTGTTGGTTTGTGCTTCTGTACCTTCGATGTTAACCAATAACATATTTCATTCAGCGTTGATTTTGGTCTCCTTGCTAGCACAATGTGAAAACAATTCTGACAATACTGTGTATGAAAAAAAAATATAGTGCTTTATGGGTAGATGTTGCCACATCACGTGTCCATAGTCCAACTTTTTAATATTGGTGAGTAAGAAAGACATCTCCAAATAATCACATGTATATTTTGATAATTTTGTGTTTTTTGTTCCAAATTTCTGTACCAAATTTATCAATGTGACACTCCTACGACCCTGACGGACTATGGGTTTTATTACTATATCAGTATCTTTTGCCCACCTCATCTTCTCCTACCACTGCCATTTAACTATGATCAAATTTTATGACGCGACTAATGCATGCAATGACATCGCCAGCACAATGTGAACGATTGGCTTTCATCCAATCATATCATCCGTACAACGTGAACGATTTGCTTTCAAACCACAAGCTAATTCAACCAAGTTGGGTCTGTGAAGTGAACCAAAAAACCCCTCTACCACCGAGCCAACATATGGAGAAAATGTGTGTTTTAAAACAGTGTTCCTCACCGAATACGGATGTGCTGGGCCATTGGCGCAAATAAAACGGCGACATAACGCATTTCCAATCTCTGGACTACATCCTAATGGAAATATAGTAGGACCATTGTCCTGTTACAAGAGATATCAAGCGGGAGATTGAGAATGAAAGCTGAAGAAGAAGAAACAGTGTTCAGAACAGAATAGACTTCTGGAGATAGTGCCCACTGCAAACGTTTTATATTCAACACTGAAACAAACATTTTTTACTCCCAAGTCTCCATCTCCTGATGTTTTTGGCAGTTGGTGAAAACTGTGACTTTATTGGCACTTCATAGAACTAAAAGGTTTAGCTTGATGTCCAATTTTAAATTTAGCTAAATGACAAAATTAGGTTTACCTCTTCTGTTCTAGATGTAAAACTGGTTACAAAATAATGTAGCAAATGTTTGTAGTGCTTAGGTGGTAGGAGTAAGTTCAGCCTACAACTTACAGTTATATATTTCCATGTGACAAGACTAAAAAACCTTGGCGTAGATATCCACAGAACTGTTAGTCAATAAATCTTCCATTCTTACACTAGTGAGTTCTAAATATGACAGGTGTGAAAAAATCTTGGCGGAGACACCCAAAGAATTATATGTCAATAAATCTTCCATTCTTACAGTGAGTTCTAAATATGACATGACTGAAAAAATCTTGGCGGAGACAGAACTGTTAAGTCAATAAATCTAAATTAACATTTTCATTTTCTTGTTTTATGTCTTACTAACTCTAACCTTGTGAAGTAATCATATATGATCAATGTACTTATATATTCATATTCTGTATCCATTCCTCTTTCCAATGATATATTACACATACACTATTTATCAATATTAGTATGTCAAGTGATACAATGGAAAACACATGTAAGGAAATTTTTCTACTCCTGAAATATTTTTATATTTTTATTGCTTCTGGTGTCAATCAGAAAAATGTACATAACTTTAACATTTATTGATATAAATTCATTAAATAAAATGCATAATGAATAGAATTGGATATACTTGTGTAAACATTCTTGAAAAATGGATATCATCAATGACAAGTATGGATACATTTGGGTAAGTCGCAATATTTATACTAATAAATTAACATTTTCATTTTCTTGTTTTGTGTTTTACTAACTCTAACCTTGTGAAGTAATCACATACCATCAATGTACTTATATATTCATATTCTGTATCAATTCCACTTTCCAATGATATATTACACATACACTATTTATCAATATTAGTATGTCAAGTGATACAATGAAAAACACATGTAGGGAAATTGTTCTACTCCTGAAAATTAATTTGGTCCAAACTAAAAATAATCAAGTCCTGAAAGAGTTAAACAAGACAATATCCAAAAGAATAAATTCATTTGAAATACAGTGCTACATCCTGGCAGCAGTGATAATCCTACGGATATCCTGGACAAAGAACATTGCACTTTTGAAATTACTGAAACTTAATGAAGGGTAGCTTCTAAATACCATCATAAGAAGGAAGCTACAGTATTTTGGACACTTAAATTGACATATTGGTATCGAAAGACTGATTCTGGAGGGCAGAGTGCTGGGAGAGAGAAGAAGAGGAAGAACAAGAAGATTATGGACCAGCGACATGGAAGACTGTATGCACATGTTTCTAAATAATGCAGGCTTGCTTGTCCGGGACAGAGATGCGCCCAGAGTATCCACAATGAAGACAACGTTCTGGAAAGAATGTGTCACTCGATATAAAGGTTATACCCGACGTGCTCGTGCGAGAGTAAAACAGAAAAATAGAATAGACTCAAATATTTTTCTTATAATGTAGCGATAACTTTGATTTGTTTCAGCTTCTACAAATTAACCCACAATAATTTTAAAAAAATGATCTCTAGGATCGAACATCCACAGTCCCTCCCATAATATACTTCGCGCTCGACACATGACAGCCAGCGTAAAATTGTAGTTTTATACATGTTGCCTACTCTCATGTGTGTCATGTGATGTATTCTATCCAGTACGTAGTGATAACAACGTTTACCGGAGAATTCAAAGACCATGGATTTTAATTTTAGAGCACAACAAATAGGCTGATGTACGCAATGTTTCACAATTTGCTCATAGACAGATATATACGCCACATTAGCAAGAATAGCAAACCTGTTAAATCAGAGTAAAAAGTTTAAATCGATTGAAATGGAATCGTTTAGAGCTATTTTAGTTTACATTTGTTGGACCTTTGTGCAGCGATTAGAGGTCAAAGGTTAACAATCATATCAATGGTTAACTTTGCTGATCCACATAACTTTTAAGACTTCTCATATCGACCACGGGAGAGACTATTATCTAATTAGCCTACGTGCCAAATTTCAGTGGAATTGGTCAAGTCGTTGAGATTTCTATATCGGGCAGACATAGAAAAAATGATAAATAGAAAAAATAGGAAAATATGAAAAAGTATTAGAATGAGTGGCAGATGCGTTTGTTTCACCAATGGTATATTACTCGGAGGTATGTAATGCGATGTTAAATTTAAACACGTATAACATACATTTATGGGTACAATACGAGAATCAGTAGACAAGTTCAGAACAAATAGCTAACATAATTAAACGGAACGAAATTTCGATAAAGACGCATATACCGACACAGCATCCAATATTCGACACGCTGTGCGATGAGAGCTCCTGACCACTCAACATGCGCGCTGCACACTGAGGTGGATGACCAGTCCATTGCGCGCAAATAGCTATATCGGTATTTTAAGTTTCGTTTCTTAAAGTTTCCGAGATAGTATAATAGCATATGAAATTCAAAAGTTGGTATGTTGTCACGTGATTTGTCCACTGATTCTTGTATTGTACGCATTTATGTGTTCACGTTACATTTAATCTGAGTGTTGTAATAAAAAAAAATTTCTGCAGCTTACTATTTTTATAAAACCTTATTCACGACAAGCCTTCACAACAGACGCCTTATTCAGCACATTGTGTTACAAATTCAAATTGTTACTAAAGAAATGTCGTATATGAGGATGCACAGGTGTGGTGGTATCTTCTGTAAGAACTAGCACATTCATGTAGCGTTTGTCACATGCCAGCTTGGCCTAAAGCAGATTCATCTCCATGTATCATGATTCAGTGGACAAGGTCATAGGATGAAGTTTTCGGTTGGAGAGAATATGAAAAGTATAAATGTTCTCAGTGGGGAGAGTGCAACACCGGTGTCCAAGTGATATACGGCCTATACTTGGTTGTAATCCACACATTGGAACAATTCATAGCAGACTGCGTCGTAAATGCTTCACTCTATGTTTTTGAGGGGCCGCGTAGCGCAGAGGTTTGCACACTGGCATCGCATATGAGTGGTTTGAGGTTTCATTCCCAATTTGAGGCCGAAATGTTTTTCAGATCGCAAAGGCTCTGGGTTGACCCATATCCAGACTTAATTGGGTACAGGATTAATTCGGAAGTAAAGACTGCGAGGGCGAGGATATGGCTATCGCCCTCATATTGCAAAGTCACCGAAATGTGAGATCTCTAACATCTCACACCCTTACGGTATTAATAAATAATACAGGATAACTCAACTTTTTACTGTATTTATATATAAAATTATCTCCCTTGAACATATTTTGCTCTTTCTGTAATTTAATTGTATATTTGTGGTTGTATCCCTTATACTTAATCAATCAAGAGCCGCGCAGAGTGGCGTTTGCGATCTCCACATCTCTCATACAGAAATTTATATATTTGTCTTTTCTACTCTTGATCTTTCCGGTAGTTACTAAATGACTTAGTTTTGCTTTTTTCTTAACATGTCCGAAATATCTTGACTGTCTGCTTCTATTTTGTTTTTATAATTTGTCTTTTTACTCCAGCATCTCTGAGGACTTCTACACTAGTTTTCTTCGCTGGCTATGGCAATTTCATAATTCTTTTCACAAACCACATCTCAGCATTGAGCTCTTTTACACTTAAGATAGACATAATAATAAAAGAGGCAAAAAGTGCAGAGGACAACATCACTGACTCCGAACAAGATATCTCAGAGGAACTAAACAATGAATTGCTTTTCACAGATGATTTGAGCCTCATATACGAAAACGAAGAACAACTACAAAAGCATGTTAACTCACAATCTGTAACATAGAAAGTAAAACATGAAGATCAATACACAAAAGATGGAAACTATGAAAATATGTAGAACATCGAGCACAATAAACATAAATATAGATAATATAGGAGTAAAACAAGTATCACAGTTCAAATATCTCAGTAGTATTTTCACAGAAAATGGAAGCATTCATATAGAGATGAGATGTCAAAAGGCAAATGCAGTAACATACCAACTGTCACCACTACTTCTTCCTCCCAAGATCGAGATGGAAGTTAAAAGACAAATGATGTACAGTATATTACTACCAACACTGTGTTACCAGTACCAAACCTGGTCTCTATTTACATTCACATTACAGAAAGATAGTGACATGTGAGATGAAGTGCTTGGGGAAGGCTGCAGGGGTCACCAGGTTTGACAGATTACGAAATGAAGACACCAGGGAAAGAATATGTTATAACACCTTGCACAGAATGCATAGAAATGCAGTAAATCAAGAGGTTTGACCATATTATGAGAATGCATCATGACAAGTTACCCGTGAAGGCATATAACCAAATGAGATCAGGGTACAAAGCCAGAGGAAGACCACTGAAAATATGGATAGAAAACATCAGGGACAACTTGAACAAACACTGTCATAGCACAGCAGAGGTGACATCTAGCCATGGAGCACAAGCTCAACTTCAATCACCCCCCCCCCTATGCTTAACAGTAAGAGTGGATAACAAATCACCTGGGGAAAGACAATTGTTCTATATTGTCCCTTTAAAATAAACTATTCACAAAGCTGTATCTTTTATAGTTGTGTTTTTAAGAAATCTCAAAATTTACTACTTAATAGATAAGAAAACACATTATTTTATACAGTGGTATCCCGCTATAGCACACCCCAAGCCTGTAGGTGGGGGGGTTCAAACCCCACACCTTTAGGAAATTAAAGTATAACATTTAGTAAAGAAACACATACAGAACAATATAAATGTATCTGAAGATACTGGTAACAAAACAATTACTGAATGCTAGCAAGAGAAAAGTTGGATTAAATTATGGACATTGTTTCTGTGATTAAAGGAGCAAAAGGGGTGCAAAGGGATATACATTGCTCTTGTGCAATCCCAGGTTTACCAGATGACCAAGCACCTCTGCATAGTGTACCAAAGAAATTTGGCCAATGCTTTAGGGATGTTGACCATGCAGACAGAGGTGGAATTAAAACTGTTTTGCACTAGGCAAACAATATCTCTGAATAGAACTTCGGACCCTACAGCCAAACAGTACAGTTTAAGACTATAGCAGGCGTGAAGATAAGTTACTTACACAAGATAAGTGTGAGATAAAAGTAGTTGTCCGAAGTCTAAATCCCAGCACACGGTCTCCTCTGAAACTGTCACCCAGGGACACATTTTGGCCTGTGAATTGAAAATGTTTGGAAACTTAAAATATTTTATATATGAAAACATATGAAAAATGACTGGCCTGTGAAAGTCCAAGAGCACAGTGAATGATAAACTGTCATGGCGTAGAAAAGATACTTATTTGCCTGGCGACAGACAGATTGTCATAGGCTAGTGAAGTTCACCTGAATTAAAAGCATACCAAAAATGGATGTGCTGAGCCAGAAGGCAAAAAATAACAACTCCACTTTGAAACTGGCAGCACAACGTACTTCATGCCCCCGGCAGAAATCATACGCATTTTCATGTTGGTTTTTAGAGAACGAACGTAGAAGAATGACTTGAAAGGCAGGATATTCCACACCTGTCCTAAACATAACAAGTCTTTAGTTGTAAGTGAAGTTATTTTTCATGCCATTTAGTGTACGGACATGAATGTCCAGTGTGAAAGATCAGATAGTTCACAGATCAGGTAGTACTACATGATGCAAACATGAACGTTCGATTATCAGAGGGCGAGCGCAGAAGACGAAAGAAGACAGTACTTAACGTTCCCCGACAGAAATCACAGAACCTTTTGTGTTGGTTATAAGAGAGCAAATGCAGAAGAAAGAACAAAAAATGTTCTAAGAAACAAAATATAGCTTCATTTAGATATCAAACACAGAAAATATACAGTGGAATATGTTTATTTACCTATTATAGCAAATATAATAGTACAGTGTAATACCTTTGTTTATTTACAGTACATAAATTTATAACAAAAACCCCAATTAGCGTATTCTTTATAATTTTATATAGTGAATTTGTATCAATATTTCATAGGTTCAGACATAGTTATTATATAAATTTCACTGTGAGTTACCCTTGCCAGGTATGAAAACAACTTCACTACTATCATATCAGCAATATTTGTACAGAGTATAAATTAAACACAACAAGAATCATTTGCTCAAAATCATTTATTAGACTTTTAACATTAACAATTTAACCACATTATTTATTTCTTCATTCAATAGTTGTAGACATAAAAAGGTGGACCCAAGAGTTTTCTTCTTCTTTCGTTCACTTGAAACATGTCTATATCTGTAATTCTGTCTCCTTAATAAAACTCACTGTCTTTTGTAGGACCCAAGAGTTGAATTTTATCTAATAATCAAGAAGTCAGTGTCTGACAAAACAAGCTATATATCTATCTAGCTATTGTCTTTTCTCTGATAGGCATTTCAGGATTGAATGATGATCGGTTTTTGGGTTATTGCATGCCTGGTAGCTTGATATGCAGTAATAATGTGCCATGTAAGAATGTTGATAACTCCTTGAATCCCCCTTCTTCTTGGTCTTCCTCTGTATCTTGCTGTTTCCATTTCATGTTGTATGCTCTTGCCACTGTCAAAAAGCTATATGTCATTTTCTAATATTATGTAATATTTGTTGTAAATATAACTACTCCAGGGTCTGGACTTCTAGTACATGGTGCAAAGAATAAGAGTGATAGTCTTCTTTCAAGGTATGTCGCAGAAGGCGACTAAGGAAAGTTGGAAGATAGGCTGGCAACTTGCCATCTGTGAAAAATCATTATTACTGCATGTCTTTTCTCAATTTTTTATTTGTTTTCTGTCAAATGGTCGCCATGGATGGTGAAGAGAGGTGCAGGTCATCGAACACTGCCCTTTTGTGACTTACTCATAGGTGGCAGGGAATGCTAGATGTGCCATCACACTGATGGGTCAACAGATCTGATAGAAGAATTAGTTATCCTAGAAGTATATTCTACATTCCTGAGAAAAAAATAGTTGATCCTGGAATAGTGCAGCACTGGAATACTTTCCTTAATGGACTAAAAATGCATCCATAATCCCAGTAACACAACCATGCCTTTGAGACAACAAATCTGATACAAGTTTGGGTGGCACCTCTGTTACTCAATTAAGGACCTGTGCTTTTGTTAAAAAGGCTATGAGTCGTCAAGAGCTACCTGCTGACAACTATGCTAAAGGGACTATTTCATCCTCAACATTATTCTTCCATTAATATTAAATACTAGACACTTTGTGAAAGCACTCTAGATTGTTACTTATTATGTATTTAAAGTTTCTTTTTTGTGTTGTATTTGTTTCTTGATAATGGCTCGGGTTACATTACATTTTATTATATATTTTAAAACAATATTAGATTTCACATCTGAATTTTATCACGATTTCTCAGAGTTTCCTACTTAATATTCATATTATTGTCTTCCCCCAGGTGAATGATGGTTAGTTGTATCCACACTCGCTGTGAAGCATAAGGGTGGAAGCCTCATTTGTCATTCAAAGGCCAGATGTGTTGCTGTGGTTGAGTTCATGTTTGACAGGTTACCATGTTTTGTAAATCTATTTTTCTTGGTCTACATTTGGCTCTATATCTGACTATTATTGGTATTTAATTTGTGTGTATTCTCATATGGTGACCATAACATTTTTGCTGTCTTTCAATATACTCAGTACAGGATATAGATGTAGAACAAGAAATACAACCCGAATCAACCCTCAAAAATGACCCTCCTCCTAGAGTACATTTAAATTGTCAGCATTATCCATTATCAGTGGTCGTCAGTGGTCTGGAGCCATGCTGGCAAGTCTTGATTGTTCTACTGCTCCTACTCTACTCCTAATTTTTTAATTTCTTATTTTATATCTAGTTACGGCTATGAGTCTACTGGAAGAGGATCTTGGTCAAGATAAGGGTCATTGCAGTTTTTCTCAGACACTTCATTTCACATGTAACGATTTTTCTCTGCTGTAAGACTGTTGTTGAAGACCATGTTTGATATCGATACTATATATTTGAAACCTACCTTACCTGTCGTGGACATGATATTTGTGTATGTCAGTATCAGACCTGTTATTTAGCCAGTGGTTGTACACATAATCAATTTCTCAAGGAATGTACATAATGGTGTAACGTGTGTTTTGTACTCGATCAATGTTCCACGGTGGTATTGGACAGATGTGTTTAGAATACTTGGTAGAAGTATCAACCTTTATTAGTATGTTGTTGGCCAAACCTTTGAAAAAAAAAGTTTGTCTCACCATTGTATACAGTAGTTTCAGATCCCAACTAAAGATTTAGCTACAGCCAAGAACATTATATGTGAACAGTCATCAAGACTTGAAATCAATATCTCTTTTCATGGCTACTGCAAGCAAGAATAGGCTTGCATTCATACACTACAATCATTAAGTTTCATATTTATGATCTATTCACAACCATCTTGTTCATTATAGATATCAAATCATCAGAGTATCAGGACTCATAATGGAATAATGAGGGGTGGTAACGAGGCATGAATGCATTATGAACAGAAATAGGTAACATAGCATGTTACCAATGGCTAATAAATAAAACATGCCAAGAACAAACATTTCTTGATAAAAGATAAGCACAGATAATGTTTCAATTAAAAGCCTTCATTCATTTCTGTCATTAGTGTTTATCTCTTAGTTCACATTTCATCTCCTTGACCTTACACTATATCTAATATTCATCCACTTTGCTCTCTACTTTGACTTAATTTTCATTTAAATATTTTAGCAGTTGTCATTAAACTACCACATGATATCTCTTGTAGCAGAACAATGGTTCTACTACATTTTCAGCAGGTTGAAGACAGAAAACATTCATACATTATGTTACTATTGTTATTTGCACTAATGGCCCAACATATCCAACTTCAGTGGTTTCCTCTTCCTTATCTATTCTATTCTTTATTTTCCTTTTTGAGAGTTGGAAAATTGATAAACTCCTTGAGATCAGTGGAGGAAGAAACCAAATCAATTGGGACCTTGTGGACACAGATCAAGAAGATATTACAGCACAAAAGTCATTGGAACAGTACAGGAAACTGAAAGGCAATAGTTTAGATGGTACTATATATGTGTTCTCATGCAAATTTGTATTTTTTCATCACATTTTTTTCTCTTGAAACATCCTCTATGCTTGTATTTAATTCCTAGTCATATTAGCTATTATCAAGGTCTGCATCTTGAGTGACTCTATGAGTATGATTAGGAAGGTACAACTGGGTCTCGTTCGTGAACAGTGGATTGAGGCCTTGAGAAAGGCGAGGCTGAAAATGGTTACATTTATTTTCGTGCTGGGACTTGTGGGTGTTCAAGGCAACGAAAGAGCGGATCAAGTGACATCATGTGCGATTGTGGCACAGGGTGATGGGGCAATAGATCGCACTGACGTTTTGAACTCCTTAAGAGATATAGCACCCGAGAGTGAGACTAATGTGGATGATGATTCATTTTCAATGGCTAGGATTAATGATCAGGGATTGAAATGCGGTGTTGCTAGAAGTGAACATTTTGGAGGGTGCAGAAGAATGATGGTCAACCAGCATAGGACCAGTACTGTCAGTAGAAGTGTAATGGCGGATACACTCAAAGAGAGATCGGAGCAACTATGGATGTGTCCAGTTTGCAGTGATGATGATCCGAAGACTATTAGCTATTGATAACATACTTCTCTGTCTTTCTCATTTCATACTACATATTGGTCAATATCAATAAACTCATTATTCACAGGACTCTCAAATACAATTTCACAAATGTGAAAGCAAGTTGTGTCGTTCCTACTTGTTTTTGATGTACATGTTGTTTTTGATGTATAGGTGTATGTTATACATGATAAAAGCATTTCAGTTGAAATGTCAATTTGTGTGTGTGTTTCTATGTATTTTTCACGTTATTAGCAAAACTTCATTACCCCATTTCATGCTTTACCTCTCAAATAATACAACTTCCATGTATGAACAATAAAGAATCATACAATTTTCCATATCTTTCTCCCACATCTGAAGAAAAATGACTCGTACAACATACACCAGTAAAAACCACATCTTTACTTAAAATACAAGAACTTACAATATACAAATTATTCATTACTACAACTTTATTCCAACTTCATGTGACACTAATGAGCCTATAGTATCTAACAAGTTAATGTTGTGCAAGGAAGCATCCATATTACAATCCTTGTTGGAATTCTCATTTTCCACACCCACCATAGTCTCATGACCAGTATGACTATTTTCATCAGATACGTTAGAAGGAGGCGTAGTGTTAGCAATAAGAGGAACTGTCTGATTTTCAGCAACTGCAAATAAAAGATCCATAGAGCCCATGACCTCCTGCACACTTGTCATCAATCTGACCTCTGTATCAACAAGTTCTTTTATCTTTAACAGCCAAGTTTTTAATGGACCACTGGTCTGTAACTCTGAGATGCCATAAATGTCTGTAAATACAAAACAACATTGAATACAAGACATCAAATCAGTGATATGTCAAGTATCACTCAATCTTCTAAGCACGCTAAGATTGAGATCCAAGGAACAACTGTTTAGCAGAATATTATCACTAACTCTCTACTTTCAGTATCATCATCATCATCAAGTGCAGTCTTCGCAAAGAAGATTGACTTAAATGGATCTCCAACATCCCATCGTTTGCCTTGGTGGTACCCTCTGTTCATTTCATGATATTTATTTCTCACTTGTATCTCTGCCTACCTTTTGCTATCAGTATCATACACTATGAATGTCCAGAAGAGAATCACAGTTCTAAGTGTTGCATGCCATGAAGACTTATTGATGTAGACAGAATCCCTCTACACCTCTCTCTGTCTCTAGGTTTTGGTTCCTCAGATTAGTTCTTGTAGGTCTTCCTCTATGTTGTGTCCTACATCTTTTTCTTGATCTTCTTCCTTGAACTATTTGTATAGACATGTTTTATTATTTTGGTGTCTTTCATTCTTTCTACATGCTTCATCCATCTGAATCTAGTTACTTCCAATATGACCCTGATGGATTAGGTATGTTGATTATCCTCTTTGAACCGGACATGTCCATTAGGTGCTTAAATCTCTCTTCAGTAAATCTCTCAATATATAGCTGCTAATAGTTTTAGTTTTGTATTAGTTCCGTGTTCTTTTTGAAATTTGTGTTAAGTCTTCTCTGAGGATGACTCCTATCATAACTCCCAATTTTTATATTCTCAATACTGATTCATGCTCATGTTTCTCAACATCCTCAATTCATGCAGACTCCCAAAGAGCATTGAGTATGTCTGTTCTGTCCCTGATGGATGATAGTTTATATAAATCAAGAATTTCTTTGTTATCCCTAATTCACCATATTTCTGAGAGCTCATTTATGAGTTTTAAATATTGTTGAGATGCTTAAAACAATATGTGTTACAAGGAGAGACCATAGCAAGAGAGCGCTAAGAACTACATGTTGACTTCCTAAACATTGCACAGATGATACTTGACATTTTTTATTGCAGCATCTTTATCCTGAATATGTTCTTTTTGCAGTTCTCCAAATGTTCATAGTACCACTATGGTGCAATATATTACTAGTCTCTCATTCACTCAATATTTGACGGACAAACAGTACTAAAATATTTTGGACATATTTGAGAACAGAACTCAACTTCTGTTGTGTTTGTATAATACCAGAAAGACCACGAGATGGAGAGACAAAATAGCAATAATTTAATATCAATACAGAGGTGACAAAAAAACAATGACAATTATCTGTCTAGAGATGAAAACTTCATCTCCTGACAATGAAAAAGAAAAAAAAGAAATAAAATAAAAGATAAAATCACTTTTGTCTCAACTAAACAACCAAGATAAAGTAGTGGTACGTCAATATATTTCAGGTCATTCACAAATCAGGGGAAATGAGATAAGCAGATCTGTATGCCACAACTGGAAGTAACTGTTAACAACAAAATATAGAAGATACTGTATCATTTCCAAAAATGAAGTCCATCATCAAATGCTGTATGAACATGGAAAAAACAACTCAAACTTGCAGATAAAAAGATGATGACATTCACACAAACTTGGAAGAAAAGAACAAACAATCATTTTTAGATTGAGATCAGGCTACAACAGACTCCAGAACACATACATAGAGGAGATTTGGAATTAGCATCACTGATGTGTGTTCCTATGGACAATCTGCAGAATATATTGAACATAATTTACAGAAGAGCTCACTGTACCACACCACAAGAAAACTATGACCAGCTGAAAGCTCTGACAGGCAAGCTCTATGATCATGTCATGGAGCTGGTGACCATAGTAGTTCATTGAAAAATTTCATGTGAGTCTCACTCTGATTGGAGAACGAGGAAGAAAATGTAAAGTAAATTAGAAGGCAATAAATAAACAGCATTGTTTCTGCTTGTCAAGAAAATGATTGCTAGTATGAACTAATGTTGATTGTGCTGATCGACTCATGCACATATCAACTCACTATCAACAATAGAATATGTTAGTGTGTTGCAAGGCATGAAAAGGGAGCAATGATAGTGGCACTGTTATCTTCCATGCATGTCATAAGAGGCAACTAAGGAGGTTTTGGGGTTAGCTGTCTCATTCATTAGAGGGTCAAAGTTTGTTTGTTTGTTTTTCGTTCGCTCCATTGTAACCATCACGGATATCCGTGTGATTTCCGCCGGGAGCGTGATAACGTTGTGCCACCGTTATGCGCCTTGTAGGCCTAGCACATCCGATTTCGGCATGCCTTGACAATTTGGGTGGGCTACCCTTAGCCTGTGACAGCCTCTATATCTGTCTCCAGGCACTAGTAGTGGCGACTCTTCGCCCAGACGATTTTTGCTCTCGTTTGACTCGCACAAGGTGTTCCACTGTCTATGAACTTGCCTCGTGTAATTGGACGTGCTGTGCCTGTGCCCATTGGGTACTGAACCGTTTCTCATCCGTGAGCCTGGTTCCTTAAGGGGAAGAACTCAACAGAGGAGTTGGACCCTGGCTCTTTCGCCCTCTTAGCCGAGGTGTCATTCACCGACATCGTGTACCCCTTGTCCAAGTTCGAGTCTCACACCACGTGTTTGAGAGCAAGGCGTTCTCGAGCTGAGCGTCAATGTCCCAATAGCGCCTGAGCCCATCAGGTACTGAACCCTTTCTCTCTTCAAGTGTATTTCCGGTGTAGGAAAACCTGACAGTAGAGTTGGGCCAGGGCTAAATTGTTGTCCCTTTTGTGCCTGAGCCCATTGGGTACGGAACCATTTCTCTCTGCAAGTGTACTTCCGGTATAGGAAACCTTGACAGTAGAGTTGGACCAGGACTACCATCGTTGTCCCTTTCTTGCCTAAGCCCATTGGGTACAGAACCCTTTCTCTTTGCGAGCATATTTCCGGTTTAGGAAGGCTCGACATTAGAGTTGGATTAGGTCTTCTTGCTTTACCAGACGCCAATGAATGGGTCTGGGTCTCTGCCTGTAAGGAACACAGGTAACTAGATACTCGTCTCGAGCTGACGGAGCTTGTAGTTCCCCTTTCCTAGAGACTTTTCACTTTCTATTTGCAGTTCGCGCTGCCCTCTAGCGCTGTTCTGCCCTTTCATTGTTTCATTGTACTCGGTATGAAATCTATTTGTCTCTCGCCATGCATCTACCTTTACGTGCATTTTACATTGGCCGCCCCTCCAATCTTCGGACTGGACTGACTAGCTTCACTGTATGTCGACAGTGTCGCTATATGTGGTGATGCTGGTGGTGTCGGAGATATTGTCTGTCTCTTGTGCAGTCAAATCTCTTTCCATCTGCTACCTCCACATTCTCGGACACGATCCCCAAATAATTTGGCCAGAATCAGCTCAAGCTGCTGTATTTCTGTTTCCAGGGTGCACCGCGTGGAGGTACATTTGGGATCTTGGTTATCTGCTAACCCTGGGTCGGCCTAGAGTAATGCGTTCCTTTGCACCCCAGGGTCAAAGTGATCTAGAAGTCAGGAAGAAGCCGGATGTATCAGGCCAAAAGGCACAGATACCGCAGGCTAGGCTAGCTGTAAACCATGATACAATGCATTCCTTTCTCCAAACTACATCCTGTGAATCTACAGGAGTTTTAGAATGAACATAGTAAATATTTAATTTCTAAATTTTGTATGAGTTATTCTGTATTAATCATACATTTATTTTACAAAGGTTCAAAAATGTGTGTTAATTGTTTTACCCAGAATAAGGTTGAAGACATCCAACAAAGTGCTCATGAAGTGAGGATTGCTTAGATTCCTATGGAAAAAAAAAATTGTAAATAATATTACCTAGTAAGAATAGTGCAATAATAGCAATACAGCCCTCAAATATAAAACATATAACATAAGAAATATTAAGGGCTAGCATCTTTTTCTATGTTCACTATACCTGCCCATATGGCAACAGTGCATGTTCACTATACCTGACCATATGGCAACTGTGCAATCTGGATTAGTTCAAGGCACAAAGAAAAGGGTCACCGTCTTCTTTGCAGCAGTGTCATAGAATTTGACTAAGGAAAGTTGGCTGATATGCTGACAACTTGTCACATCTGAACAAAATGATCATTGTCATTGCATGTCTTGTCTTGATTTCT
Source organism: Meghimatium bilineatum (assembly GCA_034231615.1). NCBI lineage: Eukaryota > Metazoa > Mollusca > Gastropoda > Stylommatophora > Philomycidae > Meghimatium > Meghimatium bilineatum. The sequence continues at coordinate 93,293,468 of CM067298.1, forward strand.
TATTTCTGTCTTCCATCAAATGGTCACTATGGATGATGAAGATATGCAAGAAAGTGAATATCATACTTTTGTGCAGACTCCTAGTGGTGGGGAATATTAGATGTGCCATCACTGCAGATGTTTACAATTTACATTTTTTAATAGTTGAGGAATTAGATTTTCCACTGTTGTTCCATGCTTGTTTCTCCTTCTAACAGTTTCAATTTGTGCTGGGTTGTAGCAGTTGGATATAAATTGGATTGGTTTTATATCCATCTATTTAGTTAAGTTAGTTTGTTCCTTTCTTGCCATAGGCGGCACACAGGGCAGAGGTTTTGATTCTCCATGCACTGCGGTACTGCCTGTACTTTTAGTTCTTGTATGGACTTGCAACCTATTATTTCTCCTCCTTTAAGTATGGTACTTTTTAAGGGTAAATTTTGCTCTTTTTTTCCCCATATTCAGGCTTCACATACTTGAACCTGTCAAAGTCGTTACTGTGGTGTGGTCGCTGCTGGCAACTACTGGGAGCGCCACAGGTGAGAGCTGAGTGCCAGGTGGGGACCAAGGATGTGAGAATTACTTCAAAGGAGAATGACAGTCTCAGCATCAGAGGTACTATCTCTACTTGACATTCCTTACACCCCTAATTACAAATACTAATTCATAACTATTAATACAAGACTGGGGTACATAAGGATTTGTGAATGCGATGGAGATGATCTGAAGAATAGTAAATAAAACAAACCATAATACTTGTAAAAATTCCATCATGATAAAGTTTCTCTGTATATTATAAAATCTACCTGTGAAAAAAAACCACTTTTGCATGGATCAGAGAATCAGTTCACTACACTGGAAGGAGATATAATAACGGGTGTAAAAGAATTTGGAATTACGCCAGAGGCGAGCAGAATAGGGTGATTGAGGGGGTATCAAAGATATGCATGTAACAAGCGAGCTACATGAACCATCAGAATGCATACTCATCATCATGTACTGGCAGAACTGAGCACCTATGGGTTTGCTCAGAGTGTGTCAATGCCGATTCAGAAAATTAAAAACTAAACTAAGTAGTAAGGAAGTTAACAAAAAATGGACTTTTCTGACTACTTAGTGATGTACTATAGCACAATTTTTTCTTCTGTGTATTGTTATAATAAATAGGTATCATGGTAGTGCAACTATATACCAAAGGGAGAAGAATTGTTACTAAAAAATTAAAAAACACCAAAATTAATGTTTCAACCAAGCTGACACTATCAGGATTTATGATGTTTTGCCAAAACAGAGATGTTATTACTTTGTAAAACTAGCCCACCTTATGTTGTAACATAAAACTAAATATTCTTCAAATAAAATGCCAATTACTTTTGGATAAACTGTAGAACAACCATCAAGCTGGCATCATCTCTGCCTGAGAGAGCTGTCCGAATGTGGCCTCTTCGTATTAGCTCTTGCATAATGCTGACTGTAACCTCTGGAGTCATTTTGCGAATCTTCATCTAGTTGTGACAGCAAAGATATTTTAATATATTAGCTAACTCACAGTTAGCCAATTAAGTCAATTTCACTAAGTCAATTTCAGAAAACATGCACATTTTATAAATGGCATTGAGATTGTGCATTGACAACAACATTCAAGTAAAATAGTATTTTCAGAGGGTAGTTTCTATATTGATAATGAACTCCTCATGATTCTGGGTGAGTTGACCTGCTGCAACCAAAGACATGTTTAAGTACTCTGAAATGTTTCTTGTCCATCATTGTCTTGGGAAGCCATTTTATGTTACCATTAACTACATCTTCCACTACTAGTTCTTCCATGCAGTTATGTCTATATGGTAAAAGCAACCTCAGCTTCTTTGCTATAATGTTGCCAAGGATGATTATTACATTTTAAAATATAAATACCAATGGCCAAAGTCAGTCTATTTGTGAAAATAAAACGGTGACATAATGCATTTGCATTCTCTGAACTGCATCCTGCTAGAAATGTAGCATGACCATCATATTCCTGCTACAAGAGACATCCAGTGGGAGAACAAAAGCTTACAAATATAATTTTCATTGAATTAATCTTCATGAAATGTGTACTGGATTACTATCACAATGTGGAAAATAGAATAAAATAATGAAATGCCACTCAACTATCCATGAGTTTTTAAAACACTACAGATGTTTTAGTAACATTGTCAGAATGACAAGAATTGGCTTGGCTTTCATTCAACTGATGCCACAACCAAGATCATGTGAGTTCACACACTAGATTTTACAGTGTGGATAGTTCACAAAATATGACAAACATTTATTGAGAAGGAATGAAGTATACTAGGAGTACAAATAATGAATTTTTGTTAGGCGCAACAGTCTAACAGAGTATATTGAAGCTTCAAATCATTCTTGTAAAACACACAGGAGATTAACACAATATCTAGCAGCCAAAAATGAGACTATCTTTTTTGTTCGCTCTCCAACCCCCGCAGATTAGCAGGATGTAGTCCAAACAACAAAATTCTTTCAGCCGGACGTATTTCAGCATGGATTGACTCCCTTTGACTCTCTATGAAACAGGACAACCAAATTCAACCCCAAAACCTCCTTATTCACCACTTTACGATATGCACGGCAGGTAACAATGCCACTATTCTTTGTTCCCCTTTCGGATAGTGATCAAAACATTAGTTCTGCTAGCATACACATCATGGCAATCAAGTTATATCCTATTTTAATTTTCTCTACAAAGTCAGTATCATAACTGGAAATATAAATTGTTGTTTAATAGTATAGCTCCTTCATAGTTATTAGAAAGATATATTTTTTGTTGTTTAAATTCTTCAGAGATTCTTTTAGAAAGATAAGTTTCATAGTAAAATGTGGAGATATAAACATTATTATGTAAACTTAATAGAATCATGTTATAAATGTGTTGCTGGGGCTGAAAAAAGGACCAAAGAATGTGACAGTATGACACACATGACATGTTGTAAGAAGTGAATAAAGAAGTTTTGGAGGTGGTTGTCCCACCCGATAGATGGTCAGTGACCCAGAAGTCATGCTGAAGTCAGATGTGAGGCCAAAAGATGATATCATAGCCAAGCTGTAAACTATGCCACAACGCATTTCATTCTCCATACTACATACTGCTGATCTGAGGAGTTTGATGGGAACAAACACGGAAAAAGAAGTTGATCTACAACTGGGGTATGGTTCCATCTCTAAATCCATGCCACTCATCTACAGCATGTTTTTAATATAAAAGTAAAATGCTCTGTGTGCACCAACAAATATGAGAAATGTACATTTTAGATCAGAATATCATGAAACGTGAACACAGAAATATCAGCTTTATGCCTAAGTACAGCTAAACAAAAACATTTTTGGCAATATAATATTAACAACCTTGTTTAAATCTCAAGATATGGATTTTGTATTGGCTGCTGATTCCTCCCAGTATTTTACATTATCGCTATCAATATATATATATACACACACACACACCGGTGTGTGTGTGTATATATATATATCAACAGAGCTTTAGCTCAGTGGTTAGAACATTAGCTACCTAGTCGGGTGATTCAAAGTTAAATTTTCAGTTCAACTGGAAGTATTTTTAAAATCACCAACAGCTCCTAGGCTCTGCTTAAAGAGATGCATATACCATAACTTCTTGGAATGTAAAGGTGTATATCATTGCTCAATCAAAAATACAGGCCTAACACGACATTTCCCAATGAATCTTAATGACTAGTAAAAAGCAACATGATTTACTTATGACATAAATACATTTTCAGAGAACCAGATATCTTGTGACAATGAAGTTCTCACAACAGTAGATCTGGATTTAGAACTCAAGGATGTGCAAGAGATAGTAGATCAGGAAACATAACATATATTCAATAAGAACATTTGACCTGTAAAAAATATGGCTCACATGGCTTTATGTCAAATACACTTCTTTCCCTTATTCATGCATAGGACATATCAGGGAATATTATTTCAGGCCCACATTTTTTGTTGACCAATGGCTTACCTAGGGATGGTGTGGTGAGAATCATGCCTACCACCTTCAATTTTCCAGAATATATGGTACCAATTTCATTAGGAAGAGTCGACCTAGGAGCTGTGGTGATTTAAAAATAATTCCAGTTAAACTGGGAATTAAATCTTAGATCACCCGACTCCACCGGCTACCAAAAATGTAACATAGCAAAAAGTAAACTGCTAACAAATAATGCATAATTATGTATAAAGACAGTAACAAGCCTACATTATTTTGTCTCGTACAATAATCAGTTCATATCATCTACAAATTTATGACTGTTTTTTAGCGTTTGTTCTCAAATTTCCCCTTTAGCTCTCTTGTAGCAGGACAATGGTCCCCGATTTGCAATGTAATTAAATTAGTGGATTTGTGTTATAACTTTTATTTGTGACAATGACCAACACTTCAGGCTTCAGCAATGATATTGAATACATTCAAGGCTTTTAACAATTCCCCAGAACAGTGGACGCCTGTAGCATATAGCTAGCAGGTCAGCGATACTTTGAAATCTGTTTATAAGCATTGCTCATACTACATGCTGGTCGCCAATTTGAATGTATGACTAGTTAAACCTACATTAGAGGTAACAGTATACTAGTGGAAAATAAATACATTCCAGAAGGAAAAACATTTTGATTTGCTATGTTGAAGTTTCCACAATATACTTATCTAACTCTACCTGGAGTAGCCATTAGCTGTATAAATAAACAAAACGAAACAGCTACATAACCACAAAGTAAATTACTTTTAAATACTTACCTGCATAGCAGCATCCAGAGCTTTGCTGTGACTGAATGATTTGAGATGTCTGTCGTAGGGCGCAAGAAGCTCTCGTCTTTTCAAAGCAACAACATTGTCAGTCTGTGAAGGAAGATCATATTATATGTCCTTGATCACAATCACTAGGATCTGACTTGAATCAGTATTGTTTCTTTCATTTTTTAGTTTGAGTCATAAAGTAATGCAGTTCACAATATATGTAAGATGTATTGCCATAGCTATCATGAGATTGAGTGTTTCACTACGAATGTTGTCAATATTATTTTTTCATCTTGGGTGTCATCTACTTTCCCCCTCTTTCCTCTATCAATACACTCTGCAATTTCAGGGTCATGACCATACTTGAAGTCACTAACAATTTCTTCTATTTTTGAATGTCTATTTTCCAAGCTTATCATTCACTTTATATTATATTTATTTTATAATATAACTGTCATTCTCTAGATGATTTTCTTTTCCTCTAAAATGTTTCTATCCAACAGCATTTTTGACAAAAACCTCACAAGCAATCAGGTCAGGCCCGTAGATAAGGGAGGGGGTTTGGTGGGTCTAAACTCCTCTCTTACCAAATCTAAACATGACTGTTAGTACTAGGAACTTAACCAAGAGGTCAATAAAAACCCCTCCTTTAGTGATTTTTCACAAAGTAGTCTTTAAAATTAGGTATAATCCCCTCCTTAAGGTAATCATATCTACTGGCCTGAATCAGGTCACAGTATTGCTACTCTTTGCTCCTGCTACACACTGGTATATATAACACCATGTTAATATTTGAAAGTAAAACACTTGGACTACAGAAGAGATTTCTGTGGACCATCATTTTATAGAAATAGGGTTAAGACTGATTTATGTTGATCCTTTGTGACAGCCAGAGTTCACTGAAGTGGTCTGATCAGACTTATCATCACATACAGCATTGTGTAATCTGAAAACTAAATATTAACTGCTAATGATTAAGTTATTAGTGTGTTTAATATTTCATACAACACAATGATTTGAATGGAGTCACACAGAGTTCTGCATGCTCTAACTATGAGCATACTTACAAAGATTGTGTCTGGCTATCTATGATGATAGTGGCTAGATTAAATTAAGGTGTGAGTTGTGGAGAAATACTTTATTTTGTGCCAGATATGTGGGCATAAATAAACAATAGAGCAGTCAGACTTGCCATCATGACTTCAGACCACTGATAGTTCAATGGATAATGTTGACAATTCATATTCACTCTAGGTGGATGGTCATTGGGAGGTGAGGGGGAATTCAGTTTGTGTTTCTTGTTCTACATCTATACCAAGATTGCATGATTGTCTGAATGAGTATGAAATAAAGCTCTGGGGAAAAAAAAAATCACCCTTTGTACAAAAAAAAGATATAGGGTCATAAGAGCTATATATTTTCATAATTTCTAGGAATAAAAAAAAACAACCCACAAACAATACTGAGCAAGCGGGACTCAGAAGTGAAAATGAGGTCTAGCCAGACAGATACATTATGTAGTAATCAAGAAAGAGTCTGTTCTGTAGTTGAGTGAATAGTGAGCCCACCTCACAGACTCAAGTTGTCGAATTAACCAGTGGTTTGAAAGCTTATTATTCACATTCTGCTGGTGATATGATTTTATGTATTAGTGGCATCTAGAAATTAAATGGAGGTTGAATAGCAGTGTCCTGTATTGTATTGTTCTGTATATGCTTCAATTGTTATTTACTAAGGAAAGAATCTACCAACACAGAAATGGAATAGTCAGTTACAGATGTGTGTGGACATAATTAATACAAGATTGGGGTACATAAGGACTTGTGAATGCAATGGTGACGATGTGAAGACTAGTAAAAACAATCATCATGCTTGTAAATATTCCATTCACAAAGTATCTCTGTACATTAACTAACCGTAAAATAAAACTTCTGTGTTGATCAAAGAATCAGTTTGAATTATTTTGTATGTAGGAGAGTTTGACATTTCCTGAATTGAGAAAAAAGTAACAAGGAACAAAACAACAAAGAAAACACAGACAAGAGCAGAGATAACCATTATTAAGAAGTAAAGTTCCATGATCATATTCTGTAGGCATATTAATAAAACAATATCCCATGTGTTTCCAGGGCCAAAAAGGGAGCAAAGATTAGCAACACTGTAATCTGCCAGGCATGTTGTAAGGAGGTTCTGAGGGTTGGGTTGACTATTACATCCCATAGAGGATGACAGTAATTCAGAAGTCAGCATGTCAGTCTGAAAGGTGGAGAACATGACATTGCATCTAAGTTGTAAACCATGATACATCTTCCTTTATCTGGACTACATTCTGCTAATCCGCAACAATTTAAGAATAAACACAGGAAAAACAACTACAGACAAAGTGACAAATATACTTACATTGTTGGGCACAAACGTTTTCACCAAATGAGAGTGGCCCCTAAGTCTTCTCTTGTTCTTACTGGCCTCCTGTGGTTTGGGTTCTGCCTCTTGTTTACGTCTTTGTATAGACAACATCTTATCAGCCATACCAACAACTAGAAGCTGGTCATCCGGCTGTTGACAAATAAAATATACCATTAAAAAACTAAAGAATAGATTACTCCCACCAGGATATCACTGGAGCTGAATCATGAGCAGATGCTGGGACAGCAGTGAGAAATGTAAGGAATAATATTATTAGGAAGAAGTTATTGAAACAATCTGAAGGTAACAGATCTGATGTGAACTAGGTCCATTCAGCTAACACCATATTGAATGAGTGGGAGGTTAAGTGGTGTTAACTGAAGGACCCATTCAAATTATGTATGCTAGAGGCTATCCATAACAGAATTAGGGGGATCAGAGGGGAGAGAGAGGTGTATTTAAAAAAATTTGGCAGCTGTTGACAAAAGGTAGGGTGTTGACAAAAGTTGAAGTGAACAATACCTTTTCACACACCAATTAAATAATGCAGTTTTTTTTCTAATTTTATCAAATAATTTTTTGACATAATTGGGGGGGGGGGGGGGGGTGGGGAGGGAGATCCTGAACTCGTGACAGGTACAGATGGAGGGGGGATGTATTATACTGGCAAAACAATTGTTGACACAATTTATGGACTACTTTCTAAATGAAATGGAGAAAACATTTATTTTCTTTATCTATTGTATTTCCACTCATGCCATTAAGCGTTGGGGGGGGGGGGGGAATAGGGAAAAGAGAAAAAGTAAAATGAAGAAGGGAATTTGGGATCGTCTGTATGTGGCCATTTGGGTCGCAGTCACCATGGTAAGCCAGTGCCTCTTTAAATCTCTCTCCTTATCATCACCGATATTTATCTTTCATCACTCAGTGCCTACTCCACGGTTCAAGTGAATAGCTGTAAAATCACATACACCTAATCAACGAAAGCTGCCTCAATAATAACATGAATATCAACACATAAAAAACAGAAACAATGCATATAGGCAGAATACTCAATACAGTCATCATAAAGATAAATGATCAACTACTAAAACACGTGCAGGAATTTAAATATCTCGAAGTATATTTACAGACGATGGAAGAATGGAGAGCTCGAGACAAGAATTCAAAGAGCTAGCTAACTACATAAATTATGAACTTATAGCACATTTGATATAAATATCTATCTCGATGGAAACCAAAAGGCAAATCATAAATTAAATATTCATCCCAACACTGTGTTATCAATGTCAGACATGGACACTAACTAAAGAACAAGAGAGATCAAAGAACAAGGAAGATCATATTATATGTCCTTGTAATAACTACCTGTTAAATGAAATGTCGTAGAAAAGCAGTAAACATAACAAGAAGAGATCACGTGAGAAATGAGATTACAAGTAATGTTGGAACAACATCAGTGGTGAAATAAATAAATTTAAAAACAAAGACTGAAATGGTTCGGCTACCTAATGAGAACGAACCCTTATTGGTCAGCAGCAAGAGTATATAAAAGGGAAACAGCAAGATGCAGAGAAAGACCAAGAAGAAGGTGGATTGAAGGAGTTACCAATATTCTGACGTGGCACAGTATTAGGGCGTATAAAACCACCAAGCGTGTCATAGTCGGAAAACGGATCGTCACTCAATCTTGCGACCAATCACAGAAAAGCAGAGAAAAGACATTAAATTATGTATCTTGTTTGAAATCTATATTATTTGAATTCATTCCATGAAGTGTCACGACTAGAGATTTATTCCTACTTCTAATATGTTCATTAAGTATTTGTGTGTGCTCTTATTATTTGCTTGAGTGACATCCGTGTGTTGACCGGAGCCCAAAATAGAATGAAAAACACTGTTACCTGCCATGCATGTCGTAAAAGGCGATTAGGAAGGGTGTGCAGATTGCCTGAGCCTAAAAGGCGCAGATATCGCAGTGAAGCGTAAACCATGGCACACATTACATTATCCCGATTTAATTGGTAGGGTATCCACTTCAGGACCTAACCATCAATTCAGCATTTTTTGGTTGTAGTGATTTTCTAAGAAATGTAATTACGTTCAGTAGTTATATACATGGAAATAAAAGTTGTTTTGCAACAATATGCTGCACAGGTTAGATATGCAACTTAACATCAGAAAGAGAGAAAAATTAAACCCAACCGTTATCTAAACACGGGGCCTGATATTGAGAGACAGAAGCAAGCTCGTAGATAAAGAAAGGGGGAGGTTGTGAGCTTAACTCCTTTTTCTCTTAGGAAATAAAAACGAGACATAGTACCAGCGAGAAAACTAAAATAAGAACAAGACATATAGTACCAGTGAGAAAACCAAGAACAAGACATATAGTACTAGCGAGAAGAACAAGACATACAGTACTAGCGAGAAAAACAAGAACAAGACATATAGTACTAGCGAGAAAACCAAGAACAAGACATAATACTAGCGAGAAAAATAAGAACAAGGCATATAGTACCCGCGAAAAAAAACACATAACAAGAACAAGACATATAGTACCAGCGAGAAAACCAAGAACAAGACATACAGTACCAGCGAGAAAACCAAGAACAAGACATATAGTACTAGCGAGAAAAATAAGAACAAGACATATAGTACTAGTGAGAAAACCAAGAAAAGACATATAGTACTAGTGAGAAAACCAAGAACAAGACATATAGTACTAGCGAGAAAAATAAGAACAAGACATATAGTACCAGCGAAAAAAAAAATAAGAACAAGACATGTACTAGCGAGAAAAATAAGAACAAGGCATATAGTACCCGCGAAAAAAACACATAATAAGAACAAGACATATAGTACTAGCGAGAAAAATAAGAACAAGACATAGTACTAGGTAGAAAAACAAAATAAGAATAAGACATATAGTACTACACACCCTTCACCCAAGCGCTCCACTTTCGAATAAAAAATTTTTAAAGGAGATAATTTATGTTATTCATGTTCATTGCGCATTGTTATTTGTCAGGGAGGTCCTGCCACGATAAAAATCTGTACCCACTCGTTAATTCTAACCCTTGAAAGAAAATCTCATTGTATACCAGTCATTTATGTCAGTGACATATTGTATAAGCGTACAAGACGTTCATTAGATTAGAGTTAGATCTACTTTCAAGTGGAATATACTTTTCTCTACGTCTAGAGAGAAAGAAGGGAGGTGACGCCAGCCGAATCTAACGAAGACTGACTTGGATTATCATCATATGAGAGCATATTTTGAGCACAATTTATGCATTTCTTTAGTCCCAGCAGATCTGATACAAACGTCAGGAACAACAATTACTACACTTGACAGTCTATTTTACGGCGAATCTTAGCCATCATACACAACAGTGCATCTCAACATCTGCTTCAATGTAACCCCCTATTTAGCTCAATTTACCAATGTTGGACTACTCGATTCCTGGTCGTAGGTGCAAATAAGGTGTGAGGGCACAAATATTTCTAAATACGTATTTTTAGTGCTACGATTTGAACCCTACAACCCCTGTGTCTTGTATGTATATATGGTCTTGCTGATGATAAGCTAATCATCACACAATTGAACAAAAATAAAGATGGTATATACAGAATCATTGCAATATATAATAAAATAATGAGTTAAGACACATACACTTAATATATGTTTTTATTATCAATTCGGGACGACATTCCAGATTTCATATTCTAGAACGTTCCGAAAGTCAAGTTCAACTTTTAAAAAAGCAACAAAAAACATGACACCAACTGCAGTCAAATTTGGTAAGTGTAGTACTGTTGGTGACGTAAAATCCCCCACCCACTCCCACTCCCTCACCAAGAACTTTGATGATTTGTAGTCAAGTTCCACTATAACAACTTGATCCTGATCGACGAAAAGCTAGTGAACTAACATTTAAATAGAAGTATTGTTAAATATGTACATTTGTTATAAGCGTATGTGCTACAGTTCTGTAGAAGAACATTTTGTGCTCATATTGGACTTGTTAGTCATTTAAAAACGCACTATTAACTTTATTATTATGTTTTTGGCTACTTATTATTATTATTAATATGGTTGAGTTTTGGTCATCGTTGATTACAACGGACGAACATCATGTGCTACAAATGCATTCCACTGTATACAGTACGGCATGTTTACAAGATTGATATCGCTAAGGTTTACAGTAAATATTATTCAATCTGTTACAGATAGACAATATACAGCCATATGACAACCCCCCAACCCAAAATGTAATTTTATTGTTTCTCACATTCTTAAATAATTCCACCATCTCATTGTTCTATTTGGTAGCTTTGTGACCCGCTTTGAGAACCACTAATCTCCATAATGCTACAGCACTAAACAGAGACTTCTTAATGAGATTATCAGATAGTAATCAAGTAAGAGACAAATACATATCTACATTTCAATGTTTCGTGACTGACATCACTGGGGCCTACAGAACATATACACACATCTATGAGATTTATCAATTTAGATATATTATTGGTGAATGTGCGCGTTATGTATGTGTAGGAGGAAGGGGCGAGAGGTAAAAGCGTGGGGTTAAGGAAGAGAGGGAGATATCGACTCAGCCTTAATTGAGTACCGGGTTAATCCGGGAAGTAAAAGATTGCAAGGGAGAGGAGATGTCTACCGCCCTCATATAGCACGGCCGCTGAAATGTGAGACCGCTAACATCTCTCACACTCCTACGGCATTAACAAATGTTATGAGTTAGCATAACTTAACATAAAAGAATAAGCATGTTTCAAAAATTATATTTAAAAGAAAGCAAAGGATTGAATGACCATGTTCCAAATGCAAATAATTTTTATAACTATAGCTAATTTGATCTCTTTGAAAGAGAGAAAGGGTGGACTAGTTACAAATAATAATCTTTAACTAAAACAAACATACGTCACTTATATATAACACAAAAAAGGCTGATGTCAATAAATTATCTTTAAATACAGTTAAATATTGCACACAATTATAACCAAAACAGTACATGTTTCATTAAGCATTCATTAACTACAAACAAAGACAATTTATTTTAGCGATCATTGAGAGACAATATATGTATGGGAAAATTCCAACCTTAACGAAGAAAGAGAAGTACATTTTCGTTCACAATACACAAACTACAACCTGGAGCGAATTAAGATAAGTAAAAGAAAAAAGAATTGAAAAGTGGATGCTTATTTAATTTACCAAAAATTAAAAACAATCACGAACAAGTCTTAGCCTGTCTAACAACAAACAACAGGGCTAGAAAATGAAGGAAATCTATGTTTATGAAATGAGGCTAATGTTTGACATGTTTCACGTGATCAACACACGGCGACTCTAGCATCGTTTGCTGACTGTTTTTGTTTTGAAGCAGAGATCTTTCAAAAGTATAAGCAGTTATTCGAAAGATGTTCAGGACCCAAACAATAAACTCATGAGCTGAAGATAACATATTACAAAGAATTTTCTGAGATGGAAATTGGATTCTAAGACGACCACTAAGTCAATAAATATTCTTTAAACTGGAAGGAGTGGCAGCGAGTGAAAGACGGCATATAGTGAAACATAAAATGCGCAAATCTACATTTATGCATACCGTAATCATTTATATTCATATTATGGTGAGTGGGAGTGAATGGGGATGACAAAATTGTCATATACACAGCTATATAAACAGAGATAAGAAGCTCTGCTTGATGCAACAAGTATATACAATGGAAGGCAATGCTTTAAATGATAAGTACCTACAACTACTTGGCAAATTTCTTGCACATTTCATGCTAGAATGACCTCGCCTAACGCGTAATTAAAAGACATCGTTCTGGTCGGCAAAACACAAATACCAGTATAACTGTTCTAAGTTCAAGACTTCCCAGATGGAACGAAGAAGGAAAAGGCAACAGATTTATTTTGTGAGAATGAGCAAAACAAACACGTGAAGCGAGGGCGTGTGGGTAGCAGACAAGAATGGATGCACAGAATGAGGATTTAAATTTAACACATAAAAACGTATGGATACATACAGTGAACATTGGGAAGAGAGCTGTGAAATGAGAAAGTGTGACCGTGAATGAGTGCGTTTATTGAGAAATGTTGATGGGAAAGAAAACACGAAATTTGAAAATAAGAAAGAAAGATTTTTTTTTTAAAGTTTGAAGTAGGTAATGAGCGAGAAAGAGGGCAGTGAACAAGGAGAACTCAAAGGAAGAGTTATGTTTATGCTAATCTTTACAACACGTATTCAGCAAAGAAGAAGAAAACAAAACATCAATGTTCATGTCCCTACACACTAGTAAACACACACCTGGTTTCAAATTAACTTGCCCCAAATTTTAATTAGCCCCAGGAAATGTATAAAGTGATCCTAGTCTGATGGGGAAGAGTGTTGATGGCTGAATTCTATCAAAAATATCAAGATATGTGATTTGATTATCAATTCTCCTACTTAAATAAACGACATTCATTCCAGGCGTTAAATTCTGGAAACAGCTTCTGTTTTTCTTGTGTTAGGTTTCCATATATTTTGTTAAATAAATGAGAAGACTAATGGAGCGTTTCAATGTACCTGGTTTCTCTCACATCAATGGATGTATGAATAAAGATACATTACTGTCATGATGGTAAATGAATATCGATGGATGCTTCGCCCTAAACAAAAATAACAAAAACACAATTTCTATTTAATGCATACAGTTTATGTTTGGATAAACCCCCACCCCCAAGGAACTGTATACCTACACTCCAATCTTCCAATATGTCTGTTTATTTTTATTTTTCTGTCACAGTTTTATCTAAGTTTTCATAAAGTACCTGGTTCTGTGGCGGAGTGGTACAGCGCGTATAGCAAAGGTATCACGTTCAATTCCGGTACAAGGCAGTTGTGCATTCGGACTGTTCTGAAAGCACTGGCAACCTACTTAATGTTAATACTACTTAGAAAAGCATTACAACCAGCAAATAATGGGTTGATCGCTCCGTTCTGAATAGGGTATGCTAATCATACCTCAGTGATGATAATAATCATAAATAATGCACATTTTATTTTAAATTTGTGAGGTCTACACAGTAATATTGCACTGGACATTAAAAATTATTACCACCGTTAAGGCTGTGCAATCACGGGATAAGATGACATATAGTAGACTCAACAAGGATGTACAATCACGGGATAAGATGACATATAGTAGACTCAACAAGGATGTACAATCATGGGATAAGATGACATAGTAGACTCGATAAGGATGTACAATCATGGGATAAGATTACATAGTAGACTCGATAAGGCTGTACAATCATGGGATAAGATGACATATAGTAGACTCAACAAGGATGTACAATCACGGGATAAGATGACATATAGTAGACTCAACAAGGATGTACAATCATGGGATAAGATGACATAGTAGACTCGATAAGGCTGTACAATCACGGGATAAGATGACATATAGTAGACTCAACAAGGATGTACAATCATGGGATAAGATGACATATAGTAGACTCAACAAGGATGTACAATCATGGGATAAGATGACATAGTAGACTTGATACGGCTGTACAATCACAGGACAAAATGATTAGTAGGCTCAACAAAAGCACAAACATGAGCATGTTTAACTCTTTATCACACATGTCACTAAATCAGACAATTAGACCAACTTGCTGTGTTGGTAAGTCACTAAATCAGACAATTAGACCAACTTGCTGTGTTGGTAAGTCACTAAATCAGACAATTAGACCAACTTGCTGTGTTGGTAAGCCACTAAATCAGACAATTAGACCAACTTGCTGTGTTGGTAAGTCACTAAATCAGACAATTAGACCAACTTGCTGTGTTGGTAAGTCACTAAATCAGACAATTAGACCAACTTGCTGTGTTGGTAAGTCACTAAATCAGACAATTAGACCAACTTGCTGTGTTGGTAAGTCGCTGAATCAGACAATTAGACCAACTTGCTGTGTTGGTAAGTCACTAAATCAGACAATTAGACCAACTTGCTGTGTTGGTAAGTCGCTAAATCAGTCACTATGACCAACTTGACATGCTAGTATAAGCCAATACAACTTTAATTTTAACAGCTTCTTCTAAATATATTTCCTTTATAATGTCAGGTCAGAACAATATCTGCGGGCTTAAAGACTTTAGCAGAAATTACAACACAAAACGATAAGTAGAATCATGCACATAACAAATCGACATCAGAATGTGACATGTCAACGTTTCAGTACTTTATAACTTTGATGATGAGGCTAGACCGTCAAGGATGTACTGTTTGTCACACTTCTTCTCTAGCCATCTATGTAACCATAAATCAATAATTCGCCAGGTTCATAGGGTACTACGTTGGATGCGTCAATACACAGTCCTCTAGCGATTTCTTTCCTTAGCGATGCGGATGAGTGTGGAAATATCTTGATCAGACAAGTCTTTGATATGAACCCCTTTGCATCTTCCACATTTCTCCTCTGATGAGAGATCATAGAATTCTGAATTGAAAACTACACCCAACCTCCTTAGTCAGTCCTCTCTTAAGACTTGCATGACAAGAGTTGATGTTACTAATATTTGATCACATTGTGGGCTCTGTCAACACACGGGCATTTAAACATTATATAGAGAGTGTGTATTCTCTATGTGTATAATAATTTTCAGTTTATTCCCATCTACTCTGTTTAGTAAGTAACCACATCCAGCGGTATTCTATTTAATTCACTGTTTTATTCAATAGCTCTTTCACTTACGGGTCATTATAAATATGTTAGAATAATGTTTAGCCTCTATCACTTGAACTTACCGACACTGCATGGCTGAGAATGGGACCTGCATAGTTCAGGGTACTGACCACTTGAAACGAAGCAACATCGTAGACCTTCACATGCCTGTCGATGTGATCAAGAAACACATTTTGTTTATATTGTGGTCCAGAGATTTCTCTAGAAATATATAACAGCATTCATCTTCATGATAAACATTAATAAATTAACATCCACAATAAACATATCTTATTGTGGATGTAGCGATCAACCAAGAAGTTTTTGCTTCTACTGCTTGCAGCGAAAATGAAACAGTGGTCGTAGCTCTTCGCCACAGAGCCAGTGAGTTGAATAAAAAAACCCTTCCGCCGAAGACGAATGTGGCTGGTCATTCGCGCAAATAACACGGCGACACAACACATTTTCATTCTCTTGACTACATCCTGCTGGACCATCTAGTAGGATCATGGTCCTGCTACAAGAGAGATCCAGCGGGAGTTTCAGAATGAATGCTGAAGAAGAAGAAAACACAAAAAATTCGCCAGAAGATACAATAAGTTTACAAATGCACAAACGAAATAAAGCGGAATTTAAAAAAAAGGAAATTTATAACTAACTAATACTAAGCTTTTAAATATTTCAACTGTTAACTGTCAAATAATGAGGAATTGTGCCAATGTCCACATTTCCGCACCAGTAACGAAACTTATTTTGTTTCATTTTGTGTTTATTCTCAAACACCCAATGGAACTCTTATAGCAGGACAATGGTTACACTTGATTTTCAGTAAGATGTAATCCAATAATTCAGAAATGGAATAGGCAGTATGTTGCCTTTAAAAAAAAAGTTTACAAGAAGTACAGAATTGGCTTCACTGTGCTAAGGTTTTTTTCACATGTATTTCTCAACAAAGCAACATGCTGCCTGAAGTGAAGAGAGTACTGCTGATAGCACGTAACTCCATAGCTTCAAACAATAATCCCCAGGGATCTCCATTGCGTAGTGGTTGAACCATTCGCCTCATGCTCAAGACGTCATGGGTTAGAATCTCGTTTCTGACGTGGTCATAGAAATGGATTTTCCGGAGATCCCTGAGAATTATTAATTGAAGCTATAAAGTTACTCGTTACGAGTAGTGTTCTCAGCAGACGGTGTGCCGCTTTGTTGAGAGGGACGGATTACAAATGGGAAATTAAAGAGTACAGTGAAGTTAATTCTCTACGCCCTTTGAGTTACTGCTTTATTTACGACAATGGCCCGACACATTCAACATCGACGGTAGTAACGGTACTGTTGATGGCAATATATTTTTTGTCCCATGACCGCAAGTTAGACAACATTAACAGTTTAATATTCTTGTTATAATTAGTAAGTAAGTAAAGTAACCGGTAAAAATGCGGTTTCGTCTATCGTTGTGCTATTAATAGCGCACGTTTCCCTTGAAACACCAATCATATCGATTCACGCCTTACACGAGAATTCTTAGAGAATTAATGATTAATTCTAAACACTGATTCTAACCCTTCTACCCCCTCCCAAAAATCTATAATTTTACACAACTTATCTAACACTGCAAAGTGCAAAGTCACAACGTTGGACGAAACGGCAGATGCGCCAAATAACCCATAGCATTTATTAATGCTGTAGGGGGTGTGAGATGTTAGCGATCTCACATTTCAGTGGCTCTGCAAATGAGGGCGGTAGCCATCTCCTCTCCTTTGCAGTCTTTACTTCCCGGATTAATTCGGTACCCATTTAAGACTGGGTCGACCTGGGAGCCGTTGCGATCTGAAAAACATTTCCGCCTCAACTAGGGAATTAATCCAGCACCACTTATATGCGAAGCCAGTGCGCTAACCACTGCGCTACTAGGCTCCCTTATAATTAGTGCCTACCTACGTATTTTTCAGAGTTCACACACTACTGACACAATTGTTCATCTTAAAGTGCAACAAATATCTGTGCAGCATCCAATATTGTGTCGTATATTTGAGTAAGGTCGTCTATGTGTGTTGAATATAAATTGTTGGTAGCATATCTTATTGTGGATGTAGCGATCAACCAAGAAGTGTTTGCTATAATGATCTTCTACTGCCTTCAGCGAAAATGAAACATTGGTAGTAGCTCTTCGCCACAGAGTTAAATAAAACACCTTCCGCCGAAGACGAATGTGTCGGGCCATTGGCGCAAATAACACTGCGACACAACGCATTTCCATTCTTTGGACTACATCCTGCTGGAAATCTAATAGGACCATAGTCCTGCTACAAGGGAGATCCAGCAGGATTTTGAGAATGAATGCTGAAGAAATAGAAGAATAAAACACACAAAATCCACCAGAAGCTACAATAAGTTTACAAATGAACAAAAGAAATAACGCGGAATTTAAAAAAGGAAATTTATAACTGACTTAATGTTACATAATAAATGTATACAAATGTAAAAAGAAAGAAGAACACACCAAAATAACATACATCTATTCACATTAAAACGAAATAAGTTTTCTTGCGGTTTACAAACAAAGGAGAGAAAACTTCCGTTACTTCTGTTGAAAACTTCCGTTATTTTGAGCGAGGTAGATTTGTTACAGCAGTCAAATCGACGATTGATTTGACATCCTGCAAATCCAGTCCCTAGAACTATTAAAAGTAATATGGCTACAACTTTGCATACTCTTAATGGCTGATGCAAAGGAGAGCGGAGAACTTATGGGAATGTCCCGTGTGCCATGATGCTGGTTTCTAATCAAGAACTAAAAGTCACAATATTTTACGTAAGACGGGCAAGGTTCGACAGTTGTGATCAATATTTTTAAGAGAGACTGTTCTGTGTGTTATATAATATTTACAATTCTGGCTGGTGCTAATGTGCACACGTATTGTTAGAGACAACATAGTATTCTATAAATCCCCCTCGACATGACAGTTCATATTTGGCCGCTACGAAATATACATTTCATCAATTATAAATATTACGGTAACTTAGGAAGCAGAAAAAACTTGAAAAAGTCTAGCTTGGATTCGAAATATTACGCAGTCCTCATGTACATCTAGATAAAATGAGATTATCATGGAACAGGCACACAATCACAGAGGCCCGGTGCTGGAGAGAAAAGCCAACATATGGACAAAAACAATTACAATGGCGTTGACAGTCTTCGGGGATTTAAAATTGCTGCTTAAGAGGATTTTACACCATCAGACACCCTCCACTGGAGATCATATCATGCGGGTAACGAGTCTAACTACTGCTCGGTGATAGAAGGATAGCGACAGCTTACAACTAGAATGATCTGAGAGACATTTATCACCAAGTATATTCAAAGCTGTAGAATTGTAACGGCGTTGTTCATTTATGTGTAACGATCTAACAAAGTGACTTCAAGACGCCAACAGAGACAGTTTTACACAAGTTACCGGCGTTGTCTCGCATACGTTTCTTTCAGGTTTGTTTCAAAATTTAATACACCAACATTCGCTGTTTAGATATTTACGGCTGATTGCAATTTGTAGTCTGTAAGATGATATCTACCGAGCGTCTTATCTGGTAACGGCGAGAAAGTAGTATTCTAGGACATTTACATCAAACTGTTGCGGAGATGTACACACGCATCTCGAGCTGACAAGATTTCAAGTACAATTACAGCAGCAGATATAATTATAAATCAGACAGTTTCAAGCAATGGTAACATACTGACCGCCAGTCTTGTCTAGAAAGTCACCACAGTGAAAAAGAGCATATGTATGTCAATTGCTGCACTAACATCAGAATGTTTACATATTTATTAGTTATTAATTCTATACTTCAACAGGAAATTAGTTACATAGACATATGTCTTAGAAACCGAAAATGTAGATATTAAATAATAGCGACGAATACGGTTTTCAATAGTGATCAAGTTGTGAAAAATGATCGTACAATGCACATAAGTAAAGAAGGTGCTATGTAAAGAGCACATCAAATGCAGCAAATGAATTCTTTCTTGTGGCAACTGATTGCATCATTTATAACTATTCCAAGTTGAGAAATAAACAACATATAAATGAAATAATGAAAGATAAAGGGTTGGGACTGACGTAAATGGTCCGCCTGTTATTAAATGTCTACACCAGGGGTTCTCAAACGCTTCAGATGAGCATCTCCCACGTGTTTCTAACTCGCGAGCACTTTTTAACTAACATGACGCGAGCAGATGTCCTTACGAGAGTACCAGGTTGAGAACGCCTGCTCTAGAGTGTAGTTTAGCAAAAAAAGAAGAATACTAATTATAACGCATGGGATAAATGTTCCAGTGTAGGGTAACAACCCTAAACAGGAAGTAGGTGGCTGGAGTAATACATGGCAAATATCAAGATAAACAAAAATAGGTGGATGTGTTACCAAAATAAAACAACCTAACAACGAGATACAGAGACATACGGCGTTTCGGTTAAAACGTCTTCATCAGGACAAACGAAAGACAACAGTACAACGAATTTTACATGGAGACAAACGTGGTTATGATAGAGAGAAAAGAAAAGATAGCGAATAGATGAGAAAAAGAAAAAAAAGAAGCCACAGAGCATATATGAGCAGTGGAGAGAAACTATATATTAGTAGGAGCAGATAATGGTGGAAAGAAAATACAGTGATGATATATGCAAGTTATATAGTAAAATCTTAGTGATAATAAGCAGGGTATCTTATCTGAGATGCGTCTAGTACGAGCTTGCTTGAAACGAATGGTCACACACGTAGGGATATCGATGTCAAAAAGTGGACAATGGAAGCCAGGTGAAAGAAAACACAGACATAGCCAATTTGTCTGCGTCCCCCCCCCCCCCCTGGCGAAACTGCCTCACTGGCTTCTCATAGAAGTACACTCATAGAATCAGAAAGAAATACTCCCATGTAGGATTCTGAGACCTCACCCTGATCACATCCATCTTCATACTAATAGTGGTTGTATAGAGAGCATCACTTTCCCCCCTAATGCACTCCCCTCTGCATTAAGTCATGGATACTGTGCATTGCTCAAGTTCCGAACCACGCACTGGTTAATGTGGATAATAATATCTCTGTTCGAGGAATTCTCACTGCTCAGAGCCGGGAGGTCTGAACTTATATGCAATGGGAGTGTGATGATCACTTTAATGGAAGTTGCAAATTTGATAGGCTCTTTCCCACTATTCTCCATTTGCAGTGTCCCCTAATGTTCATACCGTTTAATACCCTCTGCCTTTCTAAGACATGACTGCCCCATTGTTAAATCGGTTTCCTTTGATATTTTCAATATCATTATGCATCAGCACTGATGCACAGGCATGAATGAGCACGGAAAAATGCTATTTGCTTCAATCCAGCAAGTAGAGCACCAAGTATCGTCACTATTTCTGTATCTATGAGGCATCCAAGAATGATATGCATATCTTCATTTTGTACCTTCAAACATATCACTTCGCACTGGGCAATTAAAATAGCCAAGGCATACTCTACTATTGACAAAACCCTTGATGTAGCAATGTAAAAAATTGTTCAAAAACAATAACAAAAACAGCAGCTATCACCGTCATCGCTGTCATTCCTCTATGAGCTTGAGGGTTCTGTATCATGTCTTAGGTTAAAGCTAATTTAAACACAAAATCTGCAGCACTCCAATGCATTTTCAAATTGATGTTCTCTGTACTATTTCTTCACATAGATTGGTAGTTGGCATTATTGCGAGTAGATGGAAGAACATGCGACTGTTCAAGCAAGCATGTTGTTTATTTTTTGCAATGATTTTTCCAGAAAATCCCCTAAAGTATTGAATATTTGTTATTATTCAAATATCTGTGAAGCAACTTAATTATTATCAGGTTTAGGTATTGGTATCAAGTAGCTGTGCAGCCATTCTTCACAGGTGATACCTTCTTTAACCTGGTGATAAACAAATAGACAATTTTTTTAAAATATCTCATCATCCTGTATCTTGCCAATATAATATCTTATATCATCGAACCTTGGTGCAGTATTATTGCATTTTTTTTAGATATTGCAGTTGTTCTTTTGATGTTGATATTATTGCTTGTATTGCTTGATCGTCTACAAAAAAGAAGTTCGCTCAGGAGGTTATTTAGGTTTTATTCATTGGTGTTGGCAATTTTACATATACAATCGATATATGTGATGAACAGTAAGACAGATAGGTACATCCTTTTCGCATGCCAGAGTGTACATTCTTAGAACTCTCCAGGTTTCCTACGAGCGTTTTAGTTCTGCACTGTCGGTTCGCTAGACCAGCCACAGTGTTGTTTCAATCTCAGAATGGTTAAACTGTGTTCTAATCTGTCACATTCAGAAAAGAAAAGATAAGGGACATTCTTATCGGCATATATACATATATACAGATGGGAGTAGTTTTTGGCCATAGACAATTTGCATGTCTTCATTCTAAAATGTTTGAGGCAGATGCAACTTGAACTCCTGGCCATGAAGATACGAAGTATCTATAATTGGTAACTAATCACTGAAATAACGAACTAACTTGTGCAGCACACCTATATGTGCTCAGTTTCCCACAGTAGAACTAAAGAGGTGTGCATGTCATGGAACATTCACAAATCCATGTAGATCTAAAACATCAATTCATCAAATCCATGTAGATGATGTGCAACAATGATCACTAAACAAAATATGTACACTAACTTGTCCAAGGAGGCAGACATGAAGCGATCATAATTGTTGCAGAAGCAAAGAGAAGTAACTGTCTTGTGGTGGTGACACAAAGTTGCCATGAGTTTTCCTCCAGCCAAAGCATCCCATATCTTGACCACATTTCCACCTGTAGTAAGAAAAGAAGTATACAAATGAATGAACTGAGACTGCAGTAAAACTAAGTACATACAGTAAACAAATTACAAGTTAATTTGTTAATTAGGTGGGTAACGGCTGTATCTAAAAATATTAAGTTCATCACACATTGCAAATCTACGTATCAGATTAGGACACTGCAGTCACATGTATGCAAAATCTAGTATTGGTAACACGGCCAATTGTATACGTGGACAGGCACCACAGACTGCAGAACATGTACTTGAAGAATGGTCTCAGCTGCAAGAAGGTAAAGTTTATTGTGGAGACAAAATTAGATATATGCATATTTTACACGAAAGAAAGTTTTTTTTTTAAATCACACAGGGAAGAATGGTGATACTTGTCAGCTTCTTACAAAACAAACACAAAAAGATCCAAAAAGCACAGATTTTACTTCATTTTACTCGAGTTTTCCTATATGTTTCTCTCAAAGCACAACTTCATTTTACTCGAGTTTTCCTATATGTTTCTCTCAAAGCACAACTTCATTTTACTCGAGTTTTCCTATATGTTTCTCTCAAAGCACAACTTCGTAGCTCAAAGCAATAACCCCTAGATATCTTAAAAACACACTTGCAAATAAGACATCCCGGTCGAAATTTAAACAAAGAACATTGTAAACACAGCGTAAATGACGTTGCCACTTCGTCATGAGGTCCCGGACATTTTACAACTGATATTGTAGCTCAGTTTGTGTCCGAGAAACAGCGTCTACAATTTAGATTTAATTAAAGACCTTCGGACAAATCTACTTTGCTGGAAACAGATTTGATGTTAGCAACAAATATTAGACATTACGTGTATTAAAAAAAAAAAATTTGCAATAGCTAACAGTAGAAATAATCTCAAATTATGGGTGTCTAAAATTTCACCGAGATATGCCGATGAGTGCGTGAAAATGTATTTTATAACAAACAAGTGATGTTGACAACCATATGTTTGGTTCCCGTTTCAGCTTACCAGCCGATAGTCGACAGTGCAAGTAAATGTAAGCAAACATGAGGTGGATATATGTAGAAAAGCAACACCAAAATTATATAATTTAGAAACAAATATTTGTGAAAGTAAATCTACATTTAGAATGTAAATAAATGGAATGGAATAGAAAAAAAAACCAACAGTTGTGGCGCCTGAAGTTGAGTGGAGCACTTGGTTATATTTTTGTGTATCTTACTGTAACTGGCGTGGCGACACCATGCGTCCTTTATCTCACAGCTACAAAATCCCTTCCTGCAATTCCCTAATGGAAAACATGCAGTATTTGACAGGTTGACCGTAACTGTAAAATTGTTACAGAACACGAGCTCTTCAAATGTAGATTACAATTTATCATAAAATGTTCCCTCTAAGCTGTGCGAGGCACTGCTGCGCACAAAATTCAACTCAGCTCACAAAATTCAGAACTGTGGGCATTTACACAAAAAATGTCAAGTGTTACTTCAAGAGTAATTTGCGCATTCTGGTTTGCATCTCGCAAAATCCCGTTTGATCCGCACACGTAGAAATATTTTTAGAAGGAACGTCATCAATTGTAAAGTCATGCAAAGAAAAACCACACAAATATGTTTATACAAATCCTAAATAACTATTACAAAATATGTATAAAAACAGGCATACCATATTTATATATATATATATATATATATATATATATATATATATATATATATATATATATATATATATATATATATATATATATATATATATATATACACACACTAGATTATTAAATTAATAACAGCAAGCAATGAATTTATAATCCATTGGTTCCTTATAGAACCAACTAGAAGACATATTTTGTAGACGAACTTGCATTCCTGTCCATAACTTCATAGAGAGGAAAAGAGGAATTAATATTTAAAATGGAAGGTAATACCAAATAGGTTTGAGTATATACAGAGAATGTACGAGTTTATGACAGAGACGGGTAAGATAACATACGAACTGCGTGGCAAATCCGGCCCTTTTTACTGACCGACTAAACTGATCACTAGAAATGAATAAATTAGTATTAACACTGGTCCCTGAGATCATAAAATAATATCTGAACGTGTTAAAAAATACCCCAAAAAAACTAGTTTAAATAATTAATTAATTAAAACCAGATCAGGCTGCCGGTATATGAAACGGAGAATGAGCATCATACGGAGTACCAAGGAATAAAATAAAGACAGAGAGGGAGGAACACATGTGCATGAGAGCATAAGAATACAACTAGAAAGAGGAATAATTATTACATTGACTGCAACACGATATGCTGATGGGGAAACTAGGCAATCAGTAACTATCGTGGCTTCAGCCGAGACCGTCAGAATCATAGAAGACCTTCCAACAAAATTAATTAGGATCCCATTCGCTACGTTTTTGATTTTTGGCTTTCCGTTGGTCACTAATACTTGGAGTCGTTTTGGCTATTTTTATGGCGTGCGATTCCAAGTATGTAAGAGTGACCAACAAAAAATCTCAACAATAATTAATCGACGTAACGAATGGAGTCCTAATTAATTATGTTGGAAGGTCTTTATTAGAAACATTCATGCTTCAGCAGTTGGACAATACGGCATATTATTGGGGGAAAGCGTTTGTTTGGTATCTTTCTTCTATAAACCTGTAATTTTCTTCTCTTTATATCAGTCATTTTCCAAATTATTTTTGTGCGCAGATCACATAGTATTCTAGATAGTATACATTGTCTGGACAGTATTTAATTGTATGGGCAGTAGGGCTAATTTATTCATTTCTAGTGATCAGTTTAGTCGGTCAGTAAAAAGGGCCAGATTTGCCACGCAGTTCGTATGTTATCTTACCCGTCTCTGTCATAAACTCGTACATTCTCTGTATATACTCAAACCTATTTGGTATTACCTTCCATTTTAAATATTAATTCCTCTTTTCATCTCTATGAAGTTATGGACAGGAATGCAAGTTCGTCTACAAACTATGTCTTCTAGTTGGTTCTATAAGGAACCAATGGATTATAAATTCATTGCTTGCTGTTATTAATTTAATAATCTAGTACGTATGTGGACAATGTGACATATGAACTGTATATCATTACATGAGTAGTATGGCGTTGAATGGACAATATTGAATTGTATGGGCAGTGCTGAATAGTATGACATTGCATGGAAAGCTTACAAGATAAGCAAATAACTCAGACGCTGTGTCCCATTACCAAACAGGGAGAAACAAACCTCTTTAGTTAGATATATACGAAAACATTGGTGGTGTATGTTCCACCACACAAACCGTATAGAAAAACCTAAGTGCAAATGAAGTGAAAGTGTGGATATTGACAATCGTAACAGCTCACCAAGCCTGAAAACCAACAAATACAGCGGATAACCAACACAGAAGACAGTAAGTTTTGAAATATGCGCTTTCTCGTGTATCCATTGTGGCATAAGAAAGAAAGTTTGATATTGGAGACGACAGATTCCAAATATCATTTTTAAACTGTTTATCGTTGTGTAAACGCCAGATAGCAACGGGTGATTGAAAGGCAGTGTGGTGTACCTCGCAGCGCGTGTCAGCTAATGAAGATCGTGGTCGTTGAAGCGTATTGTTTCTGAGACAGAGTCAGGAATTATCTACGACTGTTTGTTTATAGATGACATGGCAATTTCCCGCCCTCTCCGGTTATTTCTGTAACAACAAAAAAATAACTTCCTGTATTTACAAAGCATATGTTTGCGAAAATATGTGTCTGATTTTCTCATCCGTATAATTTTTGTCGTGCCATCTATTTTCTGTATGTTTCAAGTATTAATACGGATTGGATATTTCTGTGTTTGTGAAGTGTCACATTTTTGTCATTGGACTGTTGTTCGTCATCTATCACTAGTCATTATGGCCATTTGTTACATTCACTTTGTTTAAATTTATCTACAGTTAGTGCCGCACATGTTGCCGTGGCGAAATAAGGGAGCAACAAACAGCGACATTGTCATCTATAAATAATGTCGTTGAAGGCTACTAAAGAGGTTTTGAGGTGGATCCCATTATCTCATCCCATAGAACAGGGGTCAAGAACCTACGGCTCGCAGGACGAACGGTTTGTCGCCCCAATTTCCCATCCCAAAAGTCCTTAAACAGAAACCATAATTGTTGACCCTCGGTGTTCCTAAAAATAATCCCAAGTGCTTATTTGAGACAGGTCTAGAACCACAAGACTTTAATAAATGATATACATTTATCTTTAACTAAATATACATATGTAAATGTCCATTAGTTAGAAAATGGTAAAATATATATTTAGTAACAATAACATTGTAATGAAACCTTTATATTAGCTGTTTTCGTCCAGCCCTTGGACCATAAAAAGTTTGCCTACCCCCGCCATAGAGGGCCAAAATGACATAAAAGCCATACTAAAGTCAGATGTGCCAGGCCGAAAGGCGAATATATTGTAGATAAGCTGTAAATCATGGCACAAAGAATTTCGCTCTCTGCTGCAAGAGTTTGAAGAACTACACGCAGAAGTACTTATAGCTATGTTTGTATCTACAAATATGAGCTCGTAGATGGATAATAAGACTGTGCTACTGTGTGAAATCGGACATGACATGATAACTTTAGGAGATCATCTTGTGCTAATCTCTATTTAATTAGATTACAGAAGGTATGATTTTATTTTCGACATGTAAAAGTAAAGCATGTTCTTCTCCAGAATAATCCTGCACGCAGATCTCAAACAGCGTCACTTATCTTTGCTGATCCAATTTTTCCGTGATTTTCATTGGCTAGCGACTAAAAGAATGCACAAAGTGACCAATGAACAGTTTCATCACTCATGATAGACAGTATCCAAGATATTAAAATACTAAGCTACTCATCAAACAGATGCGTCCCAATGCAAATATTTGCACTTGAATGTAGCTCATTTAAAGCATTATTTAATGTCATGACTAAATTTCAGGTGTTTTAAATGTGCAGTTGGAACTGACAACAGTTGTTGATATATGAGATGTTCAAAGCAACAAATCATGCTGTAGTGTTTTGTTAATAAGGGAAGTTATTAGTCTATCTATCTATCTATACGCTGTGTCCCTTGTTTGCCTTGCAGCGTCAGGGGGTGGAAGAGTTCTCTGGAGATGGCCTTCTTGTGCGCTGTTTGTAAGCTTGTTCCTGTGGCTTCTTTGATTTCTGTGATCCATCTTTTACATGGTCTGCCTCTGACTTTATTACCGTTATGTCTATGTGTCATTGCCATTTGTGGCATGCTATATGTCGGTAGTCTGGAAGCGTGTGAAAACCACTTGATCTGCTGTCTTTTGATGTGTTCCAATACTGGTATTGTTTTGGTTATCTGTCTGATGTTATCGTTCCTAATTCTATCTCTTAATGACACTCCGAGTATTCTTCGTAGACATGTCATTTCTGTTGTCACTATTTTTCTTTTGTCTTGTGCTGTCATTGTCCAGGTTTGGCTCTGGTAGCAAAGTGATGGAATAATTATAGTCTTGTATAATGCAACTTTAGTGTCTATGTTTACATTTTTGTTCTTGAAAATGCGTGTCATCTGTCCTAGGATCTGGTATGTTTTGTTGCATCTATTTTGTATCTCTTTACTTGTTTTCCCTTCACTCGATATAATGCTTCCTAAGTAAGTGAACTCATTTACTTGTTTAAGGTGTTTATCATCGATGGAGATAGTGATATTTCTTTCTTTCTTTGCTATTGCCATTATTTCGGTCTTTTCAATATTGATCTTCATGTTGAATTTTTGACATGTTGTGTGGAGTCTGTTCATATGGTCTTGCAATTGTTCTTCTGATGTTGCTATTAGTACTTGGTCGTCTGAAAAGAGTAATTCGTTCAATTTGTCTTTTATGTTATCTTCTTCGTTGGTACTTGTTAGTTTACAGATGTGGTCGATATATGTTATAAAAAGTAGAGGGGATAGGACACACCCCTGGCGAACTCCTGATTGAATTTGGAACTTATTGGACACACCTGCATTTGTTCTTACTGCACATTGGCTATTTGCATAAATGCCCTTGCATATGTTGATTAAATGTTCCGGTACTTCGTATATTGATAGTGTTATTAGTATAATCGTGATATTTATGTTGGTAAGCAGAAATGAAAGATAAACGGCAGTAAAACTATCTCACTGATAAGTGGCCTAAAGCAGGATGAGAGACAATATAGAACGCAGTCCGTGCCAGATCTGCCAAGACATTCTTTCTGGCACATCAGCGTTATTTATAAGAATTATGTGCATTAGCCTCAAAGAAACTAAACAAAAAAGCATTTTGACCTCATACAACAGGACACAAGTTCAATTCCGGTCTGCAGATTTAAAAATGTTGATCACATCTGCTATCATCATTATTAAGAGCCGTCTCCACAACGAAGGTTGGCTGCAAGAGACCTCCAACATCCAATATCTCTTGTTTTGGTGGTGCACTCTGCTAGACTAACCAGTCCATCTCGCGATGTTACTCTACCACTTGTATCTCTTCTTCCCTCTTACTTGCCTCCCCCCCCCGAACTTTACCCTAAGTAAAATATTCAACATGGTATCAGTTTTTTTTAAGTATAAAATATTTTCTATGTGAGATCTTTATTTCCTTTAATAATTCTTTCGTTATACGGAAGTATTGTTAGAACCTCTTTGTTGGTTTTATTCTCTTTTCATTGTGTTCTTCCTATTCGTCTATATATTCACATCTCACAGCACCAATTCAGCCTTCTAATTGTTTGTTTATTGTTCATGTTTCTGAGCATTCATTAATATAGAATATATGTAGCAGTTTATAAACCTTTTTTTTTTAGCTTTGTACTTTGTTGTGATAATATTTTCCTGATGTCATTGAAGGTACTTTTAGCCATTCCTATTCTTCTTTTAACTTCTGCTTCCCAACTGCCATCATTTGTTATTGTGTGTCCGAGACATTATATACTCACAGGCGAAGAAATCTAAGAAATAGGCTATGACTTGATTTTTAACAGATATTAACCGTTTCATTATTACTATTGGCATGCATTTCGTGAAGTAAACATTCATTTTTGCAGATTACCACAAAAAAACCCCAATTAATTTTGAAATTTGAGTGTCATATTCGTATTTAGCACTTTAAAATTGATCAGAAATGACTAATATCATTTCAGTAACATAACTTTTGTAAAAATGTGCAGACCCGTGAGATTTATACACATATTGTACTGCTTTTGATAAATGAAGTTTATCTGTTTATTACTGAACTAAAATAGTTTCTTCCTTCCTTGTGTTTTCATCATTTTTTGTGTATTTGTATTAGGCAGGTATTCATTCATTTTCCTTTTGCACTGAAGTTAGCGCATAGGGCAGAGGTCAGATCTCTCCAATTCTGTCTGTTCAAAGCTATTCTGTGCAGTTCTTGAATAGTATGAATATTGGTTGTTTTACTTTCTCTAAGTATTGTTCTTCTGAGTGTTTCTTTTGGTCTACCCCTTGCTCTTTTGCCTGTAGGTATCCATTCAAGAGATTCGTGGTGTATTCTGTTGGTGTCGGCGCGTAGGACCAACGGCGTTTTCTGATAACATCTGTGATGAAATTTTGATGTGTCTCTTCTCTGATTTTATCATTCGATTTGAATTCACTCCAATGAGTGTTAGTTATCCTACGAAGGCAGGTATTAAAGTACCTAATTTAATTATTGACCTAAAAGTAGTTTTACTGTATGAGTTTTTTTTTAAACCCACAGAATTAAAGAAAAATATCTGTTCTTGTATATTGATCTTGCATATTCAGATGCCAACAACAGCACTTTTGAGCACTTGTTCAAATTTGGCGTATAAGGCTCGTGGGCCTGAAACGTAAGTTAGTTCGTGAATCTTAATACAGATCACTGATTGTTACTTTCGGTATATCAACTGATTTTTAGCATATCTTTCGAGGATGTGAAAATACAGCATGAAATACTCGGCGAGCAGTAACTCTTGCAATAATGATCTCAGAATGAAAGGCGGTTGCAGGTCTTGGTGAACTATTCTTGTAAAAACATGCCTGATAATATGAACGATGACACATATTTTAATTGTATTTCCTTTGCAAGTTCGACATTCCACTTTCCTTCATTTTGTTTCTTTCACCTGCTGCTCTTTCTTATTCCATCACTAATAGCATAGTGTACATGAACATAATTTGGCTGATTTTTTGCTCTCAAAAATTTTCTGATACACAATACCGTATTTTGGAATCCTCTCTCCTCCGTTCTTTTTGCAGCATGGTCATACTTAATAGATGATAGGAATTTGTAAAATTTTCACTAGATCTCATTTAATATCGGGTAACGTTGAAGAATCTCGTAAATCGTCTAGAACCTGACTGGCACAACAAATGTCTAGCTGTTGACACAACGGTAGAAACATATTCCAGCTGCGCCGACACAGCAACCCGGTGTCACGTTCAAACTAGCGCACATTCATACATCCATCAATCAACATCAAACCAGCATGTATAGTTTTTTGCCTGACTGGAATCATCCCACTCAAGCGTCTATAGGTGTATCTGTAGCGTTCATCTACCAAAGCACGTACCATTTCTGGCGAATAATGCTTCTGTATGTATTTCTATCGTCTACTATCGGTGTTTGGCTATAGCGGAGTGGTAGTATATGTAGCGACTCGGGTGACCAATGTAGCAGGTTAAATTCTGCAGGCAATTTGGTATCCGGAACAATCAGATGAAGTAATCCATGTAGCTGTGAGCAGGTATCTCTTGAAAGCACGAAGCCTTTCTGACAAAAGCACAGGACTTCCTGGTTTGAGTAACCGATGTGACACAAGAACCAGTATGAAGTTTGTTGTCTCAAAGCTATGGATGTGTAAGGGAGGTTTATGGATACATGCTTAGTCCCCCAAGCGAGGCAATTCAGTATGGCAGTATCCTAGGATGAACTAGCTAGTCAATCTTCTGTCAGATCTGTTGACCAATCAGCAAAGATGGTTAACTAATATTTCCCGCCACCTAGGAGTCTACTACAAAAGGACAAAGGTGAAGTCTCCGTTGGCCTGAATTTCTTCGTCATACATGGTCACAATTTTACAGAAGACAAAAGTAAGATACAAAAACACGACAGTAATAATGATGGCTTTTTCATAGGTGACAGGTTCACTTAGTTTCCTTAGTCGTCTCCTAGACATTCATGAAAAGCAGATAGTGGTCATAATATTGTTGCACTTTAAACTAAGTCCACGCATAGACTGTTCAGAAAGCAATGGAAACCTGCTAAACGTATTTATATTGCCTAGGAAATCACTACAGTCGAAAACTGCTAGGTTTATCGCTACGTTCATATATAGAACACAAGGTGGAAAGTGCTCTTTTATATCATGATATAGGGCTGTTATTTTATTCTAATTTAGCTATAACGAATTCACAATTATAACTTATTAGACTGATGCTAAACTAATCCCTTCTGGTGAATAGTTCTGTGGCTGATCGGTGAATAGTTATATGAAGAGTATTATTTATCTTGCTAACAGTCCGATCATTGGTCAATTTGTGGATACTGTATATCGCCAGCCAATGAACAGCTTGCATAAGTCGGGTCAGACAAGATAAATGGCGCTGTTTGGGTTCTTCAAGAGTGACTATTCTAGGGAATAGATCTTATATTGTCGACCTTTTTGATCACACCATTCATAACTTTATATATATATTTTTTCCATGTTGGTTTTCTTTTTAAAAGTTGAGCAGGAACAAGAAGCGCGAGGTAGTGAAGCGTTATAAAGAATCGCAGTTGAAGATTACAGAGTAAACATTCTCCTGGATGACACACCATCGCGATGTTTCTGTTGAGAAGTTTACTTGCCATTAACCTCGCCGGCCCGTCTTAGCTAAGAGAGAGAAAAATATACAAATATGTTATCAACATTTCTCCCGCATTACAGGAAAGAGAGAAAAATGCGAATTAAAAACGACAAGCGAAAAAATGGCACATATTTCCGAGTCATTTTACATAATCTCTGGTGCTTTAAAAAAATAAATCCTTCACTTCAATTAACGAAGGGCAAATCGTGTTTTCGCTAAGACCAACTTGTCAAAGATCCAAATCACCTTAAGTTTTCATCCTTTACCGCACAATGACTCCATTTGAGAACATGAAAAAATCATTTTGCCAAGAATTCAACTGTTAAAGAAGAGAGATTACGTTTGGGATATTCCATTGAAGTTCAAAATATTTCTCACTGAACGAACAGTTATAGACGCAGTGTTCAAGTAACACGACCGGCATATTGACAGAAACTAACGGCACTAAAGATATACAGCAAAATGTACACATGTATAACATAACTATGTTAGTTGCATATCTTAGCACTCAGCGATGAACACTGACTATATTGATTTTCTAGTCAATATGTATATATGTGTGTGTATATATATATATATATATATATATATTATATATATATATATATATATATATATATATATATATATATATATATATATGTTCTGCAGGTTGCCATTGCTTTTTTAGATGTACAGCTTTGCAGTCCGAGACGCACTCACTACCTTTCAGCAAGAGAGCCGGACAAAACAAGTATAGTATAGCAATACATAACAAATAGAGATAAGCTACTTTTCAATGACAGTCTTCTTCTTCTTCTCGTTCGCAGTTTGTCTACACAGCAAGTCCGGTTTTCTAAATAAATGCTGCTGTATTTGAAAGCTCCGCAGTGTTCCCATACATCTTTCTTATGGATATCCATCCCTATAGGCCAGTGTTCTTCCCTTAACTGGTTTAGTGTATTGGTCTTGCAGGATATGTTCAGCGGTCTGTCCTGCCTGCCCACAAGGGCACAAATCACGAACAAACTAAAAATGATAATTGTAAGGTACTATTGCTAGAAAGATGATACAAATAAAATTTTATTCTGTAGAGGTACACAGAAAAAATAGCTTTACTGTGTCAAGTAGAACGTTATATTAGATGTGGTCTTGGTGTCGATGTGTGCTGTAATAAATATATTTTAAATCTAACTTTACTTTCTCGGTGGCATATTTTGGCCCACAACTATTTGTGTGACTTCATTTTATTTTCCTTAAATTGCCGCCATCCTCTTAGACGCTCCTCAAACACTATGTATAGTCACCATAACCTGTCAGGGTCGCAGGAGTGTCGTGTCACACTAGAGGCAGCACTAAAAGCTCTCTGAATATCTCTATCCTCAGCCATTCGCAGGAGTGTTGAAATATCATGCCCAGACCATTCTTTGATGTTACCAATCAATGATTCTCTAAGTCCTCTCTTCTCCTTCCACTATCAACTGTTCCTTGCAAAATATTGTTAGAAAGTGAGTCGTGTCTCGTTACATGTCCAAATCAAACAAGTTATCTTTTCACCACTGTCGAAACAGGTTCTTGATAACATGCAAGCTATGTGAAACCATTTAGCCGTACTCTCATTTGTTTTAATACATCAATTTGAGTTGTCATGTAAAGCCTTGATTACATGTAAATATCTATTTGGCAAGTATTTTCCAGAGTGTTGGTCGGTGCCGGACATAAATATGTTTTGTGTTCTAGCTAATTCTTAGCACACGTATGTAGAACGTGTTTTTAAAAGCCTGAATCCTTCTTTCCGTATCTGCTTTAAGTGTTCAACTTTCACACCAGTATACAAATATACTTAGTATTAGCGATCTGAATAGATTGATCTTTACTGTAACACTCAAACTGATCATTTTCAAATAATATTCAACCGTGACATGACAGCCATCGCAATCTCGAGTCTTATCATAATCTAATTTCCAAAGTTGCCAGAACTCTACTTACATCGTTTTCAATTCCTTCGCACTACGTTTAGACTCTGGTAAGCTGTAGTCTGTCCGTCTCTTATCCTCCGATGCGCTGAGCTGTCCTCTATTTTCACAGCTTCAATCATTCTTTATATCACTATTCACAAGTATATCTATTTAATGTGCTACACATATACAACTTACATTTACTTTATTTATTAAATAAATCTCGTCTTACTCCCAATCATTCCAGTGCACATGTATTTTCATTTATTATTTCATGAAATTCAGCTTTATCTTGTACTAAGAGGTCGCTGGTTTAATCCAGGGTAGTGACGCCTTTTTAAAAAAAAAAACATGGGAATTGTTCTGAGTTCCCTGGAGATTATTGCTTGACGAGTGACCTTCGACAAAACTATAAGACCTCTTAACAGAAAGTAAACATGACCTATAAGTCTCATTTGTCATTATTTCCGTGAATTTCGTTGGTCAGCATTGCTTTTTTTTGGCAGGGCGACTTCGTGTATATAAATAGTGACGAAAACGAACGAACGACAATAATCGAAACACGTCATGAATGAAGACGTGTTTACGTTCTGTTAAGAGGTCTATACTGAAGCCAGGTCATGCTTGAAGCTACTAGTTCCGTGCTATTAGTAGCAATCTGTTTGTTAGTGGAGCGCCACTACTGGAGGGGGAATAAGGAGAAACCTGAATGCAATGACCCCCCCCCCAATGCCCTATTTTTCATTCAATACATTACTGGCAGACATCAAGAGTTAAACTAAGAGGGGGCAAAATAGAGGTAGTATCACTGTAGTTATAGCAAGGCGCATAAACAACATATCCAGATCGGTGATTCGGGACTGTAGAAGGAAATGGCAAACATAGACATAACAACCAACAATGTTCGTTTTGAAGAAAGAGTTTTGAGAGTTATGAGAAATAGAGCTCGTGTCTGTGTAATGTGGATGTTTCTGCATATTTGTACTTCTTACACAGAAGGCTCCAATACACCGACGTGCAACGCTATGAGAAGAATCTTCATACTTAAATAAGGTAAAACAATTGTATAGAATAAGCGTCATGAAGATTCCACAAGAACAAAGTCTCTCTACATATCCATGTCATCTACTATCGATAATAGGTTGAACCGCAACAAAACGAGAATCCGACAGGCAAAATTTGAATACACACGATAATGAAGCTTTAATAAATCACTGGAAACAAAGGAAAATACACGTTTTGTCTTTTCGAACATAGGGTCTTTATCAAGTATACAACATAGCAGAAAATTAGTAAAGAACACCACTGACTAAGATCATATCTCAATGCTAAATAAAAACACAAATTAAACATGACTATTCTTATAATGATTATCATTACTTGAATTATTTCTAAAACAACGTGTTGCTTCACTTGTAGAATTGTTAAATTTGAGAATAAAATGATGACCCAAGTCCCTTAGGTGTGACGTAGTTTGACTACATTCCTAAACAAATATTTCCGTCTCTATCAGATTAATGTTCCTAGCTTTGATTTGACTTCTTTAAAACACTGTCATTGCTGCATGTTCCCCTTTAAAGAGTTGCAAGGAAGGTGCGCGTGATTAAGGCAGCTGTCTTTGCTCTGTCGCCATGTCATGTCATGATTGTTGTGTAAATTTACCATCCGATTATTATCCAGTCTTAAACGGGATCTCACGGTTGTGAGACCTACTCTCTAACTTCTCGGCCATGCGCCACCAGCTGTCCTTTACACATAGATTTTCTGAGTTATGAGAACATTTTATCTGCAACTAGGGGTTCATTTTTAAATTCTTTTGTCTCTTCAGTGACCAAAAATAAAAAATTTATCTTTCTTGTCACGATGGTTAGAAACCACAGTTCTTCCACTTTCGATGTATGCATGATTTCTTGATTCATTAAAAAAAATGTTTATAGTATTCTCCATATTATACTATAGCATCTCATTTCGAAAGAAAATTTTCTTTGCTGCTATTTTATTCAGCGTACATGTATCACAGCCGTAAACTGCTACTGGGAATGTGTTTGATCTACTGAGATATAATTTAACATCTATTAGATAATGCTAATGTGTTGGAAATCCCATATTGCATGATGTTCCAGTTTTTTTAATTTAACAATGCAGAAACCCTTGACATAATGTATTAAACACACGTAGAGAGCTACATTGCATTCTCTGAATTTCTTTCAAATGTCTCTCACATAAAACGTGTGAATGATGGTGATTCTGTTCTTACTAAACCGTGTGTCGCATTCTGTAATCTTTCTCTCTCCCTTTAACAATATGCAAGATGATTTTACTGGCATATCATATCACAGTAAATGTACGATCATTTTCACAGAGCTGTGTTTAATATGAATTTTTGTAGGCGTCTTGTATTTCTTCTTCTTATTCATTTCTTTCTGCAAAATTCTGAAGACTAGCATGATTTAGTCCGGAGAACGTGATGCGTTGTTATAGTTTACAGAATATCTGCTTCTTTTGGCCCGACACATCCTTCAAGCATGACTTCTGGGTCACTTTAACGCTAAATGGACCTTTTACTTGGCCCTAAATGGACCTTTTACTTGGCCCTAAATAGCACTTTTACCTTAAATGGAGTTGAACAGTCAACCCCATCCAAAAATCACCATAGTCTCCTCTTACGACATGCATGGAATGTAACTATTCTTTGATCCATATTTGGGGCCTCGACAACGGACAGGGGGGTATCTTATACAAATCGTGCATTCTATCAGTTTCACCTAGAGCTATCCTTTCTATAACTACTGATTTACACGCTTATTAAAAGTTGGTAGCATAGCCTACTTATAACATTGAGATTGATCAAGCATTTGCTAACTGTACCGATTTTCTAGATAATATTTACGAACAAAATGATGTCATTGCTTTCCTAATGGCCAGGATGTTCAACTGCCTGTGACAGAAATTGAACATGGTACCTTGTCCGTTCGATGCCTCTCCGCTAAAGACCATGCCTTTCTGACATATAATAAACGTTCGTCTGTGTGATGAGGTGGTTCGAAAGAAGAGCATAGAATAGCGGCGCTGTCGTTTGTTATGCATTTCGTATAAGACGGGTACGTAGATTTTGGGATGCAATTGGTTGTGCAGTCCCATAGACTGTCTTAGTTACACTGAAGCCATGTGTCATGCCGTAAAGCGCAAATATTGCAGACTAGCTATAAACTATGACAAAACGCATTCCGTTCTTTGGACTACATCCGAAAACTTGTATCGAAAAGGGATCAAAGGAAAAGTAAAGGTTGAGAACCGTTGCACTAATCCACACTTGACTGCATCACATACACACTATTGTTCACTCTTTTCCCTTCTTTTATGACTCCGCGAGACTCCTAATTGGCTTTGCATCGACTAACTCCATGTTTCTCAAACTTTTTGCTGCCACGGACCGGCAATTTGAATCCCAATCTGCTAGTAGCCGACGTGGACCCTGAGGATCAAAACTCATGTGTGTATCAAGGACTTGCACTCACGATGTGCTAACGTACGGACACTACAGATGGTTCGCTGGTCGGTACCGGTCCACTACTTTGAGAGACTCTGAATTACACAATCAAACACGCTCCCTTCCCCCCTTTATTCAATCCCAATAATAATCATACACACAATGAAAATCATGAATCTGCGTGGCTACCAACATGAACAAAGTAACTATACACCTGACTCAGATATGATTACATTTAGAATGAACTGATTAACGTAACATTACAACAATGTAACAGAATATTCTTGTTTTTGATGAGTGTAATTTGCTAGAAAGTGGATTTATTTCCCCATAAACAGTGATTTCCAAATTATACTTGATATCTGCCACGTGATTAAAGTAGAAAACTCTTCCCGGCTCGTGTATTGCGGATCCGTGTAATAGAGCTTCGAAGACGAATTTCATTAGTGGGTAATCCGTACAAAATTAATCACGAATCTACTGTGAAAATCCCATCAACAATAAATGTCAGCATCAATATAATAAGAAAACCTGGGTTAGAACTGAAGTCTCTGCATTCAGAATTTCCCAACATATGCTATTCTTTTCATTTTGTTGAAAGTGTACGCGTTAGAGAACATAAAGTTGCTTAGAGATGCTGAAATATTTACCTCAGACATTCAGATAGATAAATAAAATAAAAGAAACAATGTTCCAAATAAATGCAACTAAAGGAAAACAAAAAACTTTAAGTATCCAGTTCTTGGAGTTGAAAATGACATATTTATGAATGAGTTACATGAGCTAGTGTTCTCTTATGGACAGCAACTAAGGTGAACTGAGTAAACGCACAGTATAGTCGACAAAAACTATCGTCACCATCATCAGATAGCATATCCTGGAGAGTATGTAACAGTTATCACAATATTTAGAAACTGCTGCCGATCTTGAACTAACTTTCTGTTTCTGTGAGATTTAACATGTACATGTAGATTGGACGTCAGAGTTCATCAACGGCATAAGAAGCTGATATCGTTTAAAAAAACCAAAAAACCCGTAGAACAATCATCTAAGAATCAGTGGAAATGCAATATCCACTTATTATCGACTTTATTGATTTAAAGGTATTTGTTATACGTTAGTCTGCACCGACCAACACTCTTGAAAATACGGCTTCCCAAAAAATTATTTAAATGTAATCAAGGCTTTACATGACAACTCAAGATGATGTGTTAAAACAAATGAGAGTAAGGCTAGATGGTTTCACATAGAAATAGGAGTAAAACAAT
Source organism: Meghimatium bilineatum (assembly GCA_034231615.1). NCBI lineage: Eukaryota > Metazoa > Mollusca > Gastropoda > Stylommatophora > Philomycidae > Meghimatium > Meghimatium bilineatum. The sequence continues at coordinate 93,332,776 of CM067298.1, forward strand.
GCTGCATTATGCCACAATTACTTTTTAACTTGGCCCATGACTAGGTTATGAAAAAGTACGTCCAAATGAACCTTTTGGTATAACATGTACAGACAATTGAACTCTTAGTGATCTTTGTTTTTTGTGACTTGGGGTTATTAAGCCCAACTCCTGCTAAAGAACAAGATGTTATATCAACTGTCATTTTTCAGAACAAAGTGACCTTCAAGTCAACACTTTCAAGACTAGGATCATAAACTTTAATAAATATAATTTTAAAAATCATTCTCAACGGAGAAAGAAATCAAACAGCAGATATCTAGTTTTATTTAGAATATTTAGAGAGCAAAATGAGACAAGATGGTCATACAACAAAAGATATTTCTACCAGATTTCAGTCGGCAACAAGTGCATTACACGATCTAACAAACATCTGGAAATCAAAAACAATAAGTAAATATACAACACTACGACTGTTCAACTCTAATGTAATATCCGTAGTAACGTATGGTTGCGAAAGGTGGAAGATGACAAAAGCACTGGAGAAGAAATTCATATCATTTGAAAATTAATGCCTTAGAAAAATTATTAAATATTTGTTGCGACGAATTCAAGTGAAATAAGCAATTACGAGAAGCCACTAAAGCGCACTATGGAGACGCTAACAGTGGACTTATATATAGGACATGCACATAGAATGAATGAAAACAGACTGCCACTACTCTTCACATAACAGCCATTAAATAGTGTTTCAACGGCATGCAATTTGATCAATTGTAATCTAAGGTTTCTGTTGTAACGTGTTGTATTCTTGTTTGGAATGCGTACCACCTGATTTGATTGTTTCCCGTGGCAATGTTTATCATTTTATGTTTATCCTTGATTAATTTTAATATAAATGTATTTAGGGTTAGTTATGTAAAACAAACATCTCCTAACCCAAACCCTTATTAATAATTGCTAAATATCAATTGGCAAACATTGCCAAGGGAAATAAAATAATAAACCCCTTGGGGGCGGTACGCGGTTCCAAGCCAGAATCACACTTTGTTTCAAACACTACAATTTCGTTTCTCACTTCATTGGTTATTGTCTAAGATTATATCCATATATTGCGACTGAGAATAATAATGGCTCTAAGGAAAGTTAGTTGTGTTATTGTTTTGCAGCGCAGTCATATGTTCTTCATTTGTAACAGATTATTGCAACGCCCAACCTCCGCCTGGTTTAAGTAACTACACTTTAAAACTATTACAACAGGTTAATGCATTGTGAGTTTTTGTTAACTGATGTCATAACATTCCAGGAGCACCTATACGTGATCAATTTTGTACAGAAGATGTCCTATGATAAGCACGCCAATGGTCCCGAAACTAATTTACTACGCACAATCCTTACGTAATTCCGTATGTATCCATCTCTACTTGGGTCACATTTGAATCCAACTTCCTTCAATCGCAATATATAGGTATGTAAAAAATGATGTGTATTGAATTTGAAATGAAATATATGCGATCAGTATGACGTCGCTGAAATTTGTGCATTTCCATGGTCCAGTGTACTGAGTAACTACACTTTTAGCTTGGATGGTTAACCTTTTATTCGTTGACCAAGACATAATTGTTCTGCTACGAACCACCTTACACAATCCGCAATTGACATGAGCAGTAGTGTTGCTTTATAAATGTTTCACACATATCTACACTAAATACCCAATTTATGTGATATTGTACCACCAGCAATGTAAAAATGAGTGCACATCGACTTTATAGACGCCCTGTATATGCGTGAGTGAAAAGTTCACATACATCTCTGGGCGAGAACAAAAAAGCACATTACAAGCGAAGAAAACGTCGCTCTTCGAGATGTGAGATTAAAAGGATATGCTTAATGGTCTCATCTCAATTCCGCATTCACTTCATCAAATAGCGACAACTAAGGTAAAATATATATTACAAGAGGCAGAAAATTAAACTCCAATGAAACAAGACGAGATAGCCACAAACGTAGACACATTACGCCAGTTTTTTTAGGGTTCATACAGGATGTGAGTATTACTTCTCCGCCCCCTTAAATTCAAATTCGCAAGCATCTGACGGATATTCATCAAGGTAAAGATATAACTTCGCTTAACTTAGCCATAAGAGGCCGTTAAAATCGTTTAACCGCTCGATTTATTCATCTCTTATTGGGCAATATACCGTGCCGGTTTAACTTTTGAAAGAAGCTTTACTCAAGTGCAAACACGAACACCATATACCAACATAATCCAGACTGTAACATATAATATAATGAATGACTTAGTACAACTTAACAACCATCTAAACAGAATAAAACCTCTATACACTTTAGGGTGCTGGTTGCGCACTCATTCTTACAAAACTATTTACCATCACATTTTTAAAATGTTCAGCGCTGTGGATATTAGGAAAATTCTTCCCCTTTGAGGGAGAGACAAATGGAACACAACAGCTCAGAAACACGTGAATATCACACACTATATCTGTTCACTTTAAGAGTGAAGTGGGTCAAACACACCCCAGTAACAACTCCGCGACAACAGGTGATTTTTAAACAGCTGATGACATGTAAAAACAATATTATTTAAACATTTTTTAAAAACATTTAAAAACGAAATTTAAAAACAATATTGGACATTTAACAATAGAAGATAATTTCTTCTTCTTCTTTCGTTCACTTGAAACATGTCTATATCTGTAATTCTGTCTCCTTAATAAAAACTCACTGTCTTTTATAGTTCATACAGTGTCCCATAGAGTTTTGATTCCAGTGTTGTTTCCTCTGGCCAATATGTCTGCCTCAGCGTTTCATGCTCAGAACACTCTTGAAGTATATGTTTGGCACTCTGTATTGCCTGTCCACATGTATACATGGCCATGTTGCCAATCTTGAACTTTGTATACATGTGACTGCGGAGTCGGTTGTGTCCTGTTCTGAGACGTAGAATTATAACTTGTTCTGGTCTGTTCATAATATGATAGTGTTGGTGTTTGTGGCTTTCTTACTGACCTGATCATCTGTTTTTTTCTGATGGTAGGTGATTGGTATATCTGGTTGGTCTTCGGCAGCATCTTCCTTAGCCAGTTGGTCTGCTTTTTCATTTCCTGGTATTCCACAGTGAGAGGGTATACACTACATGGTTACCCTATACTGGTAAGACAATTCGCTAAGTAGTTTTTTTTCAAGTCTGTTAGTTTTCCAGACTGGAGAGCTTGAAGCACTGACCTTGCATCTGTCAGGAATACCACAGGCTGTAGAGTTGGAGTTCAGCAGTTTTTTTTTTTAGCTCCCACACTAATTGCCTGGATTTCTGTATCATAATTATTGCAGAATTTTCCTGTCGGTGTTCTGATTGTATCTCTAGGCTTGTGTGAATATTCTATATATACACCTGCACCTCCATTCCTCACAGCATTCTGTGCTGACCCATCTGTGTATACTCTGACCCATATATCTTGGATATTCCTCATCCAGGAAACTGAGGGTGACTGTCCTTCGCTGAACACTGTTCTGTTCGTCCTCGCTTAGTATTCCTTACACATGGGTCTGAATGTATATTGGCATTCCATGCCTTTCACTCCATGGGGTTTGTTCTGGTACAGGCCTTAAGGTGCTGTCAACTTCAGGTAGGTCTGTAAGTTGTCTGCGGAGTCGTTTAGCTTGATGGATAAAACAGCTTCTTTTCAGTCACCCCCATTGCTAGATTTTGGAATCTTTCCTTCATTGGATGACTTGGCATACACTGAAACTTTTCTGTCTGAATTAGTACTTTTGTGTCTCTGCGTTTGCCAAGTGTTTGCATTCTTCTAATTTTCTGCATCTCTGCTATGGGTGTTGATTTCATTGCTCCCAACATTATTCTAAGTGCCTGGTTTTGCACTTTATCTAGATCTTGTAATGTGGTGTTTGATGCAGGACACCATGCTACTGAACCATATTCCAGGTGTGGTCTTATGCCTTGCTGTTAAACTTTACTGAGTATATTCCCACTGGCTCCCCATGTGGTTCCACTTAGTTTTCTCAGGATAGCTTACTTCCTCCTGGCTTTTGTTGTTGCTTTGTTTATGTGCTGCTTCCATGTCAGTTTATCATCAAAAGTAACTCCGAGGTATGTGGGTTTGTCTTCTTTCAAGAGCTCTCCATCTATTTTGATATGACCGGCTTTTTGTTTTGGTGAGAGGGTAAAGAGTGTAGTGCTGCACTTATCTGTGTTAATGCTGACGCACCATCTATTAGCCCATAAGGTTAGGGCATAGATAGCTCTTTGTATTTGTTTAGTATAGGTATAGGTTCGCCTTGTCCAATGTTTTGCTGGTTCTCTCGAACCTCCTGTTGTTTGTCTGGGCTGACTTTGACGTTATTGTCTTCTGCAAAGGAATCTGCAAAGTAATCAGCTGCATGTTTACCTGTTAAAATGTTTCTATCTTTATAAAGTGTGATCCTGGTATTTCTCCCTGTACCTTCATCATTTAGTTGTTTTACAAGTTTCCATAATTTCCTAGTATCTCTTTCTAGGTTCAGCGACTCTGTTTTTTCTTTCCAGCTGCTCCGTCTGGCTTGTAACTTGGCTCTTTGAAATTTAGCCTTTGTTTGCTGATATTTGTTGTGATGTTCTTGGCTAGGTCTGTTCTCAGCCTGCTGTCTAGATGTTTCCATCTCATTTTGCAGCTTTTCCAGTTCATCATTCCAGTAGGGTTTGTAGTTTTTGCGTGCCCCCCTGGGTATGGTTTTACTAGCAGCATGTAGTATACATCTATTAAATTCACGCACTGCTCTATTGATGTCTTTGTCCAAGTTCATGTCCTTAGCTAGAACACTGGTTAAATGCTGGTACATTTTCCAGTCTGCCCTTTTATAGTTCCACCTAGTGAGCGTGCTCCTGTCCTTGGTAAATTCATTGTGGATTTCCAGACATACTGGTCTGTGGTCACTACCTCCAAGCTGCTTTCCAACGACACGTGTGATGTTCCATTCCAGGCCTGGTGAGTGGAATGCCAGATCTGGTGTAGAGGTGGTGTGCCATGCTCTCGAGTAGAAGGTTGGTGAGTCTGCTGGCTGGTTAATAAGGATGAGATTATTTTCATCCTGCCAATCCCAAGTTTCTCACCTCTCTTGTCGATATGATCGTAGCCCCAGCTCTGAGAGTGGCTGTTGAAGTCACCACACACCATAAGTCTCTCTTTGTCTGGAATTGTGTCTAGTGCCAATGGTTTATCATTTGGGCAGTAGTAGTTCAGGAGATGGAATTCTGCACTGTCTGTTTTTAGGTGGAGCATCTGGTATTCTGTCCCTTCCATATATACTTCCAGCTGACATGAGCTGATATTGTTTTTAACAAGTGTCAGAATTCCACCCTTTCGCCTGTCCTTTCTGTCAGACCGGTAGCACTGGTAGCCTCTGATTTTGAAGGCTATGTCGCTGCTGAGGTGTGTTTCTTGGATACAGCATATATTAACTTGTTCTTCACTGAGGACATTTTCAAGTTCCAATTTTTTGCTGTATCCATCTCTTTTACTGTTGACACCCTCAGCGTTCCAGTGCATTATTTTTATTGGTCGTTTGTTTGTTTAGCAAGTAGCTCTATTCCCTTGCCTCCTGGTTCCTCGGGGCAATTGAGAAGGACTTCCAGTAACTGAGGTTGGGCCCTTTCGAGGTATAGGGCCCGGCAGCGTCCCTGCCTGAACGTCTGCCACAGGGCAGGCACCATAACTATTTATAGATGTAGACATGTTTCCATTGTGTTTTGTGCGTGGCATCCTGATTATCTGTGCGCCTTTTGGCTGGATGCCTCCGTCTTCAGCACTCTGCTTACTTGGGCATGACTATGGTCCTGCTCAAGTGGGACTGCCTAACCAGCCTTAGTTTCCAGCCCCTGATGGCTAGACTAAGCCCCATCACCTCTGCACAGTGCTGGTTTCGATGGGGACTCTGCTTACTTGGGCAGGACTATGGTCCTGCTTGAATGGGACTGCCCGACCAGTCTTAGTTTCCAGCCCCTGATGGCTGAACTAAGCCCCATCACCACTGCACGGTGCTGGCCTTGATGAGGTAGAAGATAATGATTATAATTGTTCTGCGTCCAATAATCAATAATACTGACTCACGTCACTTCAAAGTGAACAGAGTTATTTTTTTTTATATTACTTGGTCAAAGGGCATGAGCCTATAAACCATTGGTTCAGCAACCAAAGATTAACAAAGGCTCCCACCATCCAAAGAAGTTGTGATATTTTATTTGTTTTCAGTCAAAACTGTTTTATTTTGCTTTCATCCCTTATATTTTTTTTGTAATGCGATAATAATTGTGTGCCACTGATACCACGAATGACTATGCTGTTAAATGTCTGCCGTCTAATGCAATTGGTAGTGTCTTCATTTTCACTGTTTGAACACTGCCTGTCTTGTATTTTCTAGATTAAAACCCTATGGTTGAAACGTTGAGATCGTGTATACTGCTGACACATTGTAACAGATACAGCATTATTTCATTATACTCATTTTCTGAATATTGCTTGTTTTTTTCCAGATGAAGACTACTTAGTACAAGTGTCGTCAGTTTTTGTTGATGTGTGTTATGCGATTCGTTATTGGCAACACTCCTTACATATTTCGTCTCCCCCCCCCCCCATTCTTGCCGTGTTATCCCAGCACTCACATCTCTAGTGCGTAGGGTTGTCCCCAGACACTGAAGAATTAGCCATTTAACAGATACAACAGCTGGACAAAATAGATAAAGATAAATTGGTAGCATATCCTACACAGGACTTACCATCACTATAGCAATTTTTAGCTGTAATGATTTTTTAGGCCGTATAAATACGTTTAGTAAATCGCTTTGCCGTTGCTTTCTGAACGGCCCGGCCGAAAAACTGCGTGTGACTGAATTTAAACTCGGACCTTGGCCGTCACAGAGCCGGACAAAATAGACATGATGAATATTGTTTGCTTAGATCCATTACAAACAATAGAGTTCTTGCAAATTTTGCGCAACCTAGGAGGGACTTGTCAGCTTTATTTCATGGAGGCACTGGTTGTTAGTCAACTGGCTTCAGGTTCGTGTGATCAAAGGTTCAATGTGCAGTTCAACGGAAACATTTTAAAATCACCAACGGCTCCTAGATCGACAACTACGGATATGGATTACCATATTATCTGGCGAATAATAAAGCAGGCTTGATGCTGACCACATCATTCCGAGATATGCTGTTGGTCAACGAAAATACGTGGACCTTGCGCCGTATTCCCCGTTAAGCCTCAATGGCACGGAAAAGGGAAAGCTTTACTTTAATTTTATTTCGTACCCATAGTCTTAAATCTAGTCTGTGTGCAATGCTTCAGCTCTCTGTTGTGTGCACTACTTCAACTACCGGCCGTCTGTAATACTTCAATTCCCAGCCGGGTGCAATACTGCAACTCTTGGCTGTGTGTAATGCTTAAACTCTCGGCTGTGTGCAATGCTTCAACTGTCAGTTGTGTACAAATGCTTAAAGTCTCGATAGTCTGCAATGTTTCTACTATTGGAGGTTTACATATGTTTTGATGAAGTATGCTGCTCAGTGAAGATGCAATGCAATTGTAAAGATGAAATCTTGTGTTTCTTCTCAAACTCCCACAGATTAGTAAGATATATTATTGAGAATGGCAAACGCTGTGTTACGTCTTACATCTGCTATGTATGTGCCTTCGGCCTGACACATCCTACTTCAGAATGACTTATTGGTCATTTTAACCTATGGGATGTGACAGCCAACTTCACTCCCAAGGTCTCCTTAGTCTCTTCTTATGCAATACATGGCATTTAACGATGTAGGTATTATTTGCTAATTTTTCGGGACTCGGAACACCTTTACACGCGTAAAGATGAAATGCGGTGTTTCTATAAAAATAAAACCTCACTATATTGGCTTGTCATATGCTAGAGGTTAGCTGTTGAATGAGCTATGTTGAATGTTGTTTAGACATTCAGACTTTCCAGATGTGGTACAGGTGATGATACGGGAAACATAATTATCGGGTAGATCTGATTAATAAAATGACTTAAAATGCTGAACAGTGAAACTCATCATCATCATGTGCCATGCCGGCTGGCGTAGGCGGTCATGGCTCTCCACAGCTCTCTGTCCACAGTATTATTTATCACGGTCGTTGTTGTTTCCTTGCCATGCCAGGCTGTCAAACTGTCTAATATTTTCTCACGTTGTCGCCCTCTGTCTCTGTTGCCTTCAATTTTGTCTGTTGTGACTATGTTCTCTAAACCTGCATGTCTCATGAAGTGGCCAAAAAAGATGATTGCCTTTTCCTTATATTGTTGATTAAGGTCCGTTTTGCATATGGCTCTTCCACCACCTCTACATTAGTTTTTCTGGCAGTCCATGGTATTCTCAGCATTCTTCTGTAGAACCACATCTCTGTTGCCTCTAATTTCCCACTTTCCAGTTTGTTTATTATCAAAGACTTGCACCCATATGTTAGTATAGGGGTTATATAGCACTGCAGTACTCTCTACAGTGAAACTGTTTGCATAAAATGGGTATCTGGCATCGCATGTGATGAAAATCAAACACATAATATCAATGAACTAAAACGTTTCGCAGTCATTAAAGAGAATGTCGAAACGAAGATAAACAGGTACTCGATATCTAGTTGTTAAATTATTGTTATGTGAGGGTTGAATTACTACAATGGTACAATAGTATATGGTTTCAGAAATTTCTTCTTATTCCACAATTATCACAAAGAGGTGTATATGCCATCACCTAATCACAAGCTGTGATATGTGACTCTTTTTCCATGGCAGCTGACTGCTTGGTGGTGTTCGTTAGGAGTTTTCATAGTGTGGGGTCATTATCGTTTCTTCATTTATGATTGCCTACTCAATCCCTATATGTCTTGACCTTTCCAATATGCGTGGGTTTGTCATTTTATCAAATCATGGATTCTAACAAGTGCCTCAACAACAGTTCTGTGGGCCCATTGGAGGTGAAGCTATTTAATTTTACGTGATTTTCATTAGTCACTTTGTGTCTGAATCGTGTCGACAATTAAGAATCACATGAATTCAAATAGCGCCATTTTAGAATGATGATCCCAGATGAGTCCACAGGACTGTATTGTCGAGAGATTCTGTTTCTAAAAAAGAACACATTTATGATAACTCTCAGTATATTTTGCATATTCGTCCACCATTTATCCAACCCGTACTTTCATAAATGCGTTCATATTGTATATTTCAACATCCTTAATTTATGTATTCACTTTTACTGCAGTCTCATAAACTCCATATTTTAAATGGTTTTCTTGTTTTGTATTATTGATTTCGCCATTTCATTTCGCTCCAGAGGAGCGCATGGCCCTTGAGGTCCCGTGTTCAGTCCACGGTTGGGACATAATTTTTCTGTCGGAGGTACAATAAAAAATATTCCTGACATGCCGTGGCGTTTGCTATGGCAAAACATGTCTTTATTTCCACAGCCCATAGAAAACCACCCTGCTCTCCTTCACGGGAAAACATGCAGTAACAAGTTTTTATTTTATTTGTCTCCCTTGTTTGTTTGTTTTTAATGAAGTCCTACAAAAAAATTTCTAATTTGCTCTTCACCTTAGTGCTGCATGTACCGTCGGCCACATTTACCTTCAGAATTTGTGCCTTTCCATGTTGATCCTTAAACTGATTCGCTAAACAAATGTATTTAATTTTCTGTACTTTTATGTAAACAAAGTGGCGCCTGATAAATTGATGACGTATATCACTTTTCCGTAACACAGTCAAAAGCTAATTGAGATAGTTTACAAGTGCATTTTGAAATGTTTAATAGAAGTTATTAATGACAGATCTGGCATCAACTGACAGTGGAGAAGATGAATAGACCGGGTTAAAACAGTGCATGCGGAATTAACACTTGAATGACGGCACAACTGTAAGAAAAGGTTCTAGAGGTGGAATCAAGGATAAAACATGAATATGCAGGTGAAGAAAATACCTGAGAAAAAAAGGCCTGGAGGGAAAAGGGTTGAAGGTAATATTAGTATGCATAGTACACATACACAAAAAAAACAACGGTACACCTGACGTAGACTTTTCAGTTAATTGAATACAGTACAGTTCTGCGCTCGTTCTCAAACTACTGTAGGTTAGCAGGATGTAGTCAGGCGAACAAAAATGGTTTGTGTCATCGTTTACAGCGTATCTGCAATATCTACGCCTTTCGCACTGACACATACTATTTCAGCATGACTTGTGGGTAATTATGACCATCTATGGGATGGGACAGTAAACTCCAACCCGAATCATTAGCATGTATATACTTCTGCATATATGGGTATGCTCACGTCATGGCCGTAGATATGATCTTCTCAAGGCTTCTCCAAGGCCATGCAAAAAGCCCATTCGTGCGTCTTCGTCTGTTATATGGTACTTCGGATAACAGATTTGATGTACTCTCTGTGAAAAATGTCCAAGGAATGGGTTTTTGGCTCACCTTTTGGCCAAGTTCCGATTTACTAAAAGGGGGTTTGAACAACCCCAATCTATGGACTTAGCTCAGCGTACAAGGACTGCAGTTTATAGGTAATGAACGTAACATATCATAAATAACAGTGATAGAAGTTGAAAGTTCGAAGCTACAATGGGCAGAACATGTATTGTGAAAAACAAGCATACCGGACAAATCTAGTCTTGTTTCATCAATTGCACACACCATTAAATAAAATTATACATACAATAAGTAGGCAGCAAAGATTGAATGAGTGTCATAGACAGCGTGTTTGTGTGTGTGAGAGAGAGAGAGAAAGTGCGGTAAATAATAGAAATAATAAGGATCCTAGATTGCTAAGATAAGAAATTATAACAAAACAGTCATTGAAAAAAAACCCACCAAAGAGAAATGTATATATCCGGAGACAAGGAAGTGGAGATATTGAATGTAAAATCGAACAAACTAAAGTATTACAACGGAAAAAACTAATAAAACACAAAAATAGACCACATGATAATGAAATAATATTCATGCTAGGGTTTAAATTTTCATCCATCATTAAAGAAATGTCATCATCATCAAGTACCGTCTTCGCAACGAAAGTTGGCTGCAACAGATCTCCAACATCCACTGTCTCTTGTTTTGGTGGTGCACCCTGCTAGACTGTAAACTGTCCTTCTTGTGATGTTACTCTCCCACTGGTGTCGCTGTCTACCTCTTGCTCGTTTCCCTTTGACTTTATCCTCAAGTAAGGTCTTCTTATTGGTGTCATGTCTTTTAATGAATCCAAAATATTTTATTTGCCTGATCGTTATTTCTCTTATTAATTCTTTCTTCATATTAAGTGTTTTAGCACCTATTTATTTGTTTTCTTCTCTTTCCATGATTTTCTCTATTCTCCTATATACCCACATCTCAACGGCATCAATTTTGTCTTCTAATTGTTTATTTAGTGTCAATGTTTCTGATCCATACATTAATATAGAATAGATGTAGCATTTTATAATTCTCATTTTTAACTTGTTAGTAATTTGTTTAGATGTTAACTATTTTCCTCATGTCATTGAAGGTACTTTTGGTCATTCCTATCTTCCTTTTAACTTATGTCTCACATATGTGAGTATGTGTCCAAGATATTGAAAATGTTTTACTTGTTGTAGTTTCTCTCCATGTATGTTTATGTTTAGCCCGTGTTTTTCTGTGTCCATGCTGATTATCATGGTATTTGTTTTTTGGATATTTATATTCAGTCCATATAAACAAATGCTATCTCGACACGATACAGGTAGAACGTCCTCACTGGTTACTTTATTTATTGACTTCATCTATTATTCTTTGTAGTTCATGTTCCCTTTCTGGTTATCCAGAAAGAAATGTCAAAAAAAATAGATAAAGCATTTGAAAAATCCACATCAGAGATGTGTCAACTATAGTTCGTACCAAAACCAGTGCTGGAAAAGCAATAATCTCAAAAACTATTGGACCGACTCGATTGAAAATCTTAACATGTTATAAAAACGTTTCAACGGAATTTTTTAACATCTACCACGTATGTAAATACAACACTCTTAAATTGGCATCATTTGAAGATTACAAGCGCGAGTAGATTACAAAACTTCATATTTTGGGAATGTTTACAATTATAACCAATATTTTCAAGGGGACCTCCAGATATAGTAAAATAAAAAAAAAAAACCAGTATAGACAATTATACTCTGAGCTTCGGAAGGTATTGCTAAAAACATAAAAACATTCCTTTGGTCGTGGTATATATACATATATACAGTATTTGGATTGCACCATTCGACAACAGTAATAACTTAGTAACAACTAAGAGTTTGACACTCAATGCAGACACAGAAAGAAGGATTCAGGATTTTGAAAACAAGTGCTACGGTTCTTTGTTAATAACTAGTTATATAGACAAATATGTGTGTAAATAAAACAAACTTGCAGGTTATCCAGAACTACTTTTGGCAGTGGTGAAACGGCGTAAACGTGTGTGGTTTGGACATGTAACGAGGCAAGACTCGCTCTCTGAAATTATTTTGCATGGAACGGTCCAGGAGTGAGGGGAGAACAGAGACAATGCTGGATTAATAACATTAAGGAATGATCCGAGCGTGATTTGTCTAAACTCCTCCAAATGGCTGATGGCGAAGTTTTTTGTAGGGCTTTTTGTGCTGATGTATGCAGTGTTGTATTCCTAATACCCTATCGAGTTATGGTTCTTAATATTAACCATCATAAACAACAACTATACTATGATAGAGCCGAATACTCTTTAAAAAACAAGAGAAAACAATAGAATGCAACTCGATTGAAGAAACGCATCCTAGAGTATACAAATATATACCGACGGATCAGCAACAATAGCAGCAGACAATAGAGGAGCTGGAATTTACATAAAATATCAAGAAAAAGAAAGTAAATCTACATGTTCACCAACTGGAATCCTCTGCTCCAACTACTCTGCAGAAGTATAGGCTCTAAATATTGCTGCAGAAATAATTAAAAACACAACAAGCCAATGTCAACAGGAAGTATTTCTTACTGATCTGTCCTCCAAGCCTTTGACAGTGATACACTGCCATACCTGAAGGAAACCATACGAGAAGTGAGCATCCAAAGAATGGCAGTCAGTATTACAGTTGATACCATCCCACTGTCGTACAACAGGAAATTAAGAGGCAGATAAACTGGCAAAGGATGGAGAACACAGCACTAAAAAGTCCAAAAATCACCTACCAAGAAAAGCGGACATTCATCAAAGCTACCAGGAAAGTCAACCACCCTAAAGACAACTATCACTATCTCGATATAACTGAGCAGGTTATTACCTTACGCACCAGAACAGAACGCAACAGACTAAACAGCCACACCATTAGACTTATTCCTCCGCCAAAGACGGATGTGTCAGGCCATTGGCGCAAATAAAACAGCGACACAACGCATTTCTATTCTCTGGACTACATCCTGCTGGAAATCTAAGTAGGACCATGGTCCTGCTAGATCCAACGGGAGTTTGAGAATGAACGCTGAAGAAGAAGAAGACTTATTCCACCACACCTGTGTCAATGTGGGCAGGCAGAACAGGCCGCTGAACATATCCTGCAAACCTGTAATACACTAAACCAGCTAAGGGAAGAACACTGGCCCACAGAGATGATATCCACATAAAGCTGTATGGAAGTGTCGAGAAACTGTCAAATACAGCAGCATTTATTAAGAAAACCGGACTTTCTGTGTAGACATGTTAAACTGCGAACGATTTTTAAAAAAAGTTATTATTATTATTTAGTAATAACGGTTCTAGTTTGGAAAGTGTACATCCCCCACGATGTGATTATTAATTTGATTATTTCCCTTGGCAATGTTTGCCAATTGATATTTATCCATTACTAATTTAACTATTAATTTTTAAGGGCCAGGATTAAGGTTTGAAGAAGTTTTGTTTTACATAACTAACCTTATTTTTTTTTAAATTTGTTAAAATTAATAAAGGATAAACATAAACTGACAAACATTGACAAGGGAAATAATCACGTGGGGAAATGTGTTTCAAACAAGAACTGTAATAACAATTGTAGTTCAGCTATCGTGCGTTTTATACTCTAGGAGGAGAGTGAGAAAAGGGGTAACAAGGAGGATAAGTCCCAAAAGAGGATGACATGTTAAAACCGTTGAGGATCAGTGTTCTATATCATATACGCACAAAAGCACGCGCGCGCGCACATTACTATACTCGAACTTATCTTTTCTCGTAGTCTCTTCATTTCTCGTACATACTCGTATGAAACAATATATATTGTTAATAATGATGTGAAAAATTAATGAGTGAAACATTAATAATCATGCACACAAAAGTCCCGTCGAAGACGGATGTGTCGGGCAATTGGCGCAAATAAAACGGCGACACAACGCATTTCCATTCTCTGGACTACATTCTGCAGGAAATCTAGTAGGGCCATGGTCATGTTACAAGGGAGATCCGACGGGAGTTTGAGAATGAACACTGAAGAAGAATACACACAAAAGTCAATAACCTGTTATAAACATACACAAAGAAAACACGGAATATAATGTATTTAGTATTTGCAATAATCGGCATATTTCTTGTCATAAAGTAGGTAGCAGTTAGATGATAAAAGGGTGTTATTGTCCCAATTTCTATTTTGTCACTCGTATACTCCTTTTATCGGCTTGGCTTGTGTCCGTAAATTATTTCGCCATGATACCTTGACTAATACTCAGAGTAATTCCTCTTCTGATGGAGTTAAACTTGTTCTCACTGTTCATGCTCAGAACTCTACTGTCCCGTCGAATTTTATTGAAACAGTATTCCATCACGCAGTCTGATCCTCAAACTCGTGCATATTTCCAAGATTTTCTTCTGGTTGCCTATAGGCGTGACAAAAATGTGAATGATATATTGGTTCAGTTACCCCATGGCTTAAATTCCAGACCATTATGGCACGATTCGTTGCTACACATGTTCCTATATAGTTCAGATTCGCAACGTTTTATTTCCTAATGCCACTTTCGACTATCGATAGGCTTTTACATGAAGATCCGGAACCACAGACGATAGAGCTAGAGGCGCCCTTGAAAATCTATATATATTTCAGTTTAGTAGCATTAAGCCGTTTGAACTTAATTCAAATCATTAAATTATTATTTAGATTTGACAGGTAAGGACGTCGTTGTATTTCCGTTTATGTTGTTTTCGTGTATAGTTAGTTAACTTTGTTGTCATCACCTTTAAATTTGTAATGCGCGTCTCTATGACAATACTGCCAAGAGTAGAACAACACATTAGCATTTGCACATCAGGGTATACACTCAGCACTCAGGGTACATATATTTGCATACCAGGATCCAAGATGGGCTCTTGAATGGAGTATATGTTGTGTATGATTTTGTCTCATCCTGCTATTTGACCATAAATTGATATCTGGTACATATCGCAGTTGACTTGGCTAGTATCTCTTCAAATTTCTATGCGTATGGATCACTAAATAATCTATTATAAATCAGATGGAAATAAAGCACGTAACACTCACAATTCATTTCATTATTCTACTTTGCTTAAAGAGTCTAATAGGTAATGGGGGGGGGGGGGGGTTTACTTGCAAATAAGTTTTTTGGGTGTTTTTTTTTGCCACATGAGACCGACCATGGGAAGTGGGGAAGAGCGGGGATCTGTAGAGGAAATAGTACCAGCGGGTAAGATTGAATGAAAGAAAGGGAGAACTGAGTGAGAAAATATTAGATAGTTTCATATGGTGACTCAGCAAAATGTCAATAGCTATCCTAATAAAATAAGAGATAAAGGGTTGCGAAAATGTAAAACAGCCGACACGGCACTTGATTTTCATCAATCAACTATGTGTTATTAAATGTTTTAAAATGTCGATCACAAAAATTAGACATTTTGAGTGTGACTCCCAAGAAATATAAGGGGACCTGCATTATTGCTAGTACAATAGTCCATAGTTGCCAGATAGTTGAAATTGCTTATAACCAAATTGTAGGTGCACAAATGGCCAAAGGAATTACCAAAAGTCCTAAATTGTGTACAATAACTATTTAAACAAAAAACGAAATTTATTTCATTGAAATGCAATTTAATACTCTAATTCTAATAATAGCATCTAGGAAATAAAATCGCATTCTGTTTCTTGATTGTGTTTTAACAGTAGTTACAAAAGAAAGAAATGTACAGAGACACTACTTACATTTTTAAATACTTTTATCACTTTAAATAGTCCAATTTTCAAAGGGATTAAAACATAAATTTAGTCACAACACAAATTGTATGCCTCATTACATTTCAAACTGGCAATCTAGCGACAGTAGGCAGTATGTAGACGTGAGATAGAACGAAATCAGGGCAGATGGTTAGAATTATGAAAATAAACTGACGAAAAACGAACAGTTATTATGACTTCCTGCGAATAAAAAAGCAACAGAGACATTGTAAATCAAACAATTATGAGGTACATGAAGGGCAAATCATCACATTGAAGATGGGAAGTTCGTGTAAAAATAGACATACAATAGGAAACACAACCAGGGTGCATATTGTAAGATATAGGTCTACAGTTTGCTTACACATTTAACAACAAAACATAATTGTTTGTTTTATGAGGTAATAAATACACTAGTTCTTCGTTCGCTCTCAAATTCCTGCTGATTAGCAGGATGTAGTCCAAAGTACGGAATGTTATGTGTAATGGTTTACTGCTTGCCTGCGATATATGGGCCCAGTGGTATGACATATCCGACTTACTTCTGCACGACGTTAAGATAGTTTTAACTTACGGTATGGGTCAACCTCCTTATCTATCTCGATCAACCTCCTTACCTCCCTATCTAGGCCAACTATCGTTTTTGTCATGCATGTATGGCATAATTCAAGCAGTTCCCTTTTCGTGAAATTGAGATGTATTGTGAACACAATGTTATGAATATATTTTTCGTTGACCAATAGCGTGTTCATATAACGTTAGCCCCAGTTATTTTTCCTAAAATCTGGAACCCGATTCCTTTAACCGGTTTGACCTACGAGCCGTTTGTGATCCCAGACACATACAGGTCTAATTGAAAATCGAACACTAGACTAAGAACTATGCACTAACGACTGAACTGCTTCGTATCTAAAAGAAAAGCATTAGAAAAACAAAATAAACATAAAAATGAATGAGAAAAGAGTATTTTAAAAAATAGAAACAAATTATACGGCAGCAAATTGGACTTTTGTCAGCTGAACATATTTGGTTCTAATCTCGTTTTATGACATTATTTTTTCCCTATAATAATCCTTGCCGCCTCTATACAATATTTTTAAAAAAAATAGAATAATAAACAGACACATCACGCAAAAAGATTGTAAACAAAGACATGAAAGTGCGCATTGAAAGGTATCACAGACAAGAAATACAGAACAGATAGGCATCATATGACATTTTCCCTTACTCGACGCTGACACAGACGAATGTTATATTTAATTAGAATTTCTAGCTCGACTGAATCAAACAGATACGTATTGTAATGAATTAAATTGGTTATTCGTTTCCATGAAAATGTCCATGTAATAGCGTATCAAATGTCAACAAAAGCTATTTATTTACTCCCTTGATCACAGAGCGGACACCACACGTTTGATAACATAGGAAGAAACGATAATCATCAAGTAAGAAAATACTCAACCATTTTTGATTATGTAAGCGGAATATATGGCTTTCATTTAATATCATTCTTTACGGTATATAGAATCATCAGATTTGCATGTAATCTTGTGCCAATGACAAATTAAATGGTATTTTCAATACGATGTTGTGCACAAAGAGAATGTATTGATTATACTATATTCCCCTCAATTACCTACACATGTTTTATCTGTAAGTATCCGTATATTTGAGGTTCGCATATACCCAACCAGATTAGGTGGGCATTTGATCTTGAAATAACACCCGACTTTTGAAGACACTGGTTTCCGCAGAATTAAGTACTATAGCACAGATGAGTAATTATTTTAGTGGGTATCCGCATTTAGTTTTGTTCTGTGCCGAGTACAAATTATTCAAGACACCCAGGTGTATTTATATAAAGTAATGCATTTGATAAAAAAAAAATTAAAAAAATTAAAAATATCAACTCTATCCTAGACCTTGGTCTATATAAGACCTACGGACTAATGGGAAAATAGCCTAAAATGACATTAGACTTTTACCGTGCCACTAATTGGCCACTATGCGTACGCGTTGTGTCAACAGCCAATGAAAATCACCAGAAAAGTAAAATGAGTCATTGTAAAATGTTATTTTATCTTGTATTGGTGACTGTCACGCACTATATACGCATTGAATAACAAAAACAAACAAACAAACAAAAAGCAATCACAATAATCGCCACCCTGTCAATAGTTTTACGTAATTTACGATGGTGGGATATGAATAGATGTATTAGATGTATTTATAATTTGTAGATGAACTGACAGAAAATAATCATGTATACCTATTAAGAGTAATCACACTTTCTCTACGCGCGTGCGCCACTAAACTACGACGTAACACTTAGCAGCACAGCGATACAGAAACCCGTGTAAACTTATTATCAAAGACCGGTGATATTTTAAGATAGCAAACCGGTGGACAACCTTGACTTCAATCTTTTATTTATATGATCAATGGTAATCTATGATTATTATGAAAAGACGTCACTGCAACCATATTAAACTACTGCATTTTTTCTTCTGTGATAAAATGTTATGCCTAATGATAGATGCTATCTCTAAATACCTTCTAAAAAGACGCTATTTGACTTTTCGTGATTTTCATTGGCTAGCATCACAAAGTATACAGAAAGTGACCATGTAAAATAATAGCATCACTTTAGAAGGACGATTCCCAATGACATCACAGGACCTGCATTGTTACAGGACTGAATTCAGCTTATCCTTCAGCATTGCTACACTCTACCCCAACATTTAAGATTAAAGTTCATGTCTGAATGGGAGCAGGGGTCCATGAAAATCGGACAGGAAACGTTAGTGCATAAAAACATACGGTCTGGCTGAAGTCTTCGTTCTATCCATACACTTGCCCGGCTAATGAAGATATGATAATGTTCTTTCTTGTGTGGAAGCTTGCTAGTGACATGTGCCTGGACTGCTTGGACAAAATTCCTCTTATGGAGTAGAAGATTGTTGACGTTGGTCATTACAACACACATCAATCTCTTTGTAACGCTGTCTTCTTTTAGACAGCTCTGGAGAAACATCACCACCAAAAAAAGTGCTAGAAGAAAAATGCATTTGGAACACTTCCCACCATGGGAGTAAAAGTACATAAGTGACAAATGTTCCCAACACGTCCTATTTAAAAGAGAGAGAGAGAGAGAGAGAGAGAGACGCAACACACAAAAAAACAACAACAAAAAACGATGAATAAAACATGATTAAGAAATGCAATGAACATGAGCCGTCACGTTTATAAAACAAGTGTCAATATCCGACGCACTCGATGTGTAATATGTAGTTTTTAAAAAAGCCGAATATACTTCAGAAACATTTAAACAGCTGCCAACATTTCCATCTCGATTATTTTATGTTTTAAATTGGAGTATATTTTGAGCTGACGCAAACATTTCCGATTCAACTGAAATGACAAATTTACTGCAACATACCCTGGGAAACAAACTGCTGGTACTCCTGTAGTCAGGTGTAAATTTATTTCCCCCGCTCCTTACAATATTCCAAATTAGCAAACATATTTAGCTTATTGTTACAGGAAACAAATTTAACGCAAATGCTCTAACCGCTAACCTGAACATTATAAACGATTTGAAAAAATGTTCTCGCATCTAAATGACAATACATAGATATCCACGCAGCAACGATTCTAGCTAATGACCTTTCACTCTAGATTAAAGACAATATTACATTAATTTAGTAAGTATTCCAGAAATGTTTGCCATAGAAGAGATTTCGAAAATTATTTCTATTTTCCATTAAAAAAAATTGTATTTGCATTTGATATTTATGCATAGTAGAACGATGCGAGTTATGCAGAGATGTTCATTTTAATTTGTTTTACTTCCTGCTTCTCGCTGCGAGAGAGGGCATCAGCTGCTCTCATAAAACTCTTCTAAAGTGTGGTAAATATAGATTTTTACAAAATGAACTTGTTAATGTGTCTATGTAAACAATTCCAAAAAACTGTATTAAGTGGGGGGAAAAAAGACAGTGTTAACTGGGTATAAATGAATACCAATTCCACAAGAGTGCTTCTATAATGTAATCATATTGGAACCGGTTATGTTAAAACTAGCGTAATAGCAACTAATTCTGGAGATGTAAGTATAGACGTGGAGATATGATAGAAACTTAAAACATCCCTGGCTGAATTTTCAGGGAAAGTGAATGAAATGTATTTTCTTGACTCAGTCATCGTCAATCTGTGGGAGTCAAGTTAACGTTGGAGATAGTACTGCTGACAAGCTTATAATCGTGTTCGACATGGGATGGTCTTTGAGATGAACGGGAAGAAAAACATTCATTTTGTTTTGACTGACTCAAGAAACTGTGTTGACACCAGATTTTTTAGGGTGCCGAGTCAAGATATCCAATTACCTTTTACTTCTTTGGATTTTATTTCTAATTTGTTGTACTCTGGGGGGGGGGGGGGGGGTAAAGAAATACTACGTCTATCTTGTACAGCGTGATTTTCTATTCTCTAGACCAGCGATACTCAACCTTTGTCGTTCTGTAGCCCCTTCGTATGACACATTTTTCCCGTGATCACTAAAAAGTCAGTGAGTATCTATGATTCTTCTTTATCATTCAAATGGGCATATGACCCACATTAGGGTTACCATAATTGTCAGATGGAAAAAGAGGACGTTTCGACGTGCGCCTTTAAATCCAGTGCACCCTTATTGTAGGGCTACCATAATTGTCAGATGGAAAACGAGGATACGCAAAATTTTCATGGCCAATATTAAGTGTTGCACAAATAAAATTAAATGTTAAACAACATAAAATATTGTTCTTATTTAATTATAAACTTGTATTAACTGAGTGTTCAGTGTACCCCACTAGCTGACTGAAAAGAAACAGTAAGTTAGTAACTAAATTACTGAAGTGTACCAAACAGTAGTGAAAGTATCTCATTCTGAGTCATTATCATCAAAATCGTCCGCATTTGAGGAAATTAACGTTGGGATCATAGATTTTGCCTGGGGCTGAGCCCAAGCGTATTTCTCCGAAGAACTGATGGCCTTCAACAAGTTAGGCTGGCTGCTAAGATATGTGTGAAATTCTTTGCATGACGTGCTTCAAGTTATTCTGCAAAAACAGAATTCCTGTGACAGATTCAATGAGCAACTTATCTCTTTCCTTTGTCCAGTGACTTTGCATCAGAGAAAACACTCATTCCGTGTGAACATTGCGCTAAATATAGCTGGCGCGTGTGTTTATTTCACGATACATAATAGATTAAAGTATATAGCACAGAAAAGTAAGTAAGAAAGTATCGACCGATCGGAGACGGGCGGACGGTCGGGGACGGAGAAAAACCCGGACAAAAACCATTTTTCTGGAAATCCGCCCGGAGTCCCAGACAGGGGCATAAAAAGAGGATGTGTCCGGGAAACCCGTTCGTATGGTAACCCTAACCCACATTGAGAACAAATGCTCGTTGACAATAGGTTGCCAACCTATTTTTTTAGCGTGCCCCTATTTTATAGAAAAAAAAGGTGATCCTCTACTCCGATACATTAAAAAATGACTTTTTAATAGGGTAAAAAAACAAACATTCATTTACAATATAATTTTAACTTTAGATATACAGTGAATCATCGGTCGCCGTCAGTGAAACCCGAAAAAGTGGCAAATATTTACATATGAGTCAATGTAAATCCAATTAATTCGTTCTAGACACTCCAAAATAAGGATTAAAAAACCATTTTATAGAGAAAAAATATAGTGTTAATACTAAAAACAAGAAATTAGTATAAAATGAATATAGGACTAATGTAAAGAATAAATGAATATATAACATGACATTTACTTTTCTGAAATCTCTTCTTGGGTATGGAAGACAGCGAGGAGGACTTTTATTGTTTGGAATGGGGAATTCCCCTCTATAAATCCTGTAGGCGAGATCTAAAAAGACCGTAGGTTGTATCTAAGTGCAGAAAGTAAAAAAGCCTTCATTTTTCATTTCTTACGCTTTTGATTATTTTCTTGATATTTGTTGGTCACTCTTTATATACTTGGAGTCACCAACCAAAAAAAGACACGGCCGACCAATGAAAAGTACAGAAATAATCAAAATACCGGAAAACCAGCCTTCTAGTTCATCTGAGCACATGTCTGTATGTAGTACTCTGTGGCCGGTCAAGCCATAGGAATGAAGGCACTATCTGAGGTCACTATTTTGACACTAAGTCTCGCTAAAAATCCAAGACACATTTTTCGCGGGGGAAAATAAACGACAACCGAAAACGACGATCACCGATCTCACGCTGTATTTAATGCGATGCTTGAAATTGTAATATTCGCGTTTTAATTTTCGTTGTTGCCAACCTCGTACTACTTTCAACATTTACTATAGTCGTAAAAGAATAGCAACAATGTTTATCTTCCATGCATATCGTAAGAGTCGACTAAGGAAGCTATAGGAGTACATTGGCTGTTCCATCTTATATACGGTCAAACTGACTCAGAAGCCATGCAGAAGGCAGGTCGAAAAGAGCAGATATTGCCGCAAACCTGTAAACCATGCACAATGTATTTCATTCTCTGAACTACATTCTGCTAATCTGCAGCAGTTTGAGAACGAATACAGAAAAATATATTCTGTGATTTGATTTCCAAATTAAGAACCTTTGAAAATTATCATATACAATTTCTCATATTTTACAGGTTATATTCCCAATTATTATTCAAACTTGAACACACCCAACAAATATTAAAATTACTTTAAAATGTTTTTTGTTTGTTTATTGTTTCAGCCGGCACCATACACAGAAAACCCTTAATGATCCAAAGTTAGCGTTCAGAACTGGTGCTCTATACAATATAGTAGGTAATTCTGATTTAACATTTGATTAGGTTTGAAGTTGGTGGAGCAGTGATTAATTTAGGATATTTGTTAGGATATTGGATATGATATTTAAGCCTCTGTTGAGACAAAGCTTTGAATCAATCATAGTTGTATCAGAAAGTATAGCCATTAAACAAAAAAATAATGGAGGTCAAAGTTTGGGAAATCATATCAAAGCCATGTTGAAGATGTATATACAACTAGGATAATGATTCATTATTGTTTTGTTAGTGTTCATTCTAAAACTCCAGTTGGATCTCTCTCTTGTAGAAGGAAAATGGCTCTACTAGACTGGGCATATAAGTAGTAAGAATACACTTCATCCATTACATCCAAATCCGGTGAAAGGCAAGGTCCCAGATTCATACGGTACAGATCATGGTTTTTGGGTGGCGGTGGATGCAGAAGTCAAGGTACTCATTGACAATAACACTGCGTAAAATGATGTGTCAGTAATTCTTCACCAACACTGCTTGAACAGCACAATCTGTTGGAAAAACTGTCAAAGAATACAATACTAAAACCAGCAACAGTCTTACTGTGAACATAAAGGCTATGACGGAGGCAATGCCATGGCTGATGTCACAGAACTATCCTCATGCATGTATACTTAGGGGGACTCACTAAACATGCTTTGCAAAAGTTGAAGCGGGAGCTGTTCTCAGCCATTTATTGCAGTTATTGATACAATCTCCATTTAAAAAAAAGATTACCTTTATATACATGCCAGGACATGTAGGTTGTTGAGGGTAATGAGTGAGCTGAAACACTGGCATGAATGACAACATCAATGAATCAATCTGGCATAGTTAATGCACTAACGAACCTTCTCCACTTATAAGATTTTCTAGTGTGAATAATAGTCTCCCTCAAGACTGCATGAGATTTGTGTTAAGATAGGAACAGCCCATAAAAAGAAATATAATAGGTAGATAAAGAGACTTATAAATCAGCACCGAACTATCAACCATTACACACCGATGGATATGTTCAAACAGCATCAGAGCAACTATGGACTTGTCTCCTATGGACTGATGATAACCTGCAGTCATAATTTAGAATTCCTACCTACTTGGTTTCCAGAATGTAGTCTATAGAACTGATGTGTTGTGTTAACATGTCTTTGGATAGAACTAACTTAATAGACGTTTTACTATAAGATTCAGTTCTGACAATATGAACACTTTCTGCCATGCAAATAAGAAAGACAATAGTAGAAGCCTTTAAAAAAAAACTCATGATAAATACACTAGAAAAATACATCTACATTCAGTGCAACAGCATCAACTTACCTGAAGAACAGAAAAAGAATGTGAATCTGTTAAGTAATGAATTATATGGGCTAAACTTACCAGCTGAGAAGAAAATGCCTCCATTTGGAAACATTAAGACACTTTCTACTGGAAAACCATGATTGACTGTTAAGATGCTGCTCTGTATCCTGGCATCCCATAGCTTGACTGTATGGTCATATGCCCCTATACATGAAACACAAATTTTAAGTATAGTTTACTGGAAAATGTTTTATATTGAAAATGTTATGGTGGAGATTGGAAATTAGGTAACATAATCTTAAGGAGATTTATTATTTGCATACAATGCTTCATAAGGTTTTACTATCTTGATACAACAATGTTACGGTGAGCAGGATTACCAGTGTAGATACATACTGTAAATGTAAATATTGTCCACTTACATATAACAATGTGAAGGAGATTGCCCATCTACATACAACAATGTTAGTGTTTAAAAAATACTCAGGAACACCAGGCCGCTTTAAAAGTATGACATACACTGGCCCATGATCTTCATTCCTGCAAGTATGTATGCATCATCACTGCATAAGGCCACTTCAGTTATTGTCATGATTTTCATTGTTCATTTCATTATACTTTGTATCGTCAGCCAATGATAAGCAAAAAAATTGTCAAATTGGCCTTGCGCAGTAAAATAAAATGGGTTCTAGCTTCAGCCTACCATAACAAAGGCAATATCCTCTGAGCTTTAAAAAAGTTTACTAATTCATAAACATGGTTAGAAGTGATTTTGTCAGAAACTACCTCATATATTACAGAGATTTTAGACATGTAACTTTCTAATATCAATGACTAAATAAATACACATATTTTTTGCTTCTAGAAAATTTATCAATCCAGTTTACAAAATTTCCTCTTAACCTCATTCAATTGTACATAGCATAACATTTTTTAAAGCCACCTTATTTTAAAAATAATTTTTTAGCAATGGCATGCACCTATGAAATAACAATTCTTGAGTTCCACATGCACCAAATCGACCCAATAGGGACCGAAATGCAACATTCTTCCAAACTGAGAAACTCATTTAGTTCACAATTAATTTGTAGTTTTGTAGTTGTTTTCTAAACGCTTTGCAATTTGCACCATGTCAACGGTATTGATCTCTTGGCTGGTTCTGAATATGAATTCCAGGAACTCAGCTAACAGCTGGAAGGCTAGTTTGAACATGGCATAGTCATGGAACTACAGAAGATGCTGGACGGACTGATGAATTGGTGTAGAGATATGGGAGCAGTGGTTAAATCCTTCTAAGGCATTTGTGACATGGTTTTCCTGAACAATCACGTGGTAAAGACACCCATGCCAAACGTTTCGCTGGACCGGAAATGTTTAGCATGAACATGGAGATTATGGTGGTGACCAGGACATTTGAGTGGGTAGGCACAGAAGGTAATGCAGGTCTACATCTTGAGTGACTCTATGAGTACGATTAGGAAGGAACAAGTGGGTCTTGTTCGCGAACAGTGGATTGAGGCCTTGAGAAAGGTGAGGTTGAAAGTGGTTACATTTATTTTCGTGCCGCAATATGTGGGTATTCGAGGCAATTAAAGAGCAGATCAACTGGTGTCATGCGCGATTGTGGCAATGGATCGAGCTAACATTTTGAACTCATTAGGAGATTTAGCACATGAGAGTGAGACTAGTGTAAACCGCTTCATATGGTTGCATCATTTCAGGAATCGAATTGCATCTGCGTCCTCCACAGCCCAGCAGCTCGTCAAATTTCAGATCAAATAGCTTGGAACCGGTTGCACAAAGTTGGTCTTTGGGAAAGTATACCCTACAGAGGTTCTGTTCTAATGAACCGGCATTGCCAGAGCCGACTGCAGTGGGCGAACCAGCATCATCAATGGACCGTTGGGAATGGCTAGAGATGGGTTTGGTTTAGATAAAGTTTGAAAGTTTCTTCATGCCAAGGTTGAAACATTAATTCCGCAACATAAAATTTTGGCATAGAGTTGAAATAATGTTGCTTTTTAACAAATTTTTAAACAATACAAACTAATTTGAGATTTCAAGGCAAACTGACTGACTATCACTCCTGTTAGCATATTTATATGATTTTCATTAGTCACTACGATGTGTTGTCAGCACAATGTGACCAATGAAAACACATCAATTTTCAAATATGGCAATAGGAGTGGCTATGAATAATATTTAACTAGAAAATAAACTGTGTACTGTAAAATTTGCCAACATTTATTAGTAATCGTCTTAAAAACATGAAAAGAATTCACAGATGTGCAAAAACCATAGCATATATGGACTAAATAATACCACCATTTTAGCATCATTCAAAAATTGGATGTTCAAAATCTCTGCAATCTAGTAGGAAGTTATGGAGAAAATCGCTTCCAACCATAATTATGAATTATGAAACGGGTTATGCTTGGAACTCCAAGCGACTAAAAACTAAAAGCATGTTGATCCCATTTCACAATCAGGCAGGTCAACCCAAAAAGGTTGTTCAATGTTGGTCTAGATTGTGATCTTAGGTAAAACACGCATGAGTGCTAACCCATTTTATGCCACAGAGTAAGGTCAATCCGATGTTTATGTGCTTTTCATTGGCTATCAAAACAACCAGAACTTTTAGCTCCGCTATTTTTGATAGTTACAGGTTCTAATATAACAAAATTTGACTAGCACCCACGGTTGAAAGAAGCGCACCTCATCATAAGATACACATTGTACTCAACCAAAATAACTGGCTAAACAAAATATAATTAAATGAAAAATGAAAACCACGTCAATAGATGGAGTGCCCTCTCTCGCTCCACCCAGGCCTGTTATAAAGACTAACTGTAGAATAATCGGAGGGGTGGGGGGGGTGTAAGAAGGGAGTTAGTCAAGGTGAGTTGAGAGAGGGATTAACAATAACAAAAGCTTACCTGTGATAAAAATATCTGGGCTTGATTGAGATGCTACGCAACTGCGAATATAGTCCTGAGGAAGAAAACAAAAATGATAACGCTCAGGTAATAACGTAATCAGTCTATCTCCAATTTAAAGACATCTGGCTGTTATCTTTGATCTAGATTTCATTTCTGATATTGGACTGCTATTTAATACTTTTTTTTTTTTAAATGCAGTTACAGTAATTTAAACTTGACATTTCTAATGACTCCAAAGTTGAGTTACATAAAAAAAAGGAAGTAAAAAAATTGTATCAGTTGTGATACAATTTATCTTCGCAGAAAGTAGTCCGGAAAACAACGAATTGTGTGACATGGTTTACAACTTGGTTGCGATTTCTGCACATTTCGGTCTCACATATCCAACTTCAGCATGGCATCTGGGTTACTTTGGCCATCTATTCTTTTCTCCCCTATTAGGCTCCGGCAATACGCGGCCAGCTTAGTTATTAACAAATAATATATAGACTAAATCTGTCACCAAGAATGTAAAGAAAGGCAAACACACAAATTCACAGCAGTTGAATATATGTCAAAAAAAAGAAGAGATTACCTAATATGTTGGCATGGCAGATAATAAATATGCTGACAAAAAAGCGATTACACAATTTATTGATATGGGAGACAATATCATTTACGTTAACACAATGAACATTCGACATGTTTGAGAAAAAGTAAAAAAAAAAAAAAAATCTTTCCACGCCTTTACGGGTTGAATAGACGTAGAAGATTGCCTTCAGTGTACTCGGATTACCCCATATATATTCATTTCTTCTCAACGAAGCGGCACGTTCGTTATCTGCCGAGAATACACGTCGTAGCACGTAACTCTGTAGCGTAAAGCAATAATTCAGGTAACTCAGAAAAAACATCCACTTTGTAAACAAAATTGCCGCGATCTAGATTCGAACTCACTGCCTCTTTAGCACAAAGTGAGCGACTTAACCATTACGCCAAGGTGAACGACATAACTAAGGCGATATCTGTTACGGCTTTAAAAAAAACATTGTGTGTAACGCCCGATGGAATACTTATGTCATAGTGTGGTCAACATTACGATCGCTGTCTCTACCTTCTCAGAAGGTCTTGTACACATTTTGGTAGGATTGGTCGACATAGACGCTGTTGTTGCTCTAAGACAGAGGTTCTTAAATTGTATATTGGATCCTGTTTATATTTGCTACTGACCGCCAAAATGTTCATTATTTGTAAATGTTTATGAATTGCTTATCTGTGTTAATGATAGTAAACTTTGTCTGCTATTGAAAATGTAATGTAATGTATTTCTGATAAAGAACAAAACATAATTTTTTAAATGTCTGTCCGGTAAGGGTAGGTCCCATGGCATCTACCATCGGGGATGAAGACAACTCTTCAAGTACTAAACCAGATTTCTTTCCAATCTAAACTTTCGATTCCCATAAATTACAAATTAAAACTCCTGTATCATTCTGAAAAAAATTATACATTGGGGATGAGTTCATTCAGAACCATTTTCATGATCGAAAGACTACCTCCCTGCAGTAAGCAATGCTTTTCGAATACGATTTCTACTAAAAGAGAGTAAACCTGATTGCAAAGATGAAGTGTTGTAGGGTTTTCACTAGAGAAACGTCTCATTGTATAATCATACCATCTACTATGCGTTTCCTGCTGAGTCGTGGTTAGTCTAGTTAACCACTGGTAAGACAATCCGACCTTTCGCATGTGAAATGTTTTCAAATCAATATCAACATAGGAGTAGAATATCGGTACAATAAGTGTTCAGACACATGCAATTCTATTAATTTCCTTTCTAGACTGAAAAATACATCTATCTACACAGGCCCACGGAGTGTTTGAAAGATGTTTTTTTAATAATTCTCATCACTTAAAGTAACAAAAATATCTTACAAAACATTTTTAAATCTATCCTACAAATCAAATAACCGAGAAAGCATTAAATTCATTTTGTCAATTAAAGAATGCAAAATATTTGAGAGGAAATAAAATCGTACAAACAAATATTTGCAAAATACTAAATAACAATCACTCGTCCATACTCGATACGCAAATTATAAAAAAAAATGCTTCCCACCTCACTAAAAAAACTCACCCTGAACATGACGTGGGGACATCAAGGGCATGCGGCCCTTATCACACAAGCCACTCGAATAATTCCTGTAACTCCGTAAGGGGAAACATACAGTATGACAATAACAATGATTGATGCATACCGTGTAGGAAATTGCTTGTGAACTATTGTTGCCTTCTAATCCGTTTATACACTTCAAAAACACTGAAGAGCTAACTGAAACAGCTCACTATGCACAGGGCTTTGAAACCCCGACCAAGTTCACACCCGGTAGGACTATTTGATTATAGCACTAGACCAACAGACTCGTAGTCAGCCAAGTGTGGACAAGACACATCTAACTACCCAATGTCTGTGAATACACCTTCACCAGAAGCCATAACAGCAACAGTATTGATAGTCCTGAACAGGCTTCGCTTTATCTTTCAAAAGCAGTGGTGAGCAGTAGCAAATGTCAGGTATTAACAATAGCCAAATCTCCTGGGAAAAAACTGAACGGAAACTGGAACTTGGACGAGGAGTACACGATGTCGGTGAACGAAACCTCGGCTAAGAGGGCGATCCAAGTATAATCCAATTCTACCGACGAGCGCTACACTGACACAAGGCTCACAACTGATAAATGGTTTTGTATCCGCGGGCATATGGGGCAATTGACTCTAATCCTGCGGTATGGACTGTGCATATGGTAGCGGAGCACGAGTTGATCGACCCAAATCTAAATTCCTACCTACCGTTTCCACTCATAACTGGCACCCATAATTATAATCCAAAAGTGATAAACTACAATGACTAGCGACAGATTGGAACGCTGTCACGTGATATGTAAACCAATCCGAATTAAAGACATGCCGAAATCGGACGACGATTATTTGAGAGTAAACGAAAAAGAGGATTATTTATATATTAAATCTTGTGGTCTCTACACAATTCTACATAACTATGAATGTATTTTTTTTTAAAAGCTACATTACTCTTACCCCCTAATCAATAAATAAATATATCTATCAATCTATTTATATATATATATTAATGCATGTATCCAATATATGTATATATCTGTGAAAATATCTGGGCTCGGAGTGCACAGAATGGAGACTCTTTTCAGACATATCGTAGGAGTGCAGAATGAAGGGATGCATATAGTCCTCGGTTGCACTAGAGATATCCCTATTGCAAAAAAATGAGATACATATGATCACTGCTTTCAGGGAATACTCTGGCAAAACAAAAGCACACATGCATGTCATTTTAGACAAGAGATACCTACTGCACAATAACAGTGATAGAAAATAAAAAATAATTAAGCGCGGAATGTCATGGATGGTACAAGCATGTAAAAACAATAGGAGAGGTAACCACCGCCGAGCTTGTCAACAGGGGGAGGGGGGCACCTGACTGATGGGGCCATAACAACAGGTTTTCACAAGGTTACAATCACCCTTGGCAGTTATAAACACATACAGTGATTGAGGTAATGAAAAGGCAAACCTCGAAAGATTAACTGATTGCTAATAACGCTGGAAATAATGACATCATTGTGTTTACCGGTGGATCTGTGCTTCTGGGGAGGGGGAGAGTTTATTGCTGGGAATTTTAGTTTGATTGTAGTAGTCATTGCTGAGCGCAGAAGAGTATATGGAATTACTTCCAGTATAAGAATGGACGTCGAGGTGTTTACTGCATGCAGCCATCACGTGGCACTCTGGGATTCTAGTAGCTATATTCTGTTCAATCTAAGAATGAAGTCGATCAGTGCTTCTGAATGGTTGTTGGACGCAGAACGTATTAATCGATTGTTAAGTGCCCAATAATATTGTTATCAAATGTTTTTAAATAATATTGCTTGTACATGTCATCAGCTGTTGTCGCGGAGTAATGTGGCGGTGTGTTTTGACCCACTCCATTCATAAAGTGAACAGAGTATAAGGCGGTTATCTTGTGAGATTATCAGTACATGCTTCAGAAGATTGAAAATGGAGTGTGCCGTTACGAGTGGATGACATCTATAGCTGCGTCTAAACTCCACGGTGTCACACGGATCTATTGCTCGGGACATGCTAGCATGAGTGGTAATGGGAAAGCAGACAGCCTTGTATCTAAGTATTAACAAACAGGTAGTAAATAAGAGCGACGCACTGAAACTTCTTGATGGGTGCCTACTTGATCTGGACACCTCGATTTATGACACTTCTATGATTAGATTTGAAGAATGTGATATTAAATCTGATATTAGTAGAACTGGATGTTAGCAGGATGGAATTGAGGAAATGGATAATCAGCGGGTCACATGAGCCATCACCATGCATACCCGTCGTCATATGCCGGGGGCAACTGCTCACCTATTAGTTTGCCCGGAGAACAAGATATCGGCGCATTACAATCTTTACCACATGTATACATGTGTATATATATGTAAGTGTGTGCGTGGATAACGTTTGCGAAGCCCATGTCCTCAAATAATCCCTTTAATCTTGTCCTATCTATAGCTAATGCTTCAAGTTATGTCCATGCCTTCAGCATCCTTTTTAAATTTCGTACCTATTGCCTCAACGTGGATCCCAGAACTCTTCCTGTCATGTTGCAATGCTTTCTGTTAGTCTTCTTAGTGTATGTCTTTTCAATCTCCAGCGCGGCTTTTTGAGTTATATCTATATTGCCAAAAGTGCCTGTGATGGCATTCAGGGTGTAAAGAATAAGGCCACTCTTCGTTCCAGGCATGTCGTATGAGGAGACTAAGAAATGTTGGATCACCTGTGAAAATGTATTATCACTTTGCGTGCTTCAATTCTTACTTTCGTCTACTATCAAAAGGTCCTCATAAAGGACGGAGAGATGCAGGTCAGTGAACATTGTACATTTATCTGTTTGTGACAGTCATTCAGGGGAGATTCCTAGGTGTGCTAACACTTCAGATGGGTCAACAGATATGACGGAAGATTGATGGAGTAGGTGGTCCAGACGTATATGATACACTCCTGGCAGGTCGTGATGATTCTGGCATATTGATACACTGGAATGCCTCCTTTTGGGGAACTAAACATGCATCCGCAAACTCCCCTTAATACAACCTTAGACAGGAAATCGTATGTGTCTGAGTGTCACCTCGGTTACTTAGCTGAGGCGGGCCTAGCTGAGGCGGGCCTACGCTTTCGTCAGAAAGGCTATGGGCTGTTAAGAACTCCCTGCTCATAGCTAAAGCGAATATTTCATTAGCATTACCATTAAAATAATTATTTCTACAATTTCCTCATGGACGATCGTACCATCTGAAACCTAATATACGTGTATTATTCTAAAATATTAAGTATCCGAAATGAGGTGAGAAGTATTGGTCAATTAAAGTGGAAGTAACCAAGTATCTCAACTAGTGCTGAGTTACGTGCACCTGTTTTAAAGATTTCTTATATGCCCATACTTCCGCACTTTTTCTTCTTGTGTTCATCATTCAGTCGGTTTTTGTTATAGACTACAGTGGGTATTTACGCTATTTATAAATCCATCAGAAAGGAAGCGAATTAATGGAACACGAAAGACTCGCCTAATAAAAATAAAAACTAGAAACGCTTGACATTTAAATGTAAACGAATCAAACCTATATAAACTGGAAGCGTTAAGAAAACAAAGCCAAGATGGTTCTGATTTCATCTCGTTGCTATTTAATTTTTTTTTAAATTCACTTCTTAAACGAAACAGATAAAATTAGAGAACGAAATGTTTTTATGGTGGATTTTTTTAACAGGCAGGTGCATTGAGGCGGGGGGGGGGGGGGGGGGAGAAGAAGAAGAAGAAGGGAGAGGATAGAAGCACCTGAGTTGCGCGGTTGATGGTGTATGTTTGAAGAGAAAAAAACCCCAGATGATACCACAGTTGTAAAGTAAATGAGCATAATCATTTCAGAAAGATTTATCTATTTTAAAAAAAACGTATGCTGAACACTAAATGGCTGGACGATATCATGGATACTAGTGTTGTTGTTTTTTTTTTAAAAGGACTGATATTCCTAGCATTATCTTTATTGTTTATTGATACTGTAAAACATCTTTTTTTTTTTTTTTTTTTTTTTTTACAATACACACATCATGAACTTCTACAATGAACTTACACAGTAGTGCATCTAATTGGTGTTTCTTCAATGCACTTTTAAAGCACAATTACACATTTTTTACAATATGTATACATTTTTCACGCTTCCATAAGAGAGATCTGCTATCCGTGTTCCTTATTATTAACTAGTATTTTTATACACTGCGTGTGGTTTCGTCTGTGAATCTAACCAATGGCCATCTAGACAAACCGCTCACACAACTGAAAACCGTAGTAGATGACATGCCGTTATATTGAGGCTCTCACAAGGAAGCTTTGTAGCATGTCATCTATACAATTATAGACCCCCCTGTGTAGAAGGATCCTCCAATAGGCATTGCACTAAGCCGAAATCTGAAGTCTCCTGGGTATGGAAGAAAGCTCCGAAAAAACACCCCCCCCCCTTAAGAAGTAAGAGCTAATCGCACGCATTCCTGTGGTTCTCATACAAACAACACACTGCATAGCTGTTCGAATAATTGTCTAGAGAAGTAACTTTCACATTAATCTTTCCGTGCGGAGACCGATGATGGGATGTCGGATTTCAGGCAATTTTGATGCATTTTCCAATGGACAGAAAGTCTTGTATATCATAAATAAGTAAATTCTATTAGAAATTTCTTATTGTTTATAACCATGAGCAATATGCTTTCCAGTCAAATGCGAAACTCTTATTGATAAATCAAGGTTGCACCGACATTCATAATTCTCTGTCAAGGGACAAACGTGAATGTACTGCAATATACTTTTCCTAAATGTCATGTGACGTATCCTATCCAAAAAGTTGTCTTCCCAATGAACTCCCTGAACCCTTCTCTCTCTTGAGCAATGCGGCTTGCATTTTCCAACGACATAATCATGTCCATCGTCTTGGTCTGCCTTTCCTCCTCCTCCCAGGTGATCTGCCCTCCATTATTTGTCTTTCTATAGAGTTGTGTTTTTTTATATGACCAAACAGGTGTAGTTTTCTTTTTGTTATTGTGTTCAGTAATCAACACTCTAGAATCTTCAATGTGTTTAAAATATCTGAGTTTCTCTTTTTTTCCTTCCATGATATTCTAAGTATCTTTCTGTAGCATTTCATCTCAAAGGCGTTGATCTTCTTTGCCGCTGTTCTACTTAGGGTCCATGTTCCACATCCGTATTTTGTAACCGGAAAAATAAAAGTTCACATAAATTCTGATAAATTAACGCATCATCTAAATTAAATTTTATGAATTCCTGTATGTATGCATATCTGTGTACCTAAGGATTCATGTCGAACCTGACAGTTTGCCTCAGTGGTTAAGTCACCTGCTGTGTATTCAAAGAGTTACAGATTTGATACTGGACTATGAAGTCTTGTTTACAAGTGCATTTTCTGGAGACCCTTGGGAATAATCACTTAAAGCATTGGCAATATGTGTTCTGAGTGGTGCTATAAGAAGAATTTAAAGATAGACAATGTATATACAGGAAAACCAGAATACAATGAAAGCAATCCTGTTTGCCATTTTTGTCTTTTTTTATACTATAAACTAGGTGATGGCTTCATCTGTACACACGATCAACGTTAACCTGACACTTTATGAGGATCACAACGTGAGAGTGTTTCAGTATCACAATATAAGAAGAGTATGTCACTACAATGTGAGAATAGTATGGAGATTGAGAATGCCCTATGAGATGGTCAATACCACACTGAGAATGTCAATAACACACTGTGAGAATGTCAATAACACACTGTGAGAATGTCAATAACACACTGTGAGAATGTCAATAACACACTGTGAGAATGTCAATAACACACGGTGAGAATGTCAATAACACACTGAGAATGTCAATATGATATTGTGAGAATGTCAATAACACACTGAGAATATCAATAACACACTGAGAATGTCAATAACACACTGTGAGAATGTCAATAACACACTGTGAGAATGTCAATAACACACAGTGAGAATATCAATAACACACTGTGAGAATGTGAATACAACACTGAGAATGTCAATATGACATTGTGAGAATGACAATACCACACTGAGAATGTCAATATCACATTGAGAATGTCAATGTCACCTAGGATGCAGTCACAAACCAGTCTCATTCTGTTGCTAAGGACTTTCTAAATCATAACCCAGCTCTCAGATGAGTTTATATTCATGGGCACAGGAGGCAATGGACTGCCGAAGTATACAAATCCAATTTCCTGGCAGCAGATGACCCAAGTCGAGCGTCCTGCCTATCGTTTCCGCCCTAGAAATTGTCATCAAGAGACATATGAACCTCAAAGTCCCAGGACACATTGTGTGAGAAACCCTCATATATATTACATAAATATACTCTCCACACACGTGGACAGATTTAAGGCTGTCACAGGCTAGGGACCATACAATTGAAGGCATGTAGCAATCAATTAAATCATTGGTTCTCAACCGGAGTGGGGGTGTGTATGTGTGTATGTAGAAGATAGGACTACAGACACAAACATATATATTAGATCAAGATTTGAAAATACGCAGCGACAGAAAAAAAAATTTAAGAAAAGTGGTGACTCCAATCAAATTTTAAACGTGTTTTCACTTAATATAAATTCTGAATGAACAACACAAATATTTGTTGAATTTCAAGAGGAAATTAATTTTGTGCATATTTGAGGTAGACGAGATCAAATATTTATTTATATTCACAATGGGACACATTTTTCGTCTTGTTAGATGCTAAGGAATGAATCATGTACCTTGCCTTTGATATGTTTGAGCAAGTGAATAAATTCAATCTTCAGATGCAGGGAAGGAATACAAACACAATAATATAAGTTGAATCCTTGAAAGCTTCCATGAGCAAGATGAAAATTGGAAGAGAAATGCCTAGCTAGAAATTGTTGCATTGTTTGTTACTATATTTACTGTGAATGTGGATAGCACGGATATGGAGATTGTAATACAAAGACAAGAGTCTTGGAGCTGGATAGGCGACTCATGTCTGTATCCTCAGTGATTCGATGAGCATGGTAAGAAAAAAAACAAATGGGTTGCTCGAGGTAGTGGTTGAAATGTGTGTCAATTTTCATGCCTGGTCATTCAAGGCAACGAAGATTGGCTGAGCTGCATTGCTTAAAAAAAGGGATAGTGTATCCTATTCAGGACGTAGCCATCAACCAAGCATTTTTTTTAGCTGTAGTGATTTTCTAGGCAATATAAACATGTCAGTAGTTTGCCATTGCCCTCTTAGCAGTCTGAAAGCGTGAGGGCCTGAACTCGGTACCACTCTGCCACAGAGCATTGCTACAGTGTTGAAAAGTGGAGCAATGGATTGGTCTAACATGAGGCAACAAGAACAGATGGAATCCGTGTGGGTGGAGGATCCTTTTCCATGTCCAGAGTGAAGGGACTGGGTTTGGGGTGCGGCATCACCAGGGGCCAGTCTTGATGTAGACTTGGATGAATTGTCAACCAGCGAAGAACTGGAACTATCAGTCATCATGAAATGGTGGATAGACTCAAATTAAGATTGGAGCACCTATGAACATGTTCGAAGACTGCAATGGCCTGCCAACTAGCTAACAAACAAGTGCTTTCAGAATTTGCATAAATTCTACACTTTTTCCACTGAACTCAATGATGAGAAGTGTGGTTGGTTAGATGGTTGCTGACTCAGCGGTCCATGGGCTCATGCTCTTTAACCATATGCCATTGTGTGATATACGAATGTTTTTGTGAGTTTCGTTCCATTTATCTAACCTGAGAGGAAGATGCATTTTTCTGACGTCATCCAGGACTGGACATTCAAAAAAGGTGGTGTTTGATAGTTTCATTGGGATGAGTTCACAGTCACCATCCACAATCAGATCCATTTAGTATGATATCAATTAAATTAGCAGATAAAAAATCATGAAGATTGTCAGGATGAATTTGTGGAACTAAGACTGATTCAGAAGCTAGAGATATCTTAAATGAGAAATCAATCATAAATAACTAAAAGAAATGTAATCTCATTCAGATTAGCACAATGAAATATGCATATGCTAGAGTGGAAATATTTCAAAGCAACAAAACAAAACTTAAAATAAAACTGCCACACCTTACCTAAAAACAATTGCAAAGGTATAAAAATAGTGGCCATGTATTTAACTCAACTTTATACATCTAGTGAAAATAATACCCACCTGATGTTCCTGGTAAATATACATTTCCTTCTCTGTGGGAATGTCCCAAACTCTGACTGTTTTGTCATTGGAACCAGATACAATGCGAAATTGGTCTTCTAGAAACTTGGTAGCATGCACTGGTCTACGCAAGACAAAATAGAAAATAGTATAATAATGTACAGTTTTATAGAAGAAACATCTAAACTGATGTAGAATAATCAAAATATTTATGACCCCAGTAAACATTCAAAAGTGTCAAACTTTTCATTCACTCTTCTTCTTCATACATATAACTTCTGAGATGGAATCTTACAATCGTCACTGTAAGTACTGTAATTGTTACTGTACACAGAAAGTCTGATTCTCTTGAGAAATTCTGCTGCATGTGAAAGCTCCTATACATCTTTCTATGGATGTTTGCCTTTGTTGGCTGGTGCTCCTCCTTTAACTGGTTTACGTAAAACACAGGTTTTCCAAGAAATCCTCTGGATCATCTACTTAAAATACGTTTTGGAAAGAATGTTACCTAAATATTTATAAAGCTAGTTTTTGCTATACTATAAACATTGTGAGTTACTGACAACAAACAGAGAGAACACATGATCTTACTAAGTGGTGATGCAGTTGCAAATAAACATGATCTCACTCACTATTTTCTAGAAAATATTTACATTCAGTAAGCCGCGATTTCCTTCTAATCAATCCGAGTAATCTCATAGCTGCATGAAGCAAAAACTAGAACCTAGTACCATAACTATACCTCATCGTCACAGAGCCTAAGTCAAGCGTATGATAAAAATGTTGCATCTTGATAGACACAGCTGAAAGGTATATATTGCTCACTTTTTAAAATAACTTTTATATCAGTGCTGATGTAAACTTATATATCAGGAGCGAAACTAGACAGTGTCGACCTAGACGACTAACCTCGTAGGGAGTTTCAGAAAAACAGGATTTGTTTAGTGGCCAATGTGGCATGTTCTGTGCACAAGATCACCGTGGGAGAGGTATGCTGCCTGATCTTCTGTAGAGTAGCACTGTCTAAAGCCTGCTTGCTGCAATATCAGGTTTTCCCTTTCAAGGTACCACCAAAATGACACTCCACCAGCCCCTGTGGACTTTTTCATTTTCAATTTGGATACATGTTCCAGTTCTGTCACTGTGATTGGTGCTGCAGTGACTTGATGTATAGATTCGCCTTG
Organism: Meghimatium bilineatum; assembly: GCA_034231615.1. Lineage (NCBI taxonomy): Eukaryota > Metazoa > Mollusca > Gastropoda > Stylommatophora > Philomycidae > Meghimatium > Meghimatium bilineatum. The sequence continues at coordinate 93,371,590 of CM067298.1, forward strand.
GCCAATGTTTTGCTGGTTCTCTCGAACCTCCTGTTTTTGTATGGGCTAACATCAAAATGTTGTTGTCTTCTGCAAAGGAATGAGCTGCAATTTTTACCTGTTAACTTTATAAAGTATGATCCTTGTATTTCTCCCTGTACCTTCATCATTTAGTTGTTTACGAGTTGCCATTTTTTTCTAGTATCGCTTTCAAGGTTCAGCATTCTGTTTTATTCTTTTACGCTGCTCCGTCTGACTTATAACTTGGCTCTTTGAAATGTAGCTTTTGTTTTCTGATATTTGTTGCAGTGTTCTTGGCTAGGTATGTTCTCTGCCTGCTGTCTAGATGTTTCCATCTCATTTTGCAGCTTCTCCAATTCATCATTCCAATAGGGTTTATAGTATTCGTGTGCCCCCCATGGTATGGTTTTACTAGCAATATGTAGTATGCATCTATTAAATTCACTCACCTTGAAAATTCATTGTGGATTTCTAAAAATACTGGTCTGTGGTCACTACCTCCAAGCTGATTTGCAACGACTTGTGTGTTGTTCCATTCAAGGCCTGGTGAGTGGCATGCCAGGTCTGCTATAGAGGTGGTGTGACATGCTTTAGAGTAGAAGGATGGTGGGCTTGCTAGCTGGTTAATGAGTATGAGATTATTTTAATCCTGCCAGCTCTCAAGTTCCTCACATCTCTTGTTCATGTGATATCCCCAGCTCTGAGAGTAGCTGATGAAGTCACACCACACCATAAGTCTCTCTATTTCTTTGTGTCAGTTGTCAATCATTTAGGCAGTAGTAGTTTGTTTGGGAGATGGAATTCTGCAATATCTGTTTTTAGGTGGAACATCTTGTATTCTGCCCCTCCATATGACACTTCAGATGACATGCATTGATATTGTTTTTAACAAGTGTCAGAATTCCACCCTTCCGTCCTGATATGTAGCACGGGCAGCCTCTGATTTTAAAGGCTATATCATTGCTGAGGTGTATTTCTTGAATACAGCATACATGAACTTCTTCACATAGAATATTTTCAACCTACAGTATTTTTTACTGTATACGTCTCTTTTGCTACTGACACCCTCAGAATTTCAGTGCATTATTTAGATTGGTCGTTAGTTTGTTTGACCAGTAGCACTGTTCCCTTGTCTTCTTCAGTGGAATTGAGAAAGACCTCCAGTAACTGGAGTTGGACTCTTTTGAGGTATAAAACCCGACACCACAACTATTCTTGGATATAGACATGTTCCTATTGTGTTTTGTATGTGACATGCTGATTAAATTGTGCACCTTTCGCCTGGCTGACTCCGTCTTCAGCACCCTGTTTATTTCGGCAGTACTGTGGTCCTGCCCGACCAGTCTTAGTTTCCAGCCTCTTATGGCTGAACTAAGCTCCACCATCACTTCAAGGTGCTTGCCTCGATGAGGAGACTACTTTATACGTAGATACAGCAATAACCCTGGCGTCTTTATCTCGGATAAGAAGCATTTGATATTGTTTTAATAGACCAAGACTTACCCTGTGTGTCCTTTGAAAGTTCTCAGCAAGGAGCGTGTACCAGGATTGAATAGTTTGATGTAATTGTCTTCCGTGCCCGCTACAAGCAATTTTCCATCTCTTCGGAAACTCCCGCTATAAGCAACGTCCTTGAACCTGTTAATTGTTCCACGAAGCTGGCTATCTTCCCCACTGTAGATTTGCACCTGCGAAATGGTAATGTATGTAATGTTCTATTCTCTAAATACTCACACAATAAAGAAAACAACCCACAAGAACTTCCAAGACAAGTAATGACAGAAGAAAGCAGATTGGAATACGGCAAAACAAAGTAAAGCATTCTTATACGATTGTTCTCAAACTCCTGCAGATTTGAATGATGTAGTCCGAAAGCTGAATGCGTTTTGCCATGGTTTAAAATTTCACTGCGATGTGTTCATACTTCACACTCAATGGGAAAGCACAGACAACTTCCCTAAAACCCCATTAGTCACCTCGTACGACGTGCATAACAGGTAGCGGTATCACTACTCTTTGCTTCCCTTTCTTGTCACAGTAACACATATGGAGAAAATGAAACATTATTTAACGACTGTGATTTCATTTTTATTTCTTGATCGCGGATATGTTGCTCGTTCAGTGACATTTTGGAGACATTGGTTATTAACCGAACTTCAGGAAACACATACTTGATCATTCTATCCCAGCAGATGTACAAGAATACGCATGCTGATAGTTCCCATGAATACGCTCACTCTGCTCCTCAACGTGCCCAGATTTACTCGTGTCAGTTAATATTACATTCCTTATTTCATGACGTCATCAACTGCATTGTACACAACCAGTAGGCGCTAACAAAATCACTTCAGTTGTCTCTATGATTCACCCCCAAAATAATATTAATACAGATACCTGATTTGAAAGTCTATCGGTCTTATATCTCATAAACGCGATCGACAGCATGTTCATTGGATTAGTTACATGTGATATACAGAAGGCTGACATTAAACCATAGATGTTATCCACTCATACCCGCCCACAACTATCGTATTCGATACACTGAAGCATATTCTGAAATCATGATGTTAGGAATGGACTCATGAGCAAACGAGACAACAATCGGATATATAACCGATATGTTAAATACACCACCACATCGTGCACACTGGGTATATGATTCAAAGCTAATGTCCGCCGAATACGGATGTGTCGGGCCATTTAGGCAATTAAAACGGCGACACAACGCATTTCCATTCTCTGTACTACATCCTGCTGGAAATCTAGTAGGACCATTCCCGCTACAAGAGATATCCAGCGGGAGTTTGAGAATGAACGCCGAAGAAAAAGAAAGCTTGTGCGAAACAATCTAGCAATCTAGTTGATCCAGATGGAATGAGAATTGATTGCACATAAACATGATCTCATAAGTGCACTTCTTCGCCCCCAAATCGAATACACTGTCGCAGTACAGTATAATCAGCGGCTGGTCTGACAACCGATACGAGTCATATTGCAGAGCTCACGGACAGCAAGCCTACAATTAAAGAAATAAGGTTAGTCTATCTGGTACTGGCGCCATGCGAAAGTATACTTAGAAAAGGAAATACAGAAGTTATAACTAAATCAGTGCTCCCGATCGAAAGCAAGCTTCTAAATATCTTCCAGGATCATGTCTCGTGGAAAAGTAAAATGCAATAGACCGTTTAAAACTGATGCACACGCTCGTGTAGGGTGTTAGATTGTAAGTCTGCCCCAGCTGACGAAGCACACTAGGATTAAATATCTTGCAGAAAATGGATGTTATACCTATATGGCGCAAATTAAAAGGTAGTAAAACACACGAAATTTCGTGAGGTTTACGTGAGAGTCGACGCAGAAGAAGAATATTAGATAATGACAGGAAGAACAAGCTTTAATTAAAACAACATTAAAATATTCTCCTCCTTTCGTTCTCAAACTTCTGCAGATTAGCAAGATCTTATAATTATTGCATTAATAACAACTTTCGACTGGACACATCCGACATCAGTATAGTTTCTGGTTCCATTTGACCAACTTTGGGACGGGACAACCAGTTCCACCCAAGAAAACATCCTTAGTCAGCTCCATCAACGTTCGTAGTAACAATCACAATATTCGTGGTATTATTCGTTCAATAATCACAATAAATATTGAATGTGATAGATTGAGCTTCAAAAATAACGTTCATTTATTCAAAGCGCAGTCAAATATTAATTGTGAGAGAATGAGTGAAGACAAAAATATCAACTTTCATTCGAATTACAATAAAATATTGAATGAGACTGAAAAAAAATTATTATTTGGCTGCTGATCCTGCGGTCCATTTGATTCACTATACCAAGTTCATTCATTCAATGAACAATGAAATATTTTGAATGCGAGAGAATAAGTGAGGGGAAAAATGCAAATCACAATTAAATATTGCATGAACATAAATAAATAAAGTATTAAAAAAAAGAAATCGTTTTCCATCTACATGTGGTTTGGGAGAAGTGGTAATGAAGGAGTGAGCTTAGAATAAAACTAAAGTGATTCCATCTGTACCACATTCATCTTATCATGTCTGCATCAGGTCTAACCTTATTGTCTACCTGAATCATGCCCAGAGAACTTCATGTACCAATATGTTAAGTTAGCAGAAGTCACTTTCCACGTGGCTAATATCGAAGTGAGACAGACTGATGATGCTAGGTTTCAGCATTCCTCTTGCAAACGAATGCTTATTATGACGTGTCCCAGTCTGAATGACTTTCACAGTTAGAACTTCCCATGTAAAACCACTCAAGCAGCACACATAAACGAAAGCAACTACTTTTTCTGGCATTTCAATTCAAAACATTTAGACCGTAGCAATACAGGAAAAGGAGAGAAAATGAAGATGGCTTGGGCACACGCTCAGAAAATTAGTACAAGATATATCTAAAAGATCAATGACACGGAATCAGGAAAGACTTAGAAACATATGGAGAAGAGGGAATCGACAGAGATGGTAATAGCATGGTCTGTTATACGTACAATCTGTTCCTAAACGCTATAGTTAACTTTCCCGTTTCATAAAACTGGACATGTTTCACGAAGTAAAAATTGATACATATCGATTTTCAAGGTGACCAAAGAATATAGCATATTATCATGCATACGAAGATTTTTTTTAAAAAACCTTTTCATTACTGAGTAAGGGAGGTCGGCTTATTAAAAGGTTATAAGTTCTTTTTCGTTATCCAACCGAAGCATGTATTTCATCAATGGACCGTACTTTGAGCACAAGAGAGAGGGCCGAAGAGCTTGTCAGGGCAGTTTTAAATGTTCCTAGAAAAAATGGGAGGAGCTGGAGGGGGAGGCAAAATGCTACAGTGGGTCAAAGACTTTCTACGTGAAAGATAAGCGAGAATCAAACTGCAGGGAAAACAAATTAGTTAACGTAGCAGAGAACATCCCACAGAGAGGAATTATATCTATTACGTTCCTCATAATTTTCATAGATGACCCCCATGCCAAAGGTATTCACACCATACATGCTGCACACGGCTCTTCACTCAGATAATCTGGCTATACGAACCGAGTCTTGTAGAGTGAGCAAAAAACAGGTGTTGAAATAAAAATATAAGACTGTCACCACGCTCTTTGCCATCATCACAAAAGCTAAAAAATTATACTTTCAGACTATACAATATTTACAAAAGAAAACAACTTAATCTATATGGGACTAAAATTTGACAAGAGACTTATATGGGGATCACATATCGAATGTACGAAAATAAGACTACACCCAGATTAAAATAAATAAATCCCTATGTGGAACAGATTGGGGAGGCGACATAAAAACCATAAAACAAATCCACTAAGGTCATAATCTCCCAAATCTTGAACAGTGAGTGAGCACATATGCAACAGCAGCAAATACCAATCTACGGTAGCTGGACAAAATTCAGAATGCCAAACTATTATGGGACTAAGGAAACAAAATCAGAATTACACAATCAAATAAACTACTGGTATGCGAAAATCACAATAATTACTGAAAATTTAAACGCAAACGATTGAAACACCATATTATGCATTAGAAAACTGATCTAAGAAAACATCAACTGAAAAGACCAAGCTTCAATTACCTATAAAAAAGCTTAAGGAAGTCAACGAAGAAGTAACCAGCAACAATCCAGAAGAATCGTAATAGCTACAAACATATTACAACATCGTAAACACCTCAACCACGCAATACTGCAAAACCTACAATCCTAAGTATTGAGAGCAGAACTGTGGAAACTTCTGCTCTCAAAGCAAAACCACTTGATGAACTACACTCCCAATACTCCAGTTCACATTGAATTCATGCCTTCACAGACGGATCACCAGATGATGCAATAAGAAAGGAGAAGCTGGATACGAAAGCTTATATCAAACATCCCAAAAATAGAAATCCCAATCGCTGCTTGCAAATTATCAGTAAACAGTACAAAGCTACAAGCAATCTTAGAAACAAACATAGTCATCTAGTGTTACTACATGTTAGTTCTTCAGGCTATTCAAAAACAGCAAAGATCTGCTAATAAAGACAACTGTAGAACTTTTAAATCAACGGACTAATAGCAACAAAGTGGTGCTGCAGTAGATCAGATATAAGGTCCATGTTGGACCGTAACGTAAAGTTCTTATGTTGATTACTATTTATTTTTTACATTGATAGTTAGGCTTTAACTGACTAATATCTATATCAAAATGGTTCTCAGACTCCAGAACACATTCTGTAAGACATGTTGTTTGGCACACTCTTTGACAACTAAAATCTGGCTCGGCCCAAAGAGAATAATCTAGAAATTAAGTCGTGGAACAACCGTGAGGAGCTACTGTTGAATTTATAGAGGTGGCTCACCTGCCTGTATAGACTAGTGAACACAGGAAACGTATTGCAGAAGAAAATACTTTGGACACATTAATTAAAAGACGTGGCATCTCGTTGACGACCTTACTTGAAGGTAGAGTTGAGTAGCGGAGAACACGAGGTAGAGATAAAAATGGGAGGGAAGCATCATGAGATGGACAGGATGGTCTAGCATAGTGCACTACCACGGCAAGAGACCAAAAATGTTGGTGCTCAGTCTCTTTCAGTAGACGTCAATGCGCATGCAAACTGATAGTTCATATAACGGGTCATATACTATCAAGGAAAATGTAATAAATTTGGTGAGAATGTGTTAGTTATTTTCAACAAAAGTGTAATTATTTATTTTTACTATTATTTAGCATGGATATTATGATATTTATAAAATGTCTGTTTATTGATAAAGCTAGCAAGGTTTGGACATGTATGCAGTCATAATTCCTTGTCAAAAACAATACTGTAGGGAATCGTCGAAGGAGGGAGAAGCAGAGAAGGGCAAATAAAGACATAGATAACATCAAGGAATGGACAGGACAGGATTTTTCCTCACCCCTCAGCATCCAATGTGGTGCCCCTACGGCACTAACGGGTTACGGGTTTTTCATTCATTTTGCATAATCATTGTGTTTCTCTTTCCTGTTTCACTAGTTTCAACAACTGCCGTTACCATGGATACACACACCGACAATGACTGTATGGAATGTTTCAGGATTAAACTGACACGTTTAAAGCAGAATTATCACCGAAAGAAAAAAAATTACCAAAGGGGGGGGGGGAATACAATACCAGTGTGGTTAATAAAGAAAACACAATTTAAATCCCCGTCTGAACAAGTATACATATGTCTAGTCTTTATCTAACTTAAAATCAACAGATCACAAGAATGTAGAAACGAAAATTCAAAGGAGTGGAGCGACAAGCGTGTTGAAAGTCAGTCGATCGTTTGTGGAATACCTTTCGTGCTTATTCATTTATAACAAGAGCACTAATGAGGAAATATGCCTCTGATAGTCTGGCACGCCATTCTGTCTTGCATTTTGGAAGTCAGGGTTTCAGCTCTACGGGAAAGAATCTGATAATTTGGCTACATGAGCCTATGGCAGATTATACAGATCATTTGCTTCTTACTTCTAAACGAAACAAATTCAGAAATCAGGAAACGATGTTTTTTGTCCGTGAAAGTGACATCATTCAAATTGGTAATTGTATATCTATTTATACTTCTCGCAAAGTGATGGGACTCTTTGTAAGAGTTTTAACTCTAAAACTTGAACGTATAAAGTTTTATCCAGTATTATTTAACTCCTAGTATTATGAGGAACCCAAACTCATATAAACTTTAACCCATCGTATGAACTATGAGGTCAACACTCGCACAAAACGGTCAAGTCTAGATATATATATCGACCCAAGTCACAATAGATCCAGTGCGGACGCTCACGGTTGCGGTTCGATGTTTATTTATCAGCATCTTCATGTATCTATTATTTTTCTCTTTACGGGCTCCAAACACCCTACTCAGTTTTATCTCATAAACTGTAACTCAGTTTTGCCCATCCTAATTTTATTTTATAAACTTGATTGAACTCATGAAGTTAGTTTGTTTTCTATTGCCATAAAGTATATGTTTAAAATTCGTAATAATAACTAGTTCATCCTGACTCGGTATTATGAATAGATAGGACAGAGTAAACTTCCATACACTGTTTTGGCAATACTAAAGCAGAGTCCCGCGTCAATTACACAATCAAGTGGACGCATCTGAAATCATCCCTCAAAAGAGACGCTGTTATACTTTTTTGTGATTATCATTCGCTGTCGATATGAAATATACACAAAGTGGCCAATGAAAATCAGGAGAATTGTCAAATAGGCATCACTTTTGAAGTATGATTTCAAATGTCCACAGGACTGAATAATTCACGATGGACACACTAAAGCTAACGTTTACTGAACACATACATTCGCTTCATTATCTATCGTTCTAAATCTCTAGCGATCAAATATTTCACCAACCATAATGTGATAGATGTAACTCACTTTCATGTATGTTGGTACACCAAACATGGCTATATATAAATGCTCAAGACAAAAAGATGTCTTCGCAAGGAAAACATATTTAGAACACAAAGCACAGAAAAGCGCTACGTGCAAATAAAACGGAAAAACACTACATGGAAATCATAACTAAAATATTGTTCAGCACGAGAACAAGCTTCTAGTCCCCGGTGATCTTAAATATGTGTTGAGACTCAGACTTGGGCTATGGTTTCAAGATGTCGGAGAACGACTTCTTGGCTACGAGGATGAACAAACCAAGGCCCAACTTTCATGTCGAGTTTTTCCTATACAAGAATTATGCTCGCGGATGAGAAAAGGTTCAGTAACCAAAAGGCACATGGATAATGTGTCTAATTATGCGAGACAAGTTCACTGGAAGAGGAACAATTCGTGCAAGATAGACGTATTCGACCCAAGCCTAAATCCCTGATTACCACCTCCTCTGAGACTGCCAACCAGGGACATGTTTTGCTATGTTCCCACCAGAGCAAGAAGCAGAGAAGGTATTGGGAAACTATTGCCACAAACTTTTAATGTGAGAAACACCTGACTTTATTTCATATCTCAGTATTAAGAGCACAGATTCCACATCTCATCTGACATTATTTCATATCTCAGTATTAAGAGCACTGACTGCACAATTATCATCTGACATTATTTCATATCTCAGTAGTAAGAGCACCGACTGCACAATTATCATCTGACCTTATTTCATATCTCAGTAGTAAGAGCACAGATTCCACATCTCATCTGACATTATTTCATATCTCAGTAGTAAGAGCACTGACTGCACAATTATCATCTGACATTATTTCATATCTCAGTAGTAAGAGCACAGATTCCACATCTCATCTGACATTATTTCATATCTCAGTAGTAAGAGCACTGACTGCACAATTATCATCTGACATTATTTCATATCTCAGTAGTAAGAGCACTGACTGCACAATTATCATCTGACATTATTTCATATCTCAGTAGTAAGAGCACTGACTGCACAATTATCATCTGACATTATTTCATATCTCAGTAGTAAGAGCACAGATTCCACATCTCATCTGACATTATTTCATATCTCAGTTGTAAGAGCACAGACTCAAACCTCCCCCCAATTTTAAAATTAAAAATTATTGCATTTTCCAACTTTGCTACCTGCTTCTGCCATATAAATTTTACTTGTTATAATCATGTACTCCTGCATCTATATCATTCTATGTTGGTGAAGTAATGTGTCTGAAGGAACACTTCAAGTTATGTTACAGATAATGAGGTGCAAGCAGATGTGCATACTTGGTTGTGGAAAAAGAACCAAAATTCGTACTCAGTGGAATGAAACAACTAGTTGGATGTTGGTGTCTGCATGTCAACTGGGATGTGACTGGTGAAAAATATTGACATTTAAAGAAAAAGGACATTAAAGCTATTAAAAGATGCACAGCTCACAAAATCTACCCTACTATTGAAAATATTGTTTCTGAGGGTACAATTTTACAGATTTTCTTCAAATAGAGAATATGGGGGTTACATGTCTTCTGTAAACTTGACAGTATTTTGTAGCTCATATAGATGTCTTTGGATATTTGCATCCATTGTTGTTCTTTTGAGCCATTTTTCAAGTATACCCGGTAAGCTCTCCAGTCTGAGTGCCTGTTCACATGGTTGCGTTGCTAATGCTAAACTGTGAATACGTGTAGCTGTGATATTGTTCTGTTTTAAGATGTGAAGAATGACAACGATGTTCTATTTTATTCATAAGTTGGTAGTCATCTTGTATTGGATTTTTAGTTGCTGTGACCACCTGTTTCTGAGGTCCCTGTGCATTGTAACTTCATCTATAGAGTTACACACTCTAAGTCAGGGGTGGACAAACTACGGCCCGCCATTGGATAATTGCGGCCCTCAAACACATTTTTAAATACACGAACATTGTTAAAATATTTGCAAAACCTTTTATCCATATTAGAAAATATACTGTTATAGTGTTAAGTCTCTTAGAAATGTAATTTATTTCAGAAGTTATCTACATTATGTAAAACTACCTTTCTTTACAATAAAAATATTTAATTGATTACTTACCGAGAATTTTAAACAAAAACATACATAATATTATATGCGGCCCTCCAATAGCTTTACAATTTTCAATGAGGCCCTCTGCACAAAAAGTTTGCCCACCCCTGCTCTAAGTGATACTTTGGGAGACAAATTATCCTCTGTTCAGAGGGACAAGAGTACATATGATGAAAGTCGACTACAATGAAGTGAATCGTGCATAGGCATTGGACTTTTGTAAGCATCATAAAGCTGGAATTGTTATATACTTCTCTTACCAGCTGTCATTGCACATGAGATATGAACTACAGTGGTGAAAAATTTGTTGTTTTGCAAAAAAAATATTGATTATATGTGCACACATACAAAACTGTATCAGAACACACTTGTTTAATAGTCATGATCAAAATTATAGCTGCATTGAAGCCATGCAGTCAGGGATTGTCCCACCAATAGTCGCAGGTTTTCATGTATATAATGAGTGTTTGCATACCATAATGCTGGAACATGCCTTCTACATATACATAGACCTGAGTATGAGGCTTCTTCTTCAGACCACTAAGGTTTGAAGTATTCTGGTATGAAATAAAAGTTCAAACATCCATCACACAAAGGAAACAAGAGCTTCATTGCTCATAGTTCACGGAGATCAAAACATCAACATTAAACAAGTCTTACCCTCATAGAATTAGTCACAGCAAAGTTGTGTGGTTTCACTGGACAAAAGTCAATACTGGTTATTGCTCCATATTCCTTAACTGTGGTTGCTGCCTGTAGAAAAAATATTCCATGATAATGAACAAATTACTGTGCAATTTTTTTTCTAACAATATACCTATGTAATGCACATTCTAAACACTACCCAAAACTAATAACTCCTAAGCAGAATCATTTCTGAAACAGGTGCTCTAACATCCCAGCAATGTCCCTCACTTATTCTACAAATTTAATCAAGGAGCCATGCCTGTGAAATTTCTGGTATCACAAGATTTAATGAATAACAACAGTTTCAATAACAACAATTAATATTAGGTAGACACCAACACTGTTTACAAAATCATGACATACACCAGAAGAGTGGCTACACCATTACCTTCTTCTACTTGCAAAACAAGAAAAGGGCATAAAAGGCATTAAGAGCAGCTGCATTATCACGCTATACACAGGGACTTATTCCCCAGCACCTTTGGAGCATACAGACCTGGCAGAACACAGCCACCACTGCAGCAATTTTGGCATATAATATTTATCAGTAAAGAGTAAAGTTAACCCATAGCATTTATTAACTCGGAAGGGGTGTGAGACGCTAGTGATCTCATATTTCAATGGATCTGCTATATAAGTGCAGTAGCCATCTCCTCTGTCTCACAGTCTTTACTTTCTGGATTAATCTGGTACCCACTTAAGACCAGGTCAACTTGACAGCCGCTGTGATTTGAAAAACATTTCCGCTTCAACTGGAGAATGAAGAAGTGCTTTCGTGCAAAAGAATAAAAAACCAGTTGCAGCGATAGATCTGTAAGATGCATATAACAGAGTCAGTTTCTGCGATCTTGTAATGGATTATCTGATGGATAGCAATGGTGCTCATGTCTAGACCAGTTGCTTTAAAGTTGGGATCCTGGACCTCAGATATCAGAAGTATAACACCGGGATTGCCACTGTCACCTGTGCTTTTTAATGTCTACGTTAAAAAAATTGCACAAATGCAGGTGGATGAAGTCCTCACTTCTGGGGATGACCTCTACAGTCGTGGCAGAAACAGATATGACATTACTGAGGGTGAGAAGAATAAACTAGAATACCTTTCATTCTGGTGCATGAGTTACAATGAAGTCATCAACTCATCCAAGAAAACAATTGTCTGGTTTTTGTTCAACAAGATTGAGACACACTGCCAGCTGCATCAACAGGAAGCAGACTATAAAATACTTAAGAATCACGCTTGATATAAGCCATTCATTTGTGAAGCATGCCGAAAATGGCATTCAGAAATCTAAGAAGGGTATCAGTGAAGTTAGTGAAATTTCAGAGAATGGTAGAAATGAGTGACAAGGGAGAAAGTGTGTCCTCAATGGGAAGACCAGAAGAATCCACAACCAACCACTAACTGGGACACTGAGCTTATACACTTTTAGATGGCTAATGGAATAGCAAGCAGAGCATTTATGGGAATTCTCCTTGTGCAGCGATGCTGATCCTAATCATTAAGAATGACCAGCTCTTAACTAACTTTAGAAATGACTACAAAATGATTGTTTAAAACAAAATTGGAGTTTGAAAAAATCCTATGTGAAGAACAAGTTAATGTATGCTGTATTCAAGAAACACAGATCAGCAGTGATATAGCCTTTAAAATCAGAGGCTACCAGTCAGACCAAAAGGACAGAGGAAAGGGTGGAATTCTGACATCTATTAAAAACAATATCAATGCATGTTAGCTGGAAGTGTATATGAAGAGGGAGGAATATCAAACGCTCCAACTAAAGACAGAAGAGTACAGAATTTCATCTCCTGAGCTACTACTGCCAAAATAATAGACCATTGGCACAATCCCAGAAAAAGAGATACTTATGGTGTGTGGTGACTTCAACAACCACTCTCAGAGCTGGGGCTATGATCACATAGACAAGAGAGGTGAGGAACTTGAGAACTGGCAGGATTAAAATAATCTCATACTTATTAACCAGCCAGCAGACCCACAACCTGCTCGAGAGCATGGCACATCACCTCTACACCAGACCTGGCATTGAATGGAACACCACATGGGTCATTGGAAAGCAGCTTGAAGATAGTGACCACAGATCAATATTTTTGGAAATCAATCCACAATGAATTTATCACGGACAGCAGCACACTCACTAGGTGGAACTATAAGAGGGTAGACTGGAAAATGTACCAGCATTTAACCAGTGTTCTAGCTAAGGTCATGAACGTGGACAAAGACATCAATAAAGCAATGAGTGAATTTAATAGATACATACTACATGCTGCTAGTAATACTATACCCAGGGGGGGTGGGGGGGCATGCAAAAACTACAAACCCTACTGGAAGGATAAATTGGAGAAGCTGCAAAATGAGATGGAAACATCTAGACAGCAGGCAGAGAACAGACTTAGTTAAGAAAACCACAACAAATATCAGCAAACAAAGACTAATTTTCCAAGAGTCAAGTTACAAGCCAGACAGAGCAGCTGGAAAGAAAATTCAGAGTCGCTGAACCTTGAAAGAGACACTAGGAAATTATGGAGTCAGCAAAATATTGCACAAGGTGTACCTATACCCGAAGTCATGCAGGCACTAATCACAATGAAAGAACTGGAGAATTCAGAACTGAAAGAAATTAGACAAGGATATGTATCACCGTACATGTTCAACATTTACACTGAAAACAAAATAACAAATGTAAAAGACATGATATATGCTGACTTTCAACCTCATACCATCAGTGGTCCGCAGATCCCAGAAAGCAGATATGCTGATGACACAGTTCTCTTAACATTAAACAAAGAGTTTATTTAAAATAAAACTACCATCAAATTTTACTATCAACGGAAAAAAAAAATAGCGATGCACAAAACCTGTTCACCTCACTCAGAACATGGAGTGTTCAGAGAATCCATAAAGAAGATAATGTACTGGAAAGAATGATGCACAGTGTCATTTCATACTTGTAATGTGCTATGTTTTGTTCTTGATAAAGACCTTTTTTGTTAAAACATAGATGTCCCATGGCTGCAACCTGCCATTTTGGATAAAATAACTCTTCATGTACATGTCACAGCAACTATTAGGTGAGGTGGCCAATTCTCTTCCATGTTGTCTTTATCATGTAGGGGCCTATGTTAGGCCTAATTGTGATTAGCAAAACTTCGCTTCAGTTATGTCAAAGCACATGGAACATTCCCATAAGTATAAGTGTTCCATTTTCTGTTCCAGCAGCTATCCATCCATATGTATGCTGAGTATGCATTTGAATGTCGCTGTCAGATGCTAATTGATTAGATCTTTGCAGCGAGGGTTCACTTTTTCCACTCAACTCCATATCATTGTCTGATTGACTAATGCATGGTAGTAGTAGCGTAGAGCGTGGCACATTTTTTGTTCAGGTATACACTGTGACCGTTGCTCTGGTTTTGAGGTATTCCCTAACCTTTGTTGTGTGATTTGAAATAATATTTCTAATGTGTGCACGCACCTTGCTCCATGTGTAGTGAGCAGAAATAATGAGCGCGCAGTACAAATCATAGGCAAAGAAACAGATTATGAAATAATTTTGTCTGTGTCTAGAGTTGAACTCAGTGACTGTCGGGATGTGACGTCAAGGCAGCCATTAATTTCATTGGTGTTACACAGAAATCCATGATGTCGGCTAGTAAAACATTAAAACAGTGTGCTATTTATAACAGTGTACACCTGAGAGAAAAATTTACCATAGTGTGTGTAGTGTTCAGAATAAATTTAAAAAATAACCTACAATGTCGGCTTGGGCGAGTATGAATGACTTCGCAGATACAATATTATCCTTAATACATTTACGTTGCATCTTTTATATCTACGGTCACAGTGAAATTTGACCTAGTTTTGAGGTATTTCCTAACATGATAAGAATGATGATCCCGGCGGAATGACAATCTTGTACCATAGCTTTTGGTAAAGGGGGGGTTAAAATTATTAGAATTAGTTTATAGATATTTTAAGTAGTGGGGAGAAGGGTTAGAATCAGTGTTTGGAAATAATTAATTCTTTAAGAATTCTTGTGTAAGGGTGAATCGATATGATTTATAGCACAACGGCGTACAATCGCTTGATTGTCGGCGGGGTGTAATGTCACTGCACTCATCCCGATAATGGTTTTCTCGCAGAACTCAGTGACGTCGTCTGCTTAAACATGAAAACAGTGTGCTATTTATAGCGCAGTGACCGTAGAAAAGAACAATTTACCACATTTACTACTTGTTATTTGTTAGCAAATAGTTCAATATAATTTATTAACATACATATATTTTAGGCAAAGGTACTATTACTATTGTGATTATTTTAGAGAACATAATCACAACAGGCAAGATTGAAGGCACCAGAGACAGAGGACGACAACGTGAGAAAATATTAGACAGTTTGACAACCTGGCACGGCAAAGAAACAACAACGACTTTGATACATAATACTGTGGACAGAGAGCTGTGGAGAGCCATGACCGCCTACGCCACCCGGCATGGCACCTGATGATGATGACTATTAACATTGATATGACTATCCATTAGTATTCATCAGGTAAGGAGGGATTTTGCCTAAAAATGGTCTTTCGCATGAATTTCATGTCGGATGAAGTAAAGTATAGTTCTCCGCTGTGACCTCTGCTCTAGCTTCGAGGTGTTTTCTAACCTTTGTGTTGTGATTGCCTTGCAGAGTGCTAGTATTGTTGTATGATTTAGTTTCGAATATAAGTAGTATTTAAAATTAATATTTATTTAAAACGATTACATCAGTTAGTATTCAGCCTTGGGTTAGGGGTTAAGTATCAGTTTCTAGTGTTAATTCTAACCTCTTGTTAGAATTAAAGTAAATTATTATTATGTACAATAGCGGGAAGATATAATTTAAGGGACATGCGCAGTGGTATACATTAGCAGACGGAATTGAACAATTATGGCTCTGTGTTGTTACATGTGATCTTACTTTCGTTATAAATTCATATATGGAGAAGAAAGCGTGTGACGTTGAATGATATATTATTAAATGAAAACGCTTGCATAAGAGTTAGTGTTAAGAAGTAGAATAGGTGTTTAGTATTTAGAATTAGGGTAGATTATTATTATATAGAATAGCAAGAATATTCATGAAGTTCGTTTCTGTAATTAAAAAGTGTATCCCGCAGAGAATGCTAAGGTAAGTATCTGGTTTTATTCACACTGTTACAGTTTCTCAACCCTAGGGATAATTGATGTTAGGGAGATCTATGACGTCAGCTAGTAAAAATGTAAACAGCGTGCTATTTATAGCACATCGGAGAACTATTTCAAATTCATTTTTGATAAGATATATATATTTGATGACCATTTTATCGTTAAAATAGTTACATGAGGGGTTGAAACCCGCTTTTAGGTTCCTAGTTACAGCTGAGCTTTGTACACTAAATTATAATTTCCTACGGGGAGCATGGGTTCAAAATCAAAACACCCCCGCCCCTTTTGCTTATCTACGAGATTGTGAATAGGGCATTAGCCAGTATGAGTATTAGTATATACTATAATAGTACTATAATACTATATATATGCTATTATTAATCAATATTATTATTATTATCAGAACAACACATTGACATTCACAGAGTAATCACTGAGTAATCAATCAGTCACTGACTGACATCACAGGAGGCTACATTGTCGCAAGAATTGATTCTTCATCTCTATTAAATAACTCCATATACAATATTTCACCAATTATTCAACACAATTACATCACAAAGAACATTTTCTAACCTCCAATCGTTTCCAATACAATATATCAGGTGTTATTTTTTCCTTTAACACTCGTGGAAAAGTCACACTCGTTTTTTTAAAGGAGGTTGCCATTTTGAATCTGGACTTCCGGAAATTAGGTTTCTAACAGTTCTTGTTTATTCGTAAAAGTTTCGCATTCGTAATGGTAAATAGTATAATTTGTTTCAATATATCATTACTCTCGTATACATTACTATAGCATCTATAAAATATATGACTAATGTGATAAATAGTCTCTATTAGCATGTCAACAAAATATTTTATTATAAGTTTACTTTATTTATCGTTTAATATCATTTTATTTTTAAATATGGACATGGTCCCTCATAAATGTAAATAGGTCAAGCGCCCTTCGCGGATTGGAAAGACAAGATCCCAGGCATGGCCAAACGTCACAGCATAAATTAATTTCCTCGAATCCTGGGCTCTGGCGGCAGGGATTACATTGTTTGATAAGGAGAGCGACGCGATCTGCAGGGTATGGGTCCTCAGCAAGCACCGCCTCTATTGTGTTAAAAGACGCGCAGTAGTTGGTCGGATTAGAGTTGTGATGGATCAGACCGTTAGTGGATCGGGGATATATCTCGTGAGTAAAATAAAATTACACTAAGATTCGAGTGCAACTGTATTTATGTTAGAAATGCGGTAGATCAAAGTTCGAAGCGGGAACATCAAGAAACGTGGCTTTTGTTGTTGAGTGTGAATTACCTTTTTAAAAGTTAATTCTGTGCCATAGTTATGTTTTTATAGACTATAAACTCCAAATTATTTTTTGTTTCAAACAGTGAGTGAATTTATCGGTGACTGTTTCTTGATCATCATTGAACAACTCTTCCTG
Organism: Meghimatium bilineatum; assembly: GCA_034231615.1. Taxonomy (NCBI): domain Eukaryota; kingdom Metazoa; phylum Mollusca; class Gastropoda; order Stylommatophora; family Philomycidae; genus Meghimatium; species Meghimatium bilineatum. The sequence continues at coordinate 93,389,427 of CM067298.1, forward strand.
GTCAAGTTGGACTAATGGTCTGATATTTTTTTTTCATTTTGTTTACACCTTTTGATAGCAATAATTATAATAACTAACAAAATATCATTGTTTTTAAAAAAAATTTGTTTTCAGTTTCCCAAATATATTTGATGGCCTTTGAAAGAGCATGCTTAAATTAAATTATGGAATTAATCTTCTCTCATTTGATTGGGGGAGAGAGAAATCAAAGATGCATTTAATGCTATTTTTCTTAATATGTTCTTGTTTGCACGATGCCAACGCTGGTATTGTTACTACCAGGAATTCGTAATATGCTAGTAAAATTGGGAGGAGGAAAAAAAGGGGGTGGGTGGAGTGTGTGATTGTAAGGACGTCATTTTGGTGAAGCTCTGAACACATTTTTTTCAACTATGGACACGAGCCTATTTAATTATTGTTTGCATTATGCTCTTGCCAGAGTGTATGGTTTCTGCTAGTGTGCATTTATCGTTATGTCGTAATGTACAATTGAAGCTAAACTGTAGGCCTATGCAATTAACATGCTTCACCCACGTAACTTGACTTCTTTTCTCCAGGACCGTAAATATGTAAAGGGGGTCATATAAATGGCGTTTCGCTACACTTTAGTTGAGAATTTATTTTAGTGGGGGGGGGTCTACTGTATCTACCGTAGTGTTATCGTACACAAAATAGGATAGACAAAATATTGCTATATTTTTACTTGTTAGGTGACAAATATCGTTTTCTATTTATCCCATATTTACGGACGTTGTCAACTTTGATGATTCATTTAATATTAATCAATTCATCTGATTATTTTTGTCAGAATTGTTTTGGTTTTTTTAAATATTTGACTCTGACTTGATTTATTGGTATATTTTGTTGTCTATTTTAATAAAATTGGACTGGTTTGTAAAATATTCACGAACTGTTTCAACCGGGGCAGTAGATACCTTCTTGTCAAAGGAGTAGAGTGTGAACTGTTTTAAAGTATTAAAACCTTTCATTTAGTTTAGGAGTGAAAAAAGTACATTTCAAGTAGTGTTATTATGTCGAGAAAAAGAAAGTGGATAGATGTTTGGCGGGGTTTTTTTATGTAATATATCTTTTATGTGTTTTGTAGTGACAAATATCCTGTTATATTTTGTATAAAAGGGGGTAGTAGTTATAAGAAAAACCTCTTAGTTTCTTCGGTTGCAAATTATTGCCGTTAACACTCCTGTGTGCATTGCGTGATACAATATAGGATATTGATAATAAATGGGCGTGTGTGAAATAGCAGCAACATGTCACTGTGTCATGATGTGTTGTAAGATGTGTGCTTATGTCATTCAGACGCGTACTCCGCCGTCTACTCAACATTGCTATTAATTGTACGTGATTTAGGAACTTAATATATCATAACCTTCTTCTTTATATTGTGTCTGCGGACATGCTATTGTGTCTGAGACTCATGTCTCACTTCCCAGAAATCTATTATGCTATCGATATGTACTTTTGAAGTCATTGCATTGTATGCATTACACATAATGATTGAATTCTTCATACGTTTAACATAATCTTATTTTTTGTCTGTTGACTCATTTACCACATTATAGACTCATATATTACTCATAGACCTATACATTATTTTTTTCAGCTGCCCATCGATTCATAATACTCTTTCGTAAAAATGCTTGCATAATGTTTGTAGAAAAATGTTTGTCCAATGTCTTTCTTTCCTACCTGTTTATTGACTAAGTTCACTTTCACACTCCAGGATGATCATGTAACATAGCATAGCTGTTCGGGTTTTTTTGCTTCTATTAAAAAATATTCATTGCATAGGATGCATGTTATCTTCTGGAATGTTACCTTTTTCTTGACCGACTGTATTCATCAGTGAGTTCACTTCTCTTTTGATTTTGTCATAGCAACTTTGAATTTTTAAAATTACAGCAGGCGAAATCCAGCTCACCATTATATTTTTATTTGGTCCCGACAAAATATAAAGTACCTCATGCACTGTCCCTCCAGCTTAGAAAACACAAATTGGAACTCTAATGAAAGGGAAAAATAACTAAATCCGACCTAAAAATATTGCCGACACTTTATTATAATTTCCGTTTTCTCTTATATGAAAAGTGGAAGTTATATTAAGTCTTTATTTTCACTTTAGTGGTGAAAACTTTCACACCTTTTCTGGTATGAGTTTTGACTAACAATCAGCAAAATGAAGACGCAATCTATGACTCAGACTGCTATCTTGATTCATGGTCCTGGTATCGTACAGTCGCAAATTCGTATCAATGATGACGAGATAGAGATAGTTGACCACTTTACAATCTATGATCATCAGTCAATAATAAATTATCCATGGAAGAAAGAGATAATCATTATGATTGACACTTCATCTACAGCAATGAACACTAACAAAGAAGGTATGGAGAAATAGAAAATTAACTTTAACTAAACTCCTGGTTTATCAGTCTTGTGTCCACAGCACCTTCCTCTACGGGTAGTCAAACATGGTTTACCTATATGCACCCGCAGAGGCGACTAAACAGCTGCCACATAAAAATCCTGAAGTTAGGTGGCAGGACAAAGTCACTAACAATGATATATTTGATAAAAAATACAATACCAAAGCATTTTCTGTGCTCTTTTTACGCAGACTCAGATGGCTTGGACACACTAGAAGTATGGAAGATGGCAGAATGCCGAAGGGTCAATTTTGTGTGTGTGTGTGTGGAGATTCAGTCCGGAAAAATATATCCGTGTATTGTCTCTATTTCAGTACACATACTTGTGCAACCGTGATATGAATGATACAGACATTAATACGGAACCATAGAAACATGATGCCATGGATCGTGTTGCATGGAAGAGAAAAATCAAGAATTTTAGAAAGACAAAGTAGAATGTGATATCAGTTTCGTTGAGATCTACACTTCAACAGAAGACACACAACAGCAAACGATAGTACACACTAGCCTGTGATTCCTTGCACATACTGTGAAAGACTCTTTCTGGCTCAGATTAACCCTGTGAGTCACATCAATCACCGCGATGGATCATATATTATATTTTATTGTTGCAAAAAAAATAATACTATCGCCTGGAAAGATGGAAACGTGTCTACTTAAAAATTATATCGTTGCTTGGAGATGTTTTCTCATTTCGCTATTAAGATAGGGCTATTAACATACGTGTTTGGAGACTGCTTCCAGTAAACATGGAGATGAGAAAATCTATCTATGCTCTTTCAGTGCTCAATACGCTGCATAGAGCAGAAACCATAGCTCTTCAGTTCGAGCGATGTGATGCTACTGTGTATAAATAGTGCATGCTTTTGACATATAGTTTGGTAGATGTTTTGCGAAGAGTCTCTCCTGGTCTTTTTCTTTTGTCATCTGGTACCCATTTTTATGCTTGTGGCAGTCTGTTTTAATTAATTTTCTAAGTGCATGTCCAACATGTTCTTCGTATTCTTCTTATTGCTGTAGAAACATATTGATGTCTTCTCTTCTTACTTGCTTGTTTAACTTGAATTTTTTTCAACCAATATTTAAGAGTTATCTATGACATCTACTTTCAACTGAATTTAATTTTTTTCCCACTGCTTTTGTCCTTTTCCAAATTTCGCAACCATATGTTAATACGGATATTACATTTCATTTAAATAGTAGTAGTTTGGTATATTGACTTATTTTCTTTAATTTCCAGATGTATTTTTAAATCTATCTATCTGTACACTGTATTCATTGTTAGCCTTGAAACATAAGATGTGGAAGAGTTCTCTAGAGATGACCTTCTTGTGTGCTGTTTGTAATCTTGTTCATGTGGCTTTTTTTAATTTCGTGATCCATCTTTTACATAGTCTGGCTTTATAGCCATATGTCTATGTGTCATGCCATCTGTGGCATTTGTCTGTTGATAGTCTGGGAGCGTGTGAAAATCACTTGATCTGTTCTCATGTTGTCTTTTGATGTGTTCCAATGCTGGTATCGTTTTGTTTATCGGTATAATGTTATCGTTTCTAATTCTATCTCTTAATGAATACACCTTGCAAGATCAAAGTGAATGATGTTGTATTAAAACAGGCCCACCAATTCAAATATTTAGGTACAATAATTACAGCAGATGGAAGAAGTTCAACAGAAATAAGATGCAGAATAGGACAGGCAAAAACAGCAATCGGAAAAATGAAAAATATACTGTGTAATATGACCTTGTCATTAGAGGTGAGAAAGAGAGTTCTGCAGTGCTATATAACCCCTATACAAACATATGGGTGCGAGTCTTGGACAATAAACAGACTGGAAAGTGGGAGATTAGAGGCAACAGAGATGTGGTTCTACAGAAGAATGCTGAGAATACCATGGACTGCCAGAAAAAGAGGTGTTGAGAGAGTCAAATGCGAAGCTTACCTTGATCAACAATATAAGAAAAAGGCAATCTTCTTTTTTTGGCCACTTTATGAGACAGGCAGGTTTAGAGAACATAGTCACAACAGGCAAAATTGAAGGCAGCAGAGATAGAGGGCGACAACGTGAGAAAATATTAGACAGTTTGACAACCTGGCACGGCAGGGAAACAACAACGACTTTGATACAAAATACTGTGGACAGAGAGCTGTGGAGAGCCATGACCACCTACGCCAGCTGGCATGGCACCTGATGATGATGAATGACACTCCGAGTATTCTTCGTAGACATGTCCTTTCTACTGTCACTATTTTTCTTTTGTCTTGTGTTGTCATTGTTCAGGTTTGGCACTGGTAGCACAGTGATGGGATAATAATAGTCTTGTATAATGCAACTTTAGTGTCTATGTTTACATTTTTGTTCCTAAAAGTACGTGTCATCTGTCCTAGGATCTGGTATATTTTGTTGCATCTATTTTGTATCTCTTTACTATTTCTCTCTTCGCTCATTATAATGCTGCCTAAGAAAGTGAACTCCTTTACTTGTTTAAGGTGTTTATTACTGATGGAGATAGTGATGTTTCTTTCTTTCTTTGCTATTGCCATTATTTCGGTCTTTTCAATATTAATCTTCATGTTGAATTTTTGGCATGTTGTGCGGAGTCTGTTCATATATTCTTGCAATTGTTCTTCTGATGTCGCTAATAATACTTGGTCGTCTGCAAAGAGTAGTTCGTACAATTTGTCTTTCATGTTATCTTCTTCGTTGGTACTTGTTAATTTACAGATGTGGTCGATATATGTTATAAAAAGTAGACGGGATATGACACACCACTGGCGAACTACTGATTGCGTTTTGAACTTATTGGATGCACTTGCATATATTGATTAAATGTTCTGGTACTCACTCCAGTGTTTTCCATAGTTGTTTTCTGTCCACTCTGTCGAAGGCATTTTCTTGGTCGACGAATGCGATGTAAAATTCTTTGTTATTTTCTGTGGCTCTTTCTGTTTAAGTGTAAAGATAGCATCCATACAGCTTTTGTTCTTACGGAAACCCATTTGGATGTTTTTTAAGTTGTGGTTCAATGTATGATCGTAATCAGTGTTCTAATATTTTGTTTAAAATTTTCCCTGTATGACTTAGTAAGGATATCCCTGTGTATTTTGTGAATATCTCTTACTGCCTTTTTTTGTTCCATATGGGAATGATTGTTGGAGTTGTTCAGTCTTCTGGTGTTTATTGTGTCTTCCATATCAATCTTCCAGATATTTGTTAGGCGGTTGAATGCACTTAATGTCAATGCAATTCTGGCCGAAATCTCTTTTGTTGTATCTCAGCTCCATCTTGTCATTTTGCTGTCTAAATAGGAAACGTTATCGACTGAACTGTTTTATGTTGAGGGTGATTTTAGAATAATTCAGTACAATTTATTATCTTAGTCTTGGAAGTATTGACAAGAAAGCCAATTTGTTCTGAAAAAATGAAAATTCATTAAAACATTTATTGTACCTTAGCTTATACATTTTGGGTATAATTTTTCATAACCCACTCTATAGCCAAGCTAAAAAAGCAATGGTGACGTTATGCAGCTTTATTTTACTCATGTGTCTATGTGAAACCATTGAACCCTCGATTTTTCTATCACAGTATTTTGAGTTGTCGTATGAAACCTTGATTACATTTAAATATCTAGTTAAGAAGTCGTATTTAGCGAGTATTAGCCAACGTTGGTCGATGCAGACTATTAAATGCTTTTTGAAAATAAATAAAGTTGATATTAAGTGGATATTGTTTTTCCACTGAATCCTCAATAATTTTATTCAAGAGTGAAAATTTAGCAAATACATGATAGTTGTGATTTGAATCCAGCTTGGCATTCTCAAATGTCTTTCATCTGTTATTTGAGCTTCTTAACATCATACTGCATAATATTTTTTCCTGGCACTGACAAGAGAGTAATTTATTGCCAGTTGTTACAATCAGATAGACCACCTGTCTTTGAGAATTTTACTATAACTCCATCTTTCCATTGTTGGGTCGGTTTTTCTTCTCTCCATACCTCATTTATATTAGAAGGCATGTTTCAAAAAGTTATATCATCAGCTGCTTTCTACATTATACGACTAATCTCATCGTCGCCAGCTGCTTCGAATTTATTTTTAGTTTTCTAACTGCTTGTCTGATCTCATCAAGTTTAAATTCTTTGCATGATGCTGACAAAAATGGTCAGGTTCAGTCTCAAAGTCTGTGGTTAATGATGGTAGTGGCATATTCGGCACCTGTGCAAAATGTTGTGCCCATATCTACATTTGTTATTTCTTCTGTAATGAGTAAGTTGCTGCCTTTGTCTCTGATATGTGTATTTGTAATAGATGGTCTCTTGCATAAATGCCTTGTGATCTGGTATAAGCATTTACTGTTTCATACTTTCGCTACATTTTCAGCTGTTGTGGCTAATTCACCAATAAACGGTTTTTTGTTTCTACGAGCACATGATTTCACTTCCTTATTTAATAATATGTATGTGTTCTCGCAAAATTCGTATGTAGCAGGTGCTTTTTTTCTGCAATGAAATTTCAGTTTGCTGTTCTAGAATTTTGTACCAAGTGTCATTGCTTATAAACTTTTTCTGTCGCCACTGTGAGTATCCAGCAGTAGCTATTTCTACTTCTTTCATTGCTGTTCTGAATTATTCCAATTTTCTATCAATTGAATTTGTAGGTATATTGTCGTTTGATTTGAATAAAGCTTCGAAATGATTGTGTATCTTGAAATTATATAATGTTTGTAAGTCACCTGTAAGTAGTGTTTGTATATCTATTTTTTAATTTGCTGGTATAACTTTCTGAATTTTCTATAAGTTTTACATCGTGGACTGCTGTGCGAAATTGTTACTAATACAGAAATAATGTGTCTGGCTCTTAGTTCTGCAATAATGCGAATTCCATGTTCTTTTGAGGATATCCTTATGTGAAAAGATTGTCACTGCTGTAACGAGGTTCGACATTTCACACAGCTCTATTAGTTTTTTACCATTTTGATTCATATCTCCTATACCATGGATACCAAGATGTCTACGTATTTCATTGTTGTTATTTCCTTACCTTGAAATTGAAATCGCCTATTATCAATGTGATGTCATGCTGTGGTATCTTGTTGATCGTGGTTAGAAGTATTTCATAAAAGGTATCCATGATTGCTGCACAGCTTTGAACAATTGTCAGCTTAAAGAATCGTGTCTGACAAAGTGAAGAAAACTTAGCTTTGGCAAAGTGAATGAAACGTATTTTAAATGGTGCTTAGAAATTCAACAACAATGTAAAAACAGTGTCATATGCAATATAAGCTTATAATTGTGTTATTATGTTGCGTAATGAAGAGTTATTCGGGATTCTTTATCTGGAATAGGTTGACTCATTAATATATGTATTGATTAGAGATCACGGCGTAGACAGGTGAGGTTTTTCCGATTCAACACTGCGACAGGATTAGCAATCCGACAGTGTGAACTCAAGTCGCTAGTAGAAAATGGAGAACAAATGGTTTGCACACATCAAACAGCATACCACAGCAAGCTATGCTGCACAGATACAGCGAAATCAGATCTAGTGGCCGATCACGACAGCGATGGACCACTAAGATAAAAGAGGCGACAAATTCCACAATATACTCAGCACACAAGAGGGCCGTCTCCAAAAAACTCTTCTACCCCTGACGGCGAAAGACAACAGAGGGTTTCAACGAATATATAGATTAAGAGTTGAAACACAGCTTGTCAAATTTGTACACCATTCTCCGACATGAGTTGTTCTACTGTCTTATACTTCCTCCTAACTATTTCTTTAGAATAGAAGCGTGGTTGCGTTCATACGTCTTCAGTAAAAGAAAATTGAGTGAGCGGAAGACTACAGTAAAAGTGTGCACGGTATGTTAAGTTTTATTGAGAGAAAAAATATACAAAAGTGTTAAAGTAGCAGGTTTACGTTGAACAATACACAGGATAATTGTTTCTGACAAAAACTATGATCAAAATAGGCACCGATAAACACAGAATGAAAATATTTTTGTCACTAGTATATTCCTTAAAAATTATAATAATTATAAGTTTACCTAAAAAGCTAATTTCCTAGTTTTTGTAGTATTTTTACGGGAAGTTTCATGAGAGAACTAGTAGGGGAAGAAAGGACGTTTAGTCTGCTTTTTTGTCTTGCATTTTAGTGCGTAATGGTCATGCTCTGACTTCCTAAAGGGGAGAGGTTTTTCACTCCGTACTGATCCCCTATTATCTACGGGCTTGGCTACTATTATAATTTAATTATAATGGTAATTATAACTCTTAACACCCGTAAAGGGTAAAAGAGGAAGGAAAGAAGAAGAAGACAAGTTAACATATCTAGATTATAATTGCAATTATAGCTGGCGTTTTGAACTTCTTAAGAGATATGACACGCCAGGATTAAAGATCAGGGATTGAAACGCGGTGTTGCTAGAGGTGAACAATTTGGAGGGAGCAGAAGAATGATGGTCAACCAGCACAGGACCGGTATTGTCAGCAGAAGTGTAATAGCGAATACACTCAAGGAGAAATCGGAGCAACTATGGACGTGTCCAGTTTGCAATGATGATGATCCGACGACTAACTAACTAAGTAACTAACTAACTTCTTCTTCTTCTGCGTTTGCTCTCATATACCCACAACGAATATATCGTGTGCTTTCCGCCGGGGAGCGTGAAGTACGTTGTGCTGCAAGTTCCACAGTGAAACCATTATTTTCACCCATCGGTTGGTCACTTTGTGGCCTGGACGTCCGAGGCCCATCACATCCGTTTTCGTCATGCCTTTAGTTCGGGTAGCATGCTTTCCTAGTCCATGACAGCCTGCCTATCTGTCGACGGGTACGCGGGTGTGTAGAAACTCTTCGCCGAGACGATTGTCGTTCATGTCTATCTCGCACGAGGTGTTCCACCGTCTATGAATTTGCCTCGTGTAATTGAACGTTTTGTACCTGTGCCCATGGGGTACTGAATCTTTTCTCATTCTTGTTTCCGGATGAGAAAGAACTCGTCAGAGGAGTTGGACCATGGCTCCTACGTCTTCTTAGCCGAGGTGTCGTTCACCGACATCGTGAACCCGTCGCCCAAGTTCGAGTCTCGCACCACGCGTTTGAGAGCAAGGTGTTCTTGAGCTCAGCGAATTTGTCCCAATAGCGTCTGAGCCTATCGGGTGCTGAAGTCTTTCTCTCTGCAATTATATTCCCGGTATAGGAAAGCTTGATAGTAGAGTTGGGCCAGGGCTGCATCGTTGTTCCTTTTGTGCCTGAGCCCGTCGGTAATGAACCCTTTCTCTCTGCAAGTATATTCCCGGTATAGGAAAGATCAATTTTAGAGTTAGGCTAGGTCCTCTTGCTTTTCCGATTGCCCATGACTGGGTCTGGGTGTCTGCACATAAGGAGCACAGTTAAATAGAAGCTTGTCTCGAGCTAACAGAGCCTGTAGTTTCGGTTTCCTTGGAACGGTTTCACTTTCTGTTTGTAGTTGGCGCTGCCCTCTGGCGCGGTTCTGCCCTTTCATTGTACTCAGTATGAAATCTAGTCCTCTTTCTCCTTGCATCTACCTTTTCGTGCCTTTTTTTATTGACCGCCCCTACAATATTCGGACTGGACTGACTAGCGTCACTATGTGTCGCTGCATATGTTGGTGCTGGTGGTGTCGGAGATATTGTCTGTCTCTTATGTAATCAAATCTCTTTCCATCTGCTACCTCAATATTCTCGGACACGATCCCCACATGATTTGGCCAGAATCAGCACGAGCCGCTGTATTTCTGTTTCCATGGTGCACCGCGAAAAGGTACATTTGGGATCTTGGTTATCTACTAACCCTGGGTCTGCCGAGAGAAATGCGTTCCCTTTGCACCCCACTAACTATAATTTAATCATTGCAGAAATACAGAAATGGAATTTAAATATGCTTACAGTTAAGGACAGTCATAGCATTCTAGATTACAAGCTAATATATCAAGATTATATACACCAACCTACAACAACACTGTATCTCTCTCGACAACCGTAAAGGGTAAAAGAGGAAGGAAAGAAGTAGAATAAATATAGATTACAATTGCAAGTTAATATATCTAGATTATAATTACATGCTAATATATCTAGATTACAATTACAAGCTAATATATCTAGATTACAATTACAAGCTAATATATCTAGATTACAATTACAAGCTAATATATCTAGATTACAGGCTAATATATCTATAATACAAGCTGATATATCAATACGACAAATTAATATATCTATATTACAAGCAAATATATCAATACGACAAATTAATATATCTATATTACAAGCTAATATATCTAGATTACAATTACAAGCTAATATATCTAGATTACAATTACAAGCTAATATATCTAGATTACAGGCTAATATATCTATAATACAAGCTGATATATCAATACGACAAATTAATATATCTATATTACAAGCAAATATATCAATACGACAAATTAATATATCTATATTACAAGCTAATATATCTAGATTGCAAACAATTATGTGTCCCTGGATTACGTTATCGATATGATACAAATTATATTAACAATCAATTTACATCTTCTAATATAAACTTCAATATTTCCTATATTTCTATTCTTCAACTATCAACCCTTGATCTGTAGAAGCATCATGTATACATATTTCTTATTCTTCTTAATTAAATCATATCTGAAAAGTATTTCTAAATAGTAGAACACGATTTTTGTGGCTTTTCTCCATTTGCATATATTTTAAATATAATAGAATTCTCATTTAAATGTTACAATATTTGTGAAATCAGTCAAGAACAATTCTACTACAGTCTTTAGTGTATAGGTACAGGTAATCTGAGTTTTATGAATCTTCGTAACAATACATGGCTTTTTTTCTTCATAATTACTCAGCTGTCTAGTCAGTGGCTGACCAGAAACCGCCTGACTGGCGTTGCCTACATCACTTGCTCCATAGCGATTGCGTCATTCCTCGAGCTTTCCAGAGCATGAGCACTGGTACCCCATTTCCTTGTGTCTGATAAACGTAGTTCTTATTTGAATTCACGAATAACAAATTAACTCGAAACGCTGGTCGGTGGGAGAGTGACTTATCATTACATTTCTGCGTCTTACCGTTTTTTAAATTGTTTATTGTTTTTGTCATTTACTTCAAAGCATTATTTTACATTGTTGATTAAATACATTTCTTTTGCGCGTGTTTAGATATTTGTTTCGTTAAATATTCAAATATATATTTTCATATCTACGTGTAAATGATTTTTTGTGTGGGTCATATTGCTTAATTACGCATTTTTATAAGAACCGTATTGTGATTCTGCTTTTTACAACAAACTATTCAAACTCACAGATCAAATTGGCAGCCAGATCAACACATCCAAAAACAAAAAAATCATGGAACGTACCAGCTCAACAAATAACATCTCAGTAAACAACCAAATACTGAAAAACGTCACCCAACTTCAATTACTTCTACTGCCGAGTTTGTTGACGGAGACTCAAGGACAGAAGTAAATACACGCATAGCAGTTGCAGCTGCACATTCACTAAACTAATATATGGAAATCCAAAGATCTAGGAAGAGACACCAAACTAAAGCTATACAACTCATGTATTCCCAGTATTAACGTACAGAAGTGAAAACTCGAAATCAACTCAAGCAACATAACAAAAATTAAACAGCTTCAAAAACAAATGTCTCTGGAAACTGATAAACTCAAGGAGGAAGCATGCGGACAAATACAATTTCGCGTCTTTTTTGTGGGGTTGGTCAAGTACGGAGGGACCCGTTTACGCTTGTTGCCAGGCGATTCGGTCCCGTTAGAACGGACTGGTTCAATTCCCTTTGGTTTCTGGAAACTGATGAACATAAATAGAAACGAATTCGTCACAAACAGTGATTTAAGAAGCAAAGCACACAAAGAATATGTTTCAGACGTCATAAGAAAATACATATGGAAATACTTGGGTCACATTTTAAGACTAGATGAAAACATAATAAACCAACAAGCCCTACGTGGACACCTGAGAGTAAAAGAAAACGAAGTAGACATAAAGCAACCCTAAAAATCCATACTTAAAGAAGGGAAATAATAAGACCATACAAGAGCTAAAATTGCAGACAGTGGACCGCAACACATGGAGAATCAAACCCTCTGCCCTATGTGCCGCCTGCGGCCGGAAAGAAACAAACTAATCAATTAATTATCTCATGTTTCTCGCGTTAAAGGAAATCCTTTAAAAAAAAAATTAACATTGATAACTAATGTTTCTAATTACATTTAAAGAATTGCTTTATTATGCTAAATTATAAATTTCTATCATGTAAGGCTTTTTTATGAATCTCACAAATTTTAGAGATGCATATTTATCTTAAAACTGGTTGTAATACACTTTTTTTGCCTATTTAACTCCTTAATATACTTATCTGTCGTGTGTGGCTATTTTTTGATACGATGGCTCATACATTCCTTTTTTGGATTTTATCTTCCTGCAAAACAGTAATTTTTTTGTAATCAGTTTGATTTATCCATAAAATGTAGCCTGTCTAAATTAACGATTGCGGTTGCCAGAAATTGTTTTCCATACTTTAAGTGTTTTCAATCTAGTTCTCAAAAACGCATTTAAAAGTAAGTAACGCTGTTATAATGTACTTTACAAATGTCATACTCGAATGGAAATGTTTATTATTATTATCAATTATTACTGTTTCTGTCATTTTCCACTGTTCATTGCTGACTTGTAGAAGGAAATATAATAAATTTCCCTTTGATTGTTTAAAGTGAGTGTGTGTGCACAAGTGTGCTTGTACGTAATCTAAAACACTTCATGAATACTATAAGTATTATGATCTATCTGAATGTGAACAAATGAAAAGTCAATTGAAAAGATCGCTGACTCTGCAATGAACAGATGCCGGTTCATTAACTGACTGTCTAGACTAGAAGTGAGCAACCTTTGTTGCCTGCGGGTCGGATTGAGCTTGTTTTCGTGTGGTATGGGGCTAAAAAGTATATTTAAAATCTCTAATAGCTCCAAGTAGTTTTCTTAGTTCTGGAGCCAGCGCATAACATACTTTTAGATGAGCATGGCAGTCCAGAAAAACATGGCTTGGCGTGCCTTATGTGACCAGGGACCGTATTTTGCCACCACTGGTCTATGCACATTTACTGTGGACAAACTAGAGTTTAATAGTTTGATTGACTGAATTAAGAGACATAATTTCCGAAGGAAGAGAATTGATAATCTCACCTTAAAATTCTCCGATCCATCACTTTGAGATCTATCCCTAAGGTATTATAGTATGTGATTACATCTACTGTTTTCTCCTCCCCCCCCCCCCAATTTAAACTATCATCGCCTGAACATGTCCTTATTATACACTTTAAAACTTCGGATGATTCCATACATATTCGGTATTACTAGAATATCGGCGATCATTAACTATGATCGGAATCTGTGGGTACTCTATTTCTATTTGATAAAGTTGTGATTCTCAACCTTCGTAAGACTAATGCCCAGCAAAAAATATGTATAAAATTGGAGTCCCGTGCAAACAAATTGTATATATTCATAAATAACCTTACCATTCAGGAAGAACTCTCGGCGCAGTATGTGTCAGAGTTGGGTAGGCACATCTCAGCAAGAAGGGAGAACCCTTCGGAAACTAAGGGCATCTCAGTAGATAGTGAGAACCCTTCACAAACAGCCGGGGGCTGATGGTGTCAAATACCACGATACGTTGCATGATGGTTCATGCAATAATATTGTCACACAACAACCTCAGACGTAAAGGCCAATACATATGATGCAGACGCGCAAATGTAAAAAGACGAACTGGCGAGTCAATAAACATTGTTCTTCGGACCCTGAGAACAAGCGACCAGGTAGACAGCCAGACTAAAGGCATTGCTCATTCTCCGCCACCTATACCGGATCTTGTCGGACAGAACAGTATTGTGTTTTCGGATACCAGACATTCCTTAAGCGCAGACACAGGAACTATGGACTCTATGCTTAGGGAAAAACACTATTCCCATTGAAAGTATGAATGTGCAAACATGTGTTTATGTAATCACTTGCCGCACCTTTTTGTATAATGAGCAAAAAGGACGCACGCGAGAACAAATGGGAATATGTGAGATGTATGAAGCATATTGATTGGTCGGATGTTTTTGCTAAGTTGGGGAGAACTTGGCAATTTGGGATGCGATTTGAGAGATTTTTTTCCGGGAGTTTGACAGCGACTAGGTAAGTAGCATAAATGTCGGCTGTAAGCCGTAGTGTAGCACGGGAAAGATTCCTGGATAGTTAGAAGTTTTAGTAGAAGTTGTTATGTTTTTAGCTAGAAGTTGTTAGATTGAGGCTTGAATAGATGTAAGTTGGGAGACAGTGTAAGTCTCCAAGTAAGCCAGACTTCTCATTCGAAAGGTGATAATCGGAACAGACAGTTTCAAGAAGTTGAGTCGATATTGAGAACCTAAAATTCCAGGACGTCAAAGAAGCATCGCACAAGTCGCGTGGCTTGAACTTAATAATTGTGCATCCTCTACAGGCAGATATGATCCAATGATTGCCATTACGATCGCCACACGGCAGTTTATAATAGACAAGCATAATGATATGTGGACCTCGGGTTATATACATTCTAGCCGCTTACCATCACGGGCGGGGAGGGCTAAGGTTAGATAGTAGAAGAATCTTAGCTTGCAGAACTGGACGAATGAATGTATTAGCGGCAAGCCAGTGAATCAAGAAATATGTGATATACCTAAGATGATGTACATTTGAATCATAGATGTTGTAACACTGAACGTTGTAACGTTAATGTTGTAATCCAGGTCTTGTAAATAAATGAACTGATTATATATATTCGGAGGAATCTGGTGTCTCGCTGATATTTGACTACTGGTATTTGTATATATAGAATCAAGATACCGCATAAACCTTGCACTGTCACAAGTAGACATGGTGCCGAGGCCAAGCACCGGGGCACAACGGTTGAGAATAACAGGTATACACAATATATTGCTATCGAGTGCAGTGGCGATTACATTTTGATATTGTCTTTCCATGCCTTCTTATCTCTAATACTGCTCGTCTCATTATAGATTGTTTTTGATGTCTTGATATAAATTTGCTGAATGTCTAATCTTTGTTGAAGTACTCTCTTTTTTTTCCCCCTGAAATATTTTCTTTTCGTGTTGCGATGATTAGTTATGTCAAATATAAGACAAATGAATTCGCTCTGTAACAAATAGACAAACATGCATATGGTCAAGAACCACATTTAGCGGGAGTGAAAGAGTGTTAGATTGTTTGATTTACAATCTAAGGAGACATTATTGAATTTCTAATAGTATTTTGCAAGGAAAAATCGAGGGGAAAAGGACAACAGGAGGTAAGGAAAATTTGCATTGAAAACAGTATGAAATAATTCGGGCATAATTTCTCTATATTAATCGGAAGGACTGAGAACAATGGAGGTTGGAGTTTTTTTGTGCGATGATGTTTTCAGTGTGATTTCCCTCACGATTCTGACATATTATGTGTCTTATTATGAAGAGTTATTGAGACGAATTGGCCAGGACCTGATAGACACTCAAATTAAGTAGAGAAAATAGAGGTGAATTTGGCTCAGGTTTAGATAATTAGTAATTGATATAACTGGAAGATCAATTTACATGAATCCGAAAGGATAATGGAAAATTGAAAGACATACACGGAGACGAGAGACATTGAAGGACACGAATGGAAATAACATGCAATGAAGCTGAGAATCTACCCGATGAGGATGTGCAAGATCCCCAAGGAGCCCAAAGGCGTGATTGATTGGCCTTCTTTTTCTTCTGCGTTCATTCTCAAAATCCTGCAGATTAGCAGGATGTAGTCTGAAGAACAGAGTGCAATATGTCAAGGTTTACAGTTTTGCTGCGATATCAGCGTCTTTCAGCTGAACACATCCTATTTCAGTGTGGCTTCTGTGTCACATTGACCATATATCAAATGGGACAACCAATTCCACCCAATAATCTCCTCCTTAGTCGCCTCTTCCGGCATGCATGAATGTTAAGTAGTGTACTGTTCTCTTTCAGGCTTCGGATACACTCCAGCGTAATGAGCCGTATGTTTATTATTATTAATACTCATAATATGTTACTGCGGCTTAGTACATACGAGTTATCTTCATCCCCGACGGCAGATGCCATGGGACCTACCTTTAACCAATAAAGTAAAGACAGTCTCGTAACAAGCAACTGTAAGAATGTAAAAGCACCTTCAACTTCCTACTGTTTCAGCGTTCATTGAGTAAAGGCGATCAATGCCTTTTCTTGCTGAGTTTACCTTTCTTGTATGCAAGCTTCCCTCTGTACAGCTAGTTCTTAATTCTGAACCTGTGAACCTTTAGCAAGCCAGATTAAAAAATACGAAACGTCTCCCTGCCACCGGATTCTTTTTTGAAAATTTGCATTTTTGATGGTGACTGTTTTGAAAATGTGATAATTTTTTGGTTGTTAGAGATATTTAAATAATATTTGCACATATAAATAAAGAATTGAATTATGCATATATTGGTGTAATTTATGTACGTGCGTGTGTGATACCAGACGTATGAGAAAGTGGTAAAGACGTTTTTCACAAAAAACATATATTTTATAACAAATAAAGAGGAAAAAATAAGAAAAAAATAACTTACCTTACATACCGAATTCCTTGGCAACACTGTAAACTAAATCACGCAAATCTGTTGTATTTATGTTCTTTCACTGCGAAATTATCAAAATATAGCCGGGGAAACTGTATAAAACATGTAGATTTGCAGTAAAATCGTTCTTTGAGCTTAGGCCTAGAGTTATTTTTTCTGCCACTTCAAAATATTCGATATCAAACGTACAAGTCCCCAAACCAACACGGCATTCTGTATATTCACTGCTGTGAAACTAAATAACCTAATAATCCATGATTCAAGCCACGATTCAATGTTATTTTATTCGAAATACGATGAAATAAAGGTCTATAAAACCGATCCATCATCATGGCATCGTACCGGTGTACAGATGTGGTCATATTAATTGCTCTTAAACTTTTACGAATAGCTAGCCATTCTCAAAAACGATCATTTCGGAAGTGGGGGATGTACCGGCTTCGATTGCGCATGTCCCCAGCTATGTGCACGGACTGTGGTACGTGTAAATCTCACGATATTATCATTGGGAGGGCCGGGCCGCCAAAAGCGCGCGCGGCCATTTTGTTTCTCGGCGGCCGGGGTTGATATAGGCTTGGTGAAGGGTTCTACGATGCCCTAAATACTGATTCTTGATTCTTGATTAGAAAACTGGCCACACAGCACGTGGGGCATTTCCATAAGTGCTCCGCCGCTGTTCCTACAGCCATTCGACAAGACGGTGTTTCGAGTTCAATGCCCCGAAACAGACGTCGACATCAGGGCATAACTCGCCCCTTTCTACAGGTTTCTTTGTTGTTCCGCCCAACCACGCCATGCCCGTAACTAGTTCAAGCGCAACGTCGGCCTATCGGAACAACATGATAACAGTTATAGAAGATTACGACTAAATACTGAGCAAATTTCAATCTCTAATGATATATTAGGATTTCTGGAGTAGAGGTACATTGTGCGTTCGGATGACCAATTTACAACGTTCAATTCTAGAAGCAGGCAATTGTACATCTAATAAGTTTTTGTAAAGCAATAGCAACATATAGCAGATTGAATATTGCTTCAAAAATTTTAGTTACAAAATTCTGGTCTAATCGCTACATTCTGAATAGTAGACAATGTACAAGGTTAATTCTAGACGCAGATAATTGTGCATCTAGTTCTTTTCTTAAAGCAATGGCAATCTATTGGAGATAAAATATTGCCTAGAAGAATTAAGCCAAATGATTATGAATTATGGAGTGATCGTTCACATTCTGAATAGAAGACGATCCTGTACATGGGAAGTAAAAAAAAATGGTAATGCAAATTAATAATATATGAATTTATTATAACTGGAAAATAAATACAACGTAGCGATATTCTCCGGAGGTCGCGGTGGCCGGATTACTTTTTTATGGTTAAAAGTTAGGATATAACTTAATTGGACTAACATCCGAGGTTGAAAGGAGCTTACCTCACATTAAGAGGTACTATTTTTTTTTTTTTTTAAACGGCGACACAACGCATTTCCATTCTCTGAACTGCATCCTGCTGGAAATCAAGTAGGACAATGGTCCTGCTATAAGAGAGAGCCAGCGGGAGTTTGAGAATGAACGCTAAAGAAGAACACATGTTTTTGAAGTTTCGCTTGAACACAACAGACTATCACTAAAGAGTTATTGGGTGTAAACATGAAAACATACAAATGACAATACACATGACATTTTCAACGTTTCGAACCGTTAGATCTTTGTAAAGAATATATAAAACACAAACAGTGAAAAACAGTAAAAACAATGTTACCACCACGGCGCCACTAGAAACACTATTGCCGTGTAAAGAATACAAAGATTTAATACGACACTGATTATATTGTATTTAATTTATTTTGTTAGTGATTATTTATGTACAACTTGCATTTATGGTAATGTATGTTTATTTTGTATTTAGTAATGCGTTCCCCTGTGAGCCTATTTGTCAGTACTATACTGCATGCTCTTGATAATAACGATGTACCAGTTGTACTTGATGGCTGTGCCGGTAACGCTTCTACATGAAAACGAATCCAGTGAATATAAATTTGAACTAATTAATTCTTTCAACACCCGCGACTTCCTCTCTGTTTTTCCAATGGGTTCCCGTTGAGAGCGAACACGTGCGTGGCTTGTAGACGCAGATTTTATCTAGCTGTGCGGTGAGGAAGTTAGTAGGAATGTCTGAACTAATGAAACACAAAAGGAAGACGGGGACATGTTTGAATTGGAGATTGTAGACAACGGTAGTTGAAAGATGATGGCTAACAGAAGGAGAAGGTAAATGAGTCACCAAGATTTAAACTATTGAATGTTTTTATTCTGGAATCAATTTTAGCATATAATTTTCTGACAAGAAAAGCGAGATAAAAGAACAACACGATTATATACGACAATCGTATATTTTATACACATTTTATAATTCATTGACACGTCAATTGATATATTGAGATATTTTTAGTTTGTTCTTATTCTTAGCTGCTATTACTTAGCTGCTATTACTTAGTTGCTTTACTTAGCTGCTTTACTTAACTGCAATTACTTAGTTGCTATTACTTAGCTGTTATTACTTAGCTGCTATTACTTAGCTGCTTTACTTAACTGCAATTACTTAGTTGCTATTACTTAGCTGTTATTACTTAGCTGCTATTACTTAGCTGCTTTACTTAGCTGCTTTACTTAACTGCAATTACTTAGCTGCTTTACTTAGCTGCAATTACTTAGTTGCTATTACTTAGCTGCTATTACTTAGCTGCTATTACTTAGCTGCTATTACTTAGCTGCTATTACTTAGCTGCTATTACTTAGCTGCTATTACTTAGCTGCTATTACTTAGCTGCTATTACTTAGCTGCTATTACTTAGCTGCTATTACTTAGCTGCTATTACTTAGCTGCTATTACTTAGCTGCTATTACTTAGCTGCTATTACTTAGCTGCTATTACTTAGCTGCTATTACTTAGCTGCTATTACTTAGCTGCTATTACTTAGCTGCTATTACTTAGCTGCTATTACTTAGCTGCTATTACTTAGCTGCTATTACTTAGCTGCTATTACTTAGCTGCTATTACTTAGCTGCTATTACTTAGCTGCTATTACTTAGCTGCTATTACTTAGCTGCTATTACTTAGCTGCTATTACTTAGCTGCTATTACTTAGCTGCTATTACTTAGCTGCTATTACTTAGCTGCTATTACTTAGCTGCTATTACTTAGCTGCTATTACTTAGCTGCTATTACTTAGCTGCTATTACTTAGCTGCTATTACTTAGCTGCTATTACTTAGCTGCTATTACTTAGCTGCTATTACTTAGCTGCTATTACTTAGCTGCTATTACTTAGCTGCTATTACTTAGCTGCTATTACTTAGCTGCTATTACTTAGCTGCTATTACTTAGCTGCTTTACTTAGCTGCTATTACTTAGCTGCTTTACTTAGCTGCTATTACTTAGCTGCTTTACTTAGCTGCTATTACTTAGCTGCTATTACTTAGCTGCTATTACTTAGCTGCTATTACTTAGCTGCTATTACTTAGCTGCTATTACTTAGCTGCTATTACTTAGATGCTTTACTTAGCTGCTATTACTTAGCTGCTATTACTTAGCTGCTTTACTTAGCTGCTATTACTTAGCTACTTTACTTAGCTGCTATTACTTAGCTGCTATTACTTAGCTGCTATTACTTAGCTGCTTTACTTAGCTGCTATTACTTAGCTGCTATTACTTAGCTGCTATTACTTAGCTGCTATTACTTAGTTGCTATTACTTAGCTGCTATTACTTAGCTGCTATTACTTAGCTGCTATTACTTAGCTGCTTAACTTAGCTGCTATTATTCAGCTGCTATTACTTAGCTGCTATTACTTAGCTGTTATAATTCATATGGTCTTGATTTCAGACCAGATGCCAGAACGAAGCTTTCGATATTTTCCACGCGTTGCCGTTGATACTTTTTCCTTAAGGGGAGGGGGGTGGGAGGGGTTTTACCTAAAACAAGATGAGTCGTGCATTTTGTGTGTGATTTCATCAAATGTTTCTTTTTGATGAAAAATCGTTACGAAAGGGGCGGGAGTGGTGGTGGTGATGGTGGGGGAGGGAAAGTGGGGGTTTACCGAATTTCTGGCTAAGTACCTAGTACTAAAAATCACGTTCTAAGAAATTAACTAATAAATGGAGGGAATTCAACACAATAACAACCCCCTCATCCCTTTATGTGTGTGCTTGCTTCCATACCAGGTCCTAGCTACAGCCTAAGACTTTTTCTCTCGAATCCGTCCACTGTTGCAGATTTCGTTTCTTAGTTCATCTACGGCTTGGTTATACAGTTTTGATGAGTGTAGGTCTTATGTTGTTCACGGTCATACTTGAAGTATGTGGACAGGAATATATATTCCATTTCTGTCACACACAGACATATTTCTGTTATGTGAGCCAATCTGAGCCGGTGCTTTGTAGTCTATAGTGACCGGTTCTAAGTCGAGAGGATCATTTCTTCTTCTTCTTCTTCAGCTTTCATTCTCAAACTCCCGTTGGATCTCTCTTGTAGCAGGACCATGGTCCTATTAGATTTCCAGCAGGATGTAGTCCAGAGAATTGAAAATGCGTTGTGTCGCCGTTTTATTTGCGCCAATGACCCGACACATCCGTCTTCGGCGGTATGAGAGGATCGTTTGAATATATTGATTATATATAGTATTTATTTAACTTTTTTTGTCCAATTACCACCCTTTCCGTCGCCCTTTCGTTTTGATTATATAGGCCGGCACATATTTGTACAAATGATAAAGACACGGTTCCATCCTTCCCCCCCCCCACCAGATGCTAATTTGTTAAAAAATTTCTCACTCTCTACTACACAGTCCATTTACTCAAGCGCAAACTGAATACACAAATGAAATCATGTTACAAAAATATAACATTCAGTTTTTAAACATTTAGAGGGTGTGTAAATATGTTATTCTTATCTAAATAGTATAATGAACAGCCTAAGAATTCCTCAGCAATCACTATATTGGGTGCCACCTGGAGTAAGAAGAAGAGGGAGACCTAGAGAAACTCTACGAAGAACCATATATAGAAAAGGCATGTCAATGAACCTAAACAACACACAACAATTGAAAGACCTGGCAACACAAAGACAGAAATGGAAGGCTATGTTTTCTGCCCTATGCGCCGCCTATGGCCCTGGAGGAACATAACATAACAAATAGTATAATGAAATATCTTTCCTTTTCTAGCAGAATCTTGTCACTGCTTTAAATGTGCGTGAGTAGTGCCGTGCTTCCTCTAGATTTATATTGAGAGAATTGCAAATATTGTCTTCTTTTGTGCTTACTAAAGTATCATTTGGTTTCAATATTTTGTTCCACTTGATTGGTTTAATGTTCGTGAATCTTCTTTCCTATAGCCCAATGTTTCCAAACCTTTTTTTTCTACCATGCCCCACATAAGTATTAAAAAAAATTATGATGGCTAAGTAACATTTTTGTTATATTAAAAAACTGGATTATTCCCCACAATTTTTTTCGAAATTTCCACCTTCCCCTGAACAATGAAATTGCCCCCCCTCGCCCCCGTGGGGCGTGCGACTCACATTGGGAAACTGCCATATCCTCTTGTTTCGTCAGTGTGCACCTGAACTGTTTTATTGCCCAATTTGAGTAAAAAATAAATATCGTAGGTCATTGATTTCAATGTGTTCTGGTTACGCCATGCACCGACCCTCGCAATTTAGATGCATGCGATTGCAGGAAGAACCACTCATATCACTCACAATTCAGTAAAGTAAAGTTAACCCATAGCATTTATTAATCCCGTAGTGGCGTGAGATGTTTGTATGACGATATCACATTTCAGTGGCTCTGCTGTATGAGGGTGGTAGCCATCTCCTCTCCCTCGGAGTCTTTACTTCCCGGATTAATCCGGTACCCAATTAATACTGGATTGACCCGGGAGCCGTTGCAGTCTGAAAAACATTTTCGCCTCAACTGGGGAATGAACACAGGACCTCTCATAAGTGAAGCCAGTGCGCTAACCACTGCGCTATGTGACCCCGGAAAAACAGTAGCATCAACCAACATTCCCCAGGGATTCCAGAAAAACGTCAATTGTAAACAAGTCGCTGTGAACGGGATTCGAACGTGTAACGTCTAGATCACAAAGCCAAGTTTATCTACTGATCCAGAGATATTCCCACTCACTGAGAAGCACTGGATTATATAGCCTCTAATGGTAGGTAGGTAGGTAGTTATAGTCATTTAATTTGTACTCCTTATAATGTACAGCCGTAAAAGCCTCCCTGCACTACTTAACAGGAAAACACGCAGTAACGAAACCTATAGTGTACTCCTTTCAACCGCGGACACTAGTCCATTTTGGTTATATCAGAACTTTTGACTATCACAAATAATGGAGATAGTGGCTCAGGGAATGCTGTCGCCACGACCTTTGAATTCATATTTTTTTTAAAAATGGAACGAAAATATCCCCCATTAAAGAGAAAAAGCAAGGATAAATAAATATTATGAATATGTTTGTAATTTCACGTTCTTAAAAAAAATAGCTCAGTAACCGAACAGAAACTAAAAGTATTTGTATGACTTATGCAGGTGAGACAATTTATTTCATTTGATTTTAAAATTACACTTCTGGAAAGCTCACTACCTAACAGATAAACGCTGGTTAGTAGGGCGTATTTCCCTGCGGAATAATTTCAATTGATTAAAAAGACCGACGTATCTGTATTTCTCCTCAAGAGAACGACAAGTGATTCGGCATACTCCTCTTATGGAGTCTGTTTTTATTATTAAATTTTAAAAAATACACATTTGTCCGAAATAAACATTACCTACCATAAAAACAATAATACAGTGCAGATGTTTATAAGCATAGAAATCTAGCCTCACACATCGTTCAAGATGTGCGCAAATGGACAAGAGGTAAAAATGAATGGGTGTGTGATATGCATGCGTAAGACGCTAAAGTAGGTTTTCTTTAATTTATGTACAAATAATGACGTTCAGTCTTATTATATATATATATATATATATATATATATATATATATATATATATATATATATATATATATATATATATATATATATATATATATATATATATATATATATATATATATATATATATATATATATATATATATATATATATATATATATATATAACTGAACGTCATTATTTCACACGTGAAATATTTGAAAATCAAACGTTTGCATCGGTTAGAAAAGTATGCCTACTCTGACGACCGCAGAAATAGTAAATAATGTGACGCCATTTTTAGAAAAAAAAGTCATAGAATGTTGGTCATTTAAAAAAATATCCATGCTTATTCTACATGAAACCGAATCTCCCATGGATCGACAGATTTAGTCATATGCGACTCGATTAACTACATCTGGTAAAGGCGTACTTCAGACCGTCTGTAACGACAAATACGGACATAGATAGTATAGTATTAGCGAGATTAACTATAATATACAGAGATTTATCTGTCTCTTAGACTTAGCACGAGAAGAAATAGTGAGCGATATAGTGATGATGTAGGGGAGTAAAATAGGCAAAAAATATAATAATAAAATAAACAGGTAACTTATCTCAATGTTGTACAGAGGAGATTCGGAAGTGAAATGGAATATTCAAAGATTTAACTTTACAAAGTAACGATGTGTCCAAGGCCACGTGATGGAGACCAGAAGGTCGATCATAGACAAAGGACGATTCCGAAGTCAGAACATAAAAAGACCAATTCATTAGGCTGGTAAAAGCTGTGAAAAATAAACGGACGTAAGACAGGCCCTTAGATCTAGGTGAGGAAAATTATGGGGAGGGAGCAAGGGTTGTAAACCGGGCCCACAAGGAGTAAAAGTGACACAAAGGATGGGATAGGATAAAGGCGGATAGAGCCGAAGGCGCAGATATTGCGATCCAACAAATCAACTAGAACGCGAATAATGTGCATAGGAGGAGATAAAGGTTTAAAGAACTTGGTATCATAAAGTGATATGAGAGAAGGAAAGAAGTAGGAGAGAAGATACAGTCAGAAACCGTAGTAAAGAGCCGGTGAGGGCCCACGAAATATAAGAGAAATGCCATAGTAGATGGGCATGTGGAGTTGGGGAGAAAGGGACGTGGCCACAGAAGTCACTACCTAACGGAGAGACCGCCCCGGACATGCGCGCCGTAAGAAGATATCACTGTATAGATGGAGCTTGATTTCCAATTAACCAGTAGGTATTATATTGTAGACGATCATGTTTGGATGGTTTTTTTTCCTTCTAAAACGAACGTAATGCTGGCGATTCAAGAATTTGAACCATCGTCCGGTGGATATCATAAACGCTATCAGACGCCCCTCTGATACAGATTATATTTTTTTAAAAAAACGTAAACGAGATCCCGGATGGATCAAAATACCACTCCTAAGATATTTTCAGTATTTCCCCTTTAATGTTATCCATCATTATTTATGATTAATCATATTTACCAAGTTTCTGGATATTCCTGCAGTTACTGGACACAATTTATGGATCTGAAGATTTACCTGCAACATTAAGAAATACGGACAAAGTCTGTTACAATTTTACAGTGATGCCAACGGAGTGATCTTTTTTCAATTACTGCTATCCTGTTGAAATACAACCAATCAATCATATGCCAAATTGTGTACGTTAGCTATTTTCTTATAACTATGACTTCAGAGCAAAGCTATTATATTGCCGTTTTTTTATATTGCTATTATACAATTCGGGTTCACGTTACGCAAATGCGATCTCTTTTTTAACGAAACAAATACGTACATTTTTAACGAAACAAAATATCGATAAAGACGCATTTCACAGAAGCTAAGTCTACTTGCGGATCCATTGATCTACCCTCTACATATTGAGAGCCACCATCCCGTCTTTGAATGACCCTGCGGGGAGTGTGGTGGGAGCTCGCAGTGTGTAGCGCGCAGCTCGAAGCATGCCTAGCTACATTTTAATCCGAGGTCAGCTAGGTCACGAAATCTGAATGAAACTACGCGTAACATTAAAATGTTAGACTTACCACGTGATGCTTAACATTTGCTTAACATGTACCCCATATCGTAAAGTTGCATTGTTTTCACAAAGTATGTAGTAGTGTTGCTATTAAATGGTTTAAGGAAGTTTTGTTATTACAGTGTGTACAGTTAATACTTTTCAGAATTATCAATAAAATATGTAAAGTATTCTTTGTCTTATGATTCATGACGTGTGGCGTTGGTTACCGTTTCGTTCTACATCCTTCTGTTTTGTGTACTGTCCATCATTTCCGATATCGATGTTCTCCCATGCCAGAATACTGGGTTGCCAAGCATCCTCTCTCTTGGTTTTCCCTTACCCTTCTTGCTCTTTAACTTGCTGCAATGTGTTCCATCATTCCTCTTCTCATGATGTGTCCAAAAAGGTGACATGGACTGTCTCTTTATGATGCAGGTAAGCAACTCTTTGTGTGAATTAATCTCTATCAAGATATCTTTATAATTGTGCATTATTCTGCTGACTGTCCAAGATTCACTTCCATACATTATAATTGGTTCTATATAACTTCTAAGAACTCCTCTTCTCACCTCAATTAACACAGATATATTACATAGGATGGTCTTAATCTTCTGTAATATTCCCTTTACCGTGGCAATTGTATATTTGACTTCTTTAATACATCTTCTATCTGATGTTATTAATGCGCCTAAATATTTGAATATGTTGACTTGCTTGAGATGGATTCCATTTACGTTGATGCTGTATTATGGAGGACATTTCTTCTTACGTTTTACCAACTCAATTACCATTACGTCCGCTTTTCTGCTATTCTGACTAAGCCCTTTGTTTTGACGTTATTTTGCAATAATGTGGGGGCGAGTGGTTATGTAAAATTACCTATACCACGAACTATATTATTCATTGATTCTCTCTGATAATACATACACTAATTGCACACATTTTCGCGAGGATATTCGCTCTTATAATAGCGCTTTTTCTTTCGTGTCAATGGGAGCAAAAATTACAGATATGTTTTAAAAGTTCATGGACACACTTATCGGAGAATTTTTCATATATAACCGTCATAAAACAAATCAAAAAAGTGGTTTTCACACGCTTCTAGACTACCAAAAGATAACATGCCGCAAATGACCATGACACATAGATATCACGGCTTATAAAGCTAGAGGCAGACCATGTAAAATATGGATCACAGAAATCAAAGAAGCCATATGAAAAAGCTTACAAGCAGCACAAAAGAAGGACATCTCCAGAGAACTCTTCCACCCCTGACGCCGCAAGACAAACAAGAGCCACAACGTATAGATGAATAGATACAACATAGTTCCACAATTCGCTCAGTTGTATGTTTTCGACAGTACTCATCAACAAAAGTTCGATAAACACACGCAGCAAATGCTACATTCGAAAGATAAAATCCTGATAAAATCGATCGTTTTTTTTCGTCAACATAATATACTAGCACAGTTATATTAGTTAATACGCGATATTGAAACAAGAGAATTTCAAAATGCTGCTCAAACTGGTGGAGAAATTTCAATAGCAAACACATTCTTCAAGCGCGATCGTCAATCTGATCAACGTCGCGATATTGAAGCAACATCTAACGAGATTGCAATAGTTTTCGTCAACGAAGATGGAGAACCACCTTTTCACCGCGACATTCGCATTTATTTATTCATAAATATTGGTTATGGACTGTATTCGATGAATTTATGTCATACTCGCTTTTGTTCCCACAGGTGAACCGAGTTGGCAAGTACATTGGCAATGTGAGGCACATCAGGGTAAGCAACCCATTAAATTTCGTCCCGACAAGACGACGTGTGCCAACGGGATCCGAACCTCTTCTTCTTCTTTCGTTCACTTGAAACATGTCTATTTCTGTAATTCTGTCTCCTGAATAAAACTCGCTGTCTTTTGTAGTTCATGCAGTGCCTCATAGAGCTTTGATTCCAGTGTTATTTACTCTGGCCAATATGTCTGCCTCAGCGTTTCATGCTCAGAACACTCCTGAAGTATATGTTTGGTACTCTGTGCTGCCTGTCCACATGTACACATGGCCGTGTTGCCAATCTTGAACTTTGCATACATGTGACTGCGGAGTCGGTTGTGTCCTGTTCTGAGACGTAGAATAACTTGTTCCGATCTGTTAATAATGTGATAGTCATCTTGTATTGGTGTTTGTGGCAGGATCCGAACGAATCTAATAGTTTAATAAATATACACTAAAATTATTGTATTATTGTACACAAGAACATAGTTTAAATTAAATAATACACTAATTTCGCATATCCAATATCGGACATGGTTATTTATTTTTGTTGACTTTTTCTATTATTTATTTTCTGCTTTTGCTGTAATGCGTCGCAGGATTGAATGACGATCGATTTTCGGGCTATGATGGCACATTTTGTCGCTTGATATGTAGTAATATTGTGACGCCTCAGAATGTCTGTAACTACTTCAATCCACCTTCTTCTTAGCATTTCCCCTCTGTATTTCCATTTTCATGGTGTATGCTTGTGCCTCTGGCCAATAAGTATTAATTCTCATTAAGTGACCGAACTATCTGTTTTTTTAAAAAGTATATTTTACCACAGATGTTGTTCCAACAGTTCTTGTAAAGTTTTCATTCCTCATATGATATCTTCTTATTCTGTTTCATTTCATCTCATTTCACACGTAGTAAGCTTTCTCTTTTATCTTTTGTTCTTTAGTTAGTGTTCATGTTGACAGTGATAACACAATGTTGGTATGAAGATTGAATTTATGCTTTGCCGTTTGGTTGAATTTTTAGGCATCATTAATGCATCCAAATTGCATCGCCAGTACCATGTGGACGGTCGGTTTTTGAACAACGAGTAAGCTCAACAGAGTTGTATTAGTAGTTGTATCACTCTACCATTGAGCCGACAATTTACAAAATAAGTACTAAAATTATTGTATTATTCTCTGAAGCAGAATGTAAGGATAATTACAATAAACAAACATATGCAGTGACACTAACAAGAAACATTATTAGATAATACATTTAAAAAAAAATACGTACATATTGTAATAAATACAAAGGTCTGTCCATAAATTTTGTCACCAATGTTTTGCCACTCTGTGACCCTTCCTCCACAAGCTTAATTGCATAACAATCCCCCCCCCCTTTCTAATAAAAAGAACTGGACAGAAGGATACATAGACTTACATTATGTTTTTCAAATTTCAACAAAACCGAATGACATTGTGCTTTCCTACCACAACATAATTGAATGGCGTAAATGTGCTTTCCTACCACAACATAACTGAATGGCGTAAATGTGCTTTCCTACCACAGCATAACTGAATGGAATAATTGTGCTTTCCTACCACAACATAACTGAATGGCGTAAACGTGCTTTCCTACCACAGCATAACTGAATGGAATAATTGTGCTTTCCTACCACAACATAACTGAATGGCGTAAATGTGCTTTCTTACCAAAACATAACTTAATGGCGTAAATGTGCCTTCCTACCACAACATAGCTGGATGGCGTAAATGTGCGTTTCTACCACAACATAACTGAATGGCGTAAATGTGCTTTCCTACCCCGAAATAACTGAATGGTGTAAATGTGCTTTCCTACCACAACATAACTGAATGGCGTAAATGTGCTTTCCTACCGCAAAATAACTGAATGGCATAAATGTGCTTTCCTGCCACAACTAAGCGACATGAGCTCAGGTTCACTCATCATTTGTTGGAAATATTCTCCAAAATATCAAGGATGCACACAACAGAATGGAAATATGGGAGATGTGGTCACATGCTGTTTACACAAAAAAACGCACGTGGTCAATCCAGGAACCATGAATTTTGTACTATGATGAATGACAACAGAATGTCAGAAATGTCATCATCGCTATGTTATACGCTTGGTTGTTAAAGACTACCCTAGTTGCAGGTTAACTAGTGACTTTCTCCATTAGAAGACCTCTGTACATAATTAATTTAGGACTCTTTAGTTACATTTTTGATGATTGTCGCGTTTCCGTTGGTCAATATTTATATACTTTGAATCACCTGACCAAAAAAAAGCCAAAATCGATCAACGAAATGATCGGAAATAATCATAATCTGCATGTTAGGTTATCTGTACTCAGGTCTGTTAAACCGGAGCCCTGTCATGCGCTCACCATGTGCTAGATAGCTTGGAGCTTGTGGGGAATAATGTAGTATTCCAACGTTCTGTAGTAGCTCAACGTTCTTGATCATGATCCGATACGGCAAAGTATTCGACATAACAATCTTGAATCAAGAACAGGGTCGTAGATACATCAGTAATGAGAGGGAAGAATAGAACCCCCCCCCCAAAAAAAAAGTCTTTTGCCCATATTCGTTTGTAAAACTTTCATTGTCATGAACCCCATCGAGGCCAGCACCGTGCAGTGGTGATGGGGCTTAGTTCAGCCATCGGGGGTTGGAAACTAAGACTGGTCGGGCAGTCCCACTCGAGCAGGACTATAGTCCTGCCCAAGTAAACAGAGTGCTGAAGAAGGAGGCATCCAGCCAAAAGGTGCACAGATAATGAGGATGCCATGCACAAAGCAACCATGTGTACATGTAGACAGGCAGCACAGAGTGCCAAACATATACCTCAAGAGTGTTCTGAGAATGAAACGCTGAGGCAGACATATTGGCCAGAGGAAACAACACTGGAATCAAAACTCTATGGGACACTGTATGAACTACAAAAGACAGTGAGTTTTATTAAGGAGACAAAATTACAGATATAGACATGTTTCAAGTGAACGAAAGAAGAAGAAGAATTGTCATGAAATTTTGTGTGACAATATTTGGACACATGTCACAGGTAAAAAGAGGGTTTTCCCAATTGTTGGCTAAATTCCTAGCTTTAAAAGTCATGTACTGATTTCCTAAATGGAGTGGGGGATGTTTAAACCCCATCATAGAGTCAATGCTTTGATTCAAACTGTAAAAAATCGACCCGATCTGTATGTGACAAATTTTATTCTTGAATTAATTTCACTTATACAGTTGTAAACTATTTCTCTTCAAACTGTAAACTTCTTCGTGATATTAGTCGAATCTAGCAGAGCATGTACACATTTGAAAGGATATTTCTGTTGATCTAATACTATTTTCCCAGTGGGATGACTACATGATTAATGACTTATGAGCAGCAGGCTCAAATAGTGCAATTTCAAAGCGATCTTCAATCTAGTGCTGGTGTCAGGGTTTGATGTGTAAATATTAGCTACACATCTATACCATTTGCTTGCAAGGAATACATTTCATAATTAAACAAATAAAACAAGCCTCTTGCGAACATTCTTCAACTGTGGGTGAAGAAATAACAAATAAAGTCTGCTGGTTATGAAATTAATAACTATTGCCGAGTATTACCACATAACAATATAACATAAAAATGTACATTAATTGTTTTTTAAATTCACGTAATGTACTTTTTAAATATTAATATTTCATTTTTTGTGCAATATAGTTGAGGTCAAATTTCCATGAACTTGTCATCAAATGTCACTTTTTCAGACACCCCCCCCTCCCTCCCGCAAAACAATAAATAATTGAGTGGTTTGACGTAATATATGGTGAAAATACCCATATATGTCTATCTCTATATACACATATATGTATATAAATGTGTATATGTATACAGATATGTTGTATCTGTATGTGATATATATACATATACAAGTAAAAGAAACATTTTAAACGTTCAATTTTGTTGTTGTCAGTAGCGAACAATATAATGCACCCTCTTATATATTATTTTTGAATGAAAAATCTTAAATACCGGAACATCATTGAGGCTGGACAGTTTGTGTCAAATACTTGGAAATCACATACTGAACATTCTGTTTTAATCAACACTTTTTTGAACATTAGTATTTTAATCCGTGCAAATCTAGTCTACATATTTTCAAAATTACACATATATTTCGAACCACATTGGTGGTGAAAGTTTATGGGAAATGATGAGAAACTACATATATTGGTAGTATATATATATATATGACATATATTAATGAATCGGCCTAGCTCTGTGGCTGAGAACTACAGAGCGCCTTGCTGACGGCCAAGTTGCTAGTTCAGTTACAGTCGCAAGCAAGCAGTTGTGCATCGATCCATACAGAAAGAAATGGCAATCTTATGGTAGAAATGCTGCCTAGAAAATCGCTACGGAAAAAGGTGATTGGTTCACTATCATTATCACTATTGTCATCAATTCCATTACTCTTCTGGTTCATAAGGGTGCAACTTAGGGGAAAAAAAGCCCACAAAATCCACAAAAGTTACTTGTTTGAGTATGGAGGAACTTAATCGTGTCCAGTCATTAATATTATAAATCCATACGTTCCTTTGTCCCCCTCTTCCTCTCTCACTCCTAGATGACCTCTTCAGAATAGTTATACAAGTCTTGAAAACGCAATCATGTATCATCATGTGCCAATATCATTTTGACGTTTCATTATTGTCATGAGATCTTGTTAACCTGCAAGAACATTTTTATTTGCTTCGCTTCGTTAAGAATAGGAAATATTTCATACTTATATTATTTAAATTGATACTTTTCTGATTTTGTATTCGTTATAATTATAATAAAAGTGTAATCTACATCTTTAAGCTCAATATTGTGAAATCATTATTTA
Source organism: Meghimatium bilineatum (assembly GCA_034231615.1). NCBI lineage: Eukaryota > Metazoa > Mollusca > Gastropoda > Stylommatophora > Philomycidae > Meghimatium > Meghimatium bilineatum. The sequence goes on from CM067298.1 coordinate 93,422,269, forward strand.
CTTATTTCTTAACATCTTATTCTATTAAATTACTTAATTATTTCAAATACCTCAATCCACAAGCTTACTATTTCATGTGTTTTGAGTCAAAATCTTACTATTTCCTATGTCTTGAGCCACAAACTTATTAGTTCCTATGTCTTGAGACAGTACTTACTATTTTCACACGATTATATCAAAGACTTACTAATGCCTATGCCTGAAGCAAGGATCACATTTAAATAACTCTGATAACGAAGAGCCGGTTCACATTTAGTATATAGCAAATGTTGATTATTTCCTATAATATTTGTTATATTTGAATGCATGTTTCCGCAGTTTTAATATGCCTGTTGTCTTCCGCCTTTGATGAATACGCACCCTAAATAGTGCAATCATATCTTCTGTATGTGTTCGTTTTTTAACTTATAAAAACTGAGCTTATAATTCTATATATTGTCTTTTCTCTACCTTTGCTGTAAGGCGTAGGTGGCTCAATGATGATCGGTTTTCGGTTATGGTACGTTTGGTCGCTTCATATACAGTAATATTGTGACTTCGTGGAATGTTGATAACTCCTTCAATCCGCTATTTTCTTGGTCTTCCACTGTATCTTTTGTTTTAATTTTCATGTTGTATGCTCTTGCCGCTGGTCATTTAGGATTAATTCTCATTAAGTTACCGAACCATTTCAGTCTGTTTTTCAATATATTTGACCCCCGAAGTCACAACGTTATATCACAATGTTTAACCATAATTGAATTTACGGTTCAGGCAATCCTGTCACCATGATCTCTGACCATCGAGGATATTAATTTTAACGGTGTTAAGTTTGAACTTGATGTTAAAATGTGGGTTAAGTAGACATTTCTTACAGCTGACGGGAATTGAACCAGGTCTGTTCTAGCAGCCCCGAATCGCTGTGCAATACAAGTAAACAGGTTTTCCGTACTTTACCAACCACATCCTCAAAAAAAGATGTGTCCCGATCAAGACTTTCAGCCTGTGTACTCAAGTCACTGAGAACAGACCAATCGAAACACGGACCATTACAACATCAAAGAACATCCCGTACAAGTATTTTCAGGAACACAAACACAGAACATGCATATTCGTATACAAGGACCTAAATGCATTAAGTAGACAGTGTTGGTCTATGCTGATTATTTGTTTATGATGAGCTATCCTCTTGTTCTATCGCTATGGTAATACTATGCGATTAACGTGTATACATTTTACAAATTTATTTTAATATATGTCAGATATATTATAATGTTTTCATAATAGTAAGTTTTTCCTCGTAATTTTATCAACAGACCAACGGCAACAGTATGGAATCTGAAGCAGAGTCTGATGCCCTCAGCGAAACAGGAGACGTTATGTCAGATCTCAACCCAGACAAACTTGATCTGGCAGATAGAATGTTATATGAGAAATTGAAACAACAAGAGAGGGAGGAAAGAGAAGAGATTGAGAGAGAACTTAAAGATCACGAAGAAGTGTTAGCGCTTCACAATAACCAGCTTCGTGTCAAGGAGAAGGAGATGATTCTAGTACAAGATCGCATACAACAGAGAACAGATCGGGAACTAGATTTGAGTCGATCAAACTCCAACAAGTCTATCTCCACGCACAACGGTATCACCAACTCTAACAACGCCATCAACGGCGGCAGCAGCAATCTAAACAGTATTATCGGAACTAGCAGCAATATTGGTTGCATTGACAGCAAGTTACTAATTTCCAGCAACAATAATAATCGTAACAGTAACATTAATTGCAGCAGTGGTACAAGTGGGGGATTAGTTAAAAGTCTCGGGGATTCAAACAGTGACATGAGTAAATTTCTAGCCGAGGACTTCAGAGCACATTTACACAGCAGTGCTAACTTCTTGTCCTCATTCCATTTGGGACATCCTCTAGCTCACGCCCATTTGGCTCTTGGAGGACATCTTTTAGGTAGAGAATTGAAGGGTTTGGACGGAATAAACCCCTTTCATCCAATTATGGCTAGTCACAGTGCTTATCCAAGTCCACCTTCCCCACCTGAGCTCTGTCCGCCATCATCAACCACACCAAATTCACAGAGTGGCAGCCCCCAAACGTCACCTTCACCGGATGATCCAAACGAAGAGAATAGATCACATAACTGGACTTTTGAGGAACAGTTCAAACAGGTACAGGTACATACCATTTTATTATATTTTTACATAGTGATTTAGCAATAGGTGATATTCTAAGTTCAATACTAGCAATATTGTAAGTAAAATAAAGATTATCACTGCCAGCCAGATACTAATAATATTAATAGGGCCAATACGCATGGGATTAATATGGTTAAAATAGTAATAATAATAACTAAAATAAAGATATCACTTAAGTCCAATACAATGTTAATTGGATTAATACAAATGGTATTATAATGGCTACTACAGACACTATTGTAAGTACAAGATATGGGTTATTATAAGCCGAATACAAGTATCCCCTTAACTCCAGCTAAGACAACAATTATCATGACAAATAATCATAATCAAGTGCCATGATATTTGGCGTAGGAGATCATGTGTACACAGCTCTCTTCAGCACCTTTCATCCGGATCGTTGTTGATTCTTTGTTAGAATAGTATAAATACAATTGATAGTAATATGGCTAATACATACACTACTGTGAGTACAAATATGGCCATTACATACACTATTGTGAGTACATTATATAAATTATTGTAAACCTAATACAGGTATCAGTTAACTTCATTTCAGACATTAGTAGGAACAACACATTTGTTACTAATATGCCTATTGCAGTCACTATTAATGTTACTTACGCAGAAAAAATTAATATGGCAAATGCACACATAATGAAGTAATAAATACAGATAATAACATATGAAAATTGAGACAATATTACATATACAGACAATATTACAGACAATTAATACGGACAATATTACATATACTAATACAGACAATATTATATATATTAATACAGACAATATTACATATACTAATACAGACAATATTATATATACTAATACAGACAATATTACATATACTAATACAGACAATATTACATATACTAATACAGACAATATTATATATACTAATACAGACAATATTATATATACTAATACAGACAATATAAATGTGACAAATGCTGACATCATTCATGTAATGCATATACATAATGTTGATATGTTCAGTATTCAAATACATAATGTAGTCAGCATATTTAGCCAGCAGCACACAAAAATTATAAATATTGGAACTGTTATTATTGTGTTTTCGGCCACTAGCAAATTCTTTTTGTTGCTTCCTTACACACGAACAATTTGGCACGTGATTGGGTCTTCAGTATAAAGTTTGTTTGTAATAAGGAAAACAGGTGGTATTTACATCAAGAAAAGATCTGGGAGCAGCTATGAATTCAAGAGTCTGGTTACAGTTCATATTAAGGAAATATATGAGAACATGTAAAAGTATGTATTAATAATAACACAAAGAACATTTCACACAAGAGCTGCTGTAATACAGGGGTGACTATTATAGTTATCAAAATTGCTATTGGCTGTCCACCAAACACGATTTGATTGCACAAAAGACAAATAATGTCTCTGAATGACATCTCTCGATCTATACAGTCATAAAATTATCGCGGCATAAAACTTTACGCCAGGGACTGTGCTGTAATGTTATGCTGTCTGTTTGCATATTCCAAGTCAATATTATTAGGGGTGATTCGCAATCGAAACATGGCTTATCTAGTGAGTACAAAGTCTACCAGGAAGGCAGCTAGAGAGAAACACATAGTGTAAACGAAAATACGCTTGTCACATCATCCGTACTTACAATGAATAATGGGTCGTTTTATTATGCGAAAACAGTTTGCCGACGGGGGACACCTCGTATTTGATAGACGTAGTCGATTCAAGTCCAACTCATTGCTTGCCGTTGGACACCCTTGAAACTGTCACCAGAGGGCATGTCTTCGCATGTACATTCTAAGGGAACAGTGGATTATAAACTGTGATGACTAAGAGTTATTGTACACTTATTACCTGGCGACAGATTGAAATACTTTCAATAGCTAGGGGAGCTAATCTGATTGAACATAACATATACAATTACCCAAGAATATACAATGTAGAGAAACAATGAAAACATATGAGGCTGACTGGACGGACACAAGCAGCATAGAAATAATATCACATCACCACAAATAATAATCTATGATTGTTGAGCGTCTGTGCTCAAAAGAGACCGAATGCCAAATCATCATAGGCATCAATAACAAGTATTATGACTATCTTCTTCTTCTTATGCGTTCAGCATCTGCGGTCATGTTATATTGTCAGGCCTGTCGTCAGGACGAAGTCCACTGTCTTCTTCAGGTCAAAGCGGCTGTCCTATAGCTTTTGCCTTAAATCTGTATCCACTGGCCAGGTCTGCTGTCTCTGTTTTTTGTATGTTGGGAAATCCTGAATTATGTGTTCAGGGGGTCTAGGTTCCGGATCCAATTGGACATTTATCTGTGTACGAGATCGGTAAAGGTGACCCAACAGTTTGCAGTGGCCTGTTCTACAGCGAAATATTGTGGTCTGTTGATATCTTTGGAGGTGATGTATTGCATCAAGTTTGTCTTCCACTTCCATTTGTTTCTTTCACTTTGATGTGTATGTGTTCTGGATTATTGTTTTTGTTTCTCCGTAGGATAGTGGGTGACTGTGTTGTTCCATTTCGCTACCTGTTTTTGAAAAAGCATCCGCTTTCTCATTTCTCATGATTCCATAATGTTATGGTATCCATTGAAGGGCAATAGCCGATGAATTTTGGATATGTCCTAGCTCATATCTAATATTGCGCAGAAGACTTTCATTGCTGTTGCTTTGGATTGATTCAAGTAGGAATCTGCAATCTGTGAATATAGTTATCTTCTTTGGGCTTGACAGTCCTGGTTCGGTGAAAACATTCAGTTCTTGATAGAGTGCAACTGCTACTGTTCTAAAGTTAGAGGAATATTTTCCGGTTGGAAAAGCTTTTCATATTGTCTTCCCACCTTTGAGTTATATAAGAATTCCACCTCCTCCCTTCCTTACTGCTCCCTCTGCCGATTCATCTGTGTAGACACGTGTCCATTCCTTGGGATTGTATTTTATTTCTATCATCTCTAGTGTCAGTAGATGTCAGTTGAGGCGGAGTCTGATATTCTGTTTTAATTATACCAGGAACCTCTATTATTATCGGGATGTTTTGGACACTATTGCCTAGCTCTTCAAAATCCGTTGTTGTTTCAATTTAAGTTGGGAGGTTTGTGAGGCAATGAGGCAACCTTAAAGAAGATATATACAGGTGCAATTAGACCATTACTCGAATATGGATCAACATAATGGACTACAGCAACCAATTCCCATCTACAAGCTCTGGAGAAGGTACAAAATCAAACACTTCGTCTTATCAGAGGTGCCATGAAAATATCTACCATAAAAATGGAAAATATTACAGGCATTACCCCTTACCATATAGGCGGGAAACTAAGACCATGATCCATGCAGAAAAGTACAACAGTATGCCAGCGCATCCAATGACAGGCTAGATTCGGTGACTTAGCCAGTGGAAGGTTGAAGAGGAGTAGTTGTATTCACCGATCAAAAAATAAAATAAAAAAATAAACAGAGAACACAAGGAAGAACTATCAGACATAACAAGAGAAATAACAAGAACACTTTTTCCAGTTGTGAAAGCAATATCAAAATCTCAATATCAGAACCACCATAAACAACAACTATAATATGATAGAACTGAATACTCTCCAAAAGAAAACAGTGGTATGCACTATAATTCTGAGTTTTTAGCCTTTGGACATTTGAGTTGCATTGGTCATGGTAAGCCCGTGTCTATTTAATATTTCTTTGATTGTCTCTGTCCATCTAGTTCTTGGTCTTCCTCATGCTTCGTAGCCCGGTCTTCTACTGATGTGTGCACGAAGGGCTGGTTGAGCTGGATCCATTCTTATGACGTGGCCAAGCCATCTGGTTTGCTGCCTCTCGATGTAGTCTTGACTTGAGATAGTCTTTACTTCTTTCCTATCTTCATTTCTTCGGCGGTCTCTTCTAGTGACATTTATAGAAGAAGATAGCTTTCTTCAAACATCTCATTTCACAAACTGTGATCTTTTTTCGCTAGTGTCTTTGTCAAAGGCCATGTATGACATTGGTAACACAGAGTTTGTATAAAAATACTGTTTATCAATTGTAAGTTTTGTAGCAATGGAGATTGATGGATGTTTAAGTATTGGTGACAGCTGGTAAGTCGCAGCATTGGCTTTTTGATACCTTTTTTTCAATCTCTTTGTCGAGTTTGCCATCCTCCGTAAATATGCTTCCTAGGTATTTAAACTCTATGACTTCATTTAGTTTTGTATCAATGGCAGATACATTTAATTTGCTTGGTGTTCTGCTTATCTTCAAAGTCTCTGTTTTAGTTGTGTTTAGTTTCATGTTGTGATGTCTGCAGGTTGTATGCAGCAAAAGTGTTTGCCGCTGTAATTCGTTTTCAGATTCATATATTAAACATTGATCATCTGCAAATAACAGTTCGTTGAGTGATCTGTGATCTTCATTTATTGCTTCTGCAGGGGTGAATTTGTTTCTTGGGTCTGCTTCTTTAGTTATCCTGTCGATGTATGTTACGAACAGAAGTGGGGATAGTACGCAGCCTTGTCTAACGCCTGTTTGTTAAATTTCAAATGGGTCTGTTGTGCCATTAGTAGTTCTGATTACGCTCTGGCAGTTTTTTTTTAAATAAAGCTCTTATGTTGCCTAGTAATTGTCCATGTACTCCATAGTCCTCCAATATTAGCCACAATCTTTCTCTGCCAACTCTGTCAAATTATGTACTATTTAAGTATCTATTAACTCAGCTGTCATAGCACAAAAATAGCATCTGTGCATCACATACCTTTCCTGAAACCAAATTGTGTCTTATTTAGCTGGGTTCTATTATCGGTCTTACTCTCTGTTCTATGATTTTTACTTATATCTTTGCTATGTGGCTATTGCAGACATATTCCTCTGTACGTCTCACACTCTCTTTTGTTGCCCTTGTTTTTATTCCATATGGGTACAATTACTGCTCTCTGCCAGTCTTCTGGTACTCATTTTTTCTGACCTTGATGCTGTGAATATTCTCTTTAACCAGCTTACACTAATGTCCTTGCGCGCCAGGATGGTTTCAGTTGTTATACCATCCACGCCATTTGATTTGTTTCGCTGGCTGTTCTTAATATGTTCCCTTATTTCACGGGCTAGTATTTCTGGTTCTGTAGCATGTGAATATCTTGGAGTGAAAGGGTAGTTTCATGTTTTGGTTGATGAATTGTACAATTATTTAAAATAATCTAGCCACCTTGATTTTTCTGTTTTCTCCGTTGAATATAGGGTACCGTCTCTGCTGTTTATGATTGTAATGGGGTTATAACTTTCATCTCTTACTTTCATTGCTTTTAGACTTTTGAAGAAGTCTCTTGGTCTTTTGGTGCATGTCAGACAGGTATTCACCACATTCTTTCCACGCATTTTCTTTTGCTTGTTTGATTACTCGTGTGAACATATTCTTTTTGATTACCAGTTGTTACCCATATTTTTAATGTTTGTATCTTTTCACTGATTGATTGTGTTCATATATAGTGAATTAGAATTATCGGTCTCTATACTAAAGTTAAATACGTCCCCAGTTATTGATTAAATATCAAATGAAATGATTAAGAATCTAAGAACGACAGCAAGGAGGAAACTATTGAACATCTAAATATGGACTACTGGGAAAATCCCACAAATCTGGATGGAATCAATTATGATCCCTCTGCTTAAACCTGGAAAAGATGGAACAATATCCTCTAGGTACAGATAAATTAGTCTTACAAGCTGCTGTGCAAAAGAATGGAGAGCATCATAAACTTAAGACTAAAATTTCACATGGAAAGTAGAAAATTCCTTGCACCACAGCAGGCAGGTTTCAATGTTACTCCACGGAGGATCAAACCACATACCTCTCACAGGAAATTGAGAATGCTTTCCACAACAAGAAATCAGTTTTAGTGGCATGGATTGAATTAAAGAAAGCCTTTGATAAGGTATGGAAAGAAGGATTGCTTCAAAAAATGAGAAACTACAAGATAAATGGTAATATGTATAGATGGACGAAAGCCTTTCTTCACAATAAAAGAGCCAGAGTACAAGTAAATGGCAAAAAGTAAGAAAGTACTACTACGCCACGCAGTGCCTCAGGGAGGAGTTCTATCACCCACCCTTTTCCTCACATTTATCAATGATCTAATTGAAGAAATACCCTGTGGAACTAGAGTGGCACCATATGCAGATGACATAGTTCTATGGTGCACACATGAGAGTGCTTTGGTTGCCACAAAAATGCTTCAGAGAGCTGTGGACATTATGACCAATTGGGATGACAAATGGTGTGTAAGTATCAATATAGAAATGTCAGCCACAACCCTTTTTACATTTTCACCAAAACAAAGAGCAGGAAACATCTATGTAAATAAAACTGTCTTAATGGTAGATGATCAACCCACCTATCTTTGTGAAACATTTGATGCCGAAATGACATGGAAACATCATATCAGCAAAGCAGGAACAAAGGCTAGAAGGAAGATAGCTATACTAAGGAAACTAAGTGGGAGAACTTAAGGAGCTAATGAAGGAATTCTAAAAAAATATACAATAATCTATTCGACCACACTTAGAATATAGTTCTACAACATAGAGTTCGTCATCAAACACCACAATACAGAACTTGGATAGAGTACAGAACCAGGCACTTCAACTCATTTCAGTCGTAATGAGATCCATAATAATTGTAGTAATTCAGAACATCCAAGGGATGCATTCATTGAAAGAGCGTAGGGATACTAAAATTATATTTCATGGAAAAAAGTTTCTTTCCCACCATAGTCACCCAATGAAGGAAACATTCCAGAATCTGTCACAAGGGCGGCTTAAAAGAAGCAGCTTTGAACACCAGGCCAAGCGTTTACATTGACAGGTATAGGAACTTCCAGAGGTAACAATAGCACTGATATCTCAACCAGTACACACTCCATGGGAAAAACAGACATACCTACAAGTGACCATCCAAATAAACAATAACAGATGTGTATGGAGATGAACAGCAGAATAATCTGCAGAAAAAGGTAGCAGCTCTCAGCTTCCTCGATGACGCTTACCCAAGTGATCTATGGACCTGAGTATATACAGATGGATCAACACAGAATTCAGCACGAAATGGGGGAAATGGTGTATATGATAGAGTACCCATATGGCACCACTGATACCACATGTATACCAACGGGGAATTACTGTAACAACTATGAATCTGAAGTCAAAACTATATGTGCAGCTGCAGAAAAAACTGTTAACATCGGACAGGACCTTACGCCCTATTGTATTACTTGTTGTTCGTCCATCACAAGTGATGATGACCATTTGTTACATCCACTTTTGAAAATTCAATTTTATTTATGTCCTTGATTATGAGTTCGTAGATGGCTAATGAGCCCTATTCGAGCTGTAAATGTCCTTGGACAGTTTGGACATGGAATGACGATTGTAGACGGATCTTGGTCTATCCGTGACTTTCTAGCTGCTCTCCGCTGTTGAGCTGCTGCATTTCTCTTCTTTTCACAAGATGATGCGCTCTTTTTTATTTTAGAACGCCATGTAGATCTATTTTGTGCAAGTTCTTCCCATGTATCGTGGTCTATTTCAAAGACTTTCATTGAGTTCTTTAACGAGTCCTTGTAGCGCTTCCTTTAGCCACCTTGAGATCGTATACCCTTCTCTAGCTCACCATAGAGAAATATCTTTGGCAGACGATGGTCCGGCATACGCACCAAATGACCTGCCCAACGAATCTGTGTCTGCATCAGGATCGTGTCAATGCTTGGGATACCAGCTCTATCAAGGACAGTGGTATCTGGAATCTTGTCTTGCCATCTGATGTTCATAACTTTTCTGAGACAATTTGTATGAAAATGATTGATTTTTTTCACATGACTTCTATACACAGTCCATGTTTCACCAGCGTATAGCAGCACTGGACGTACCATTGCTCTGTAAATTTTCAGCTTAGTCTGTAGGTTAATGCCATTTCTACGCCAAACATTTGCGTACAATCTACCGAAAGTACCGCTTACTTTGGCGATCCTTGTATACACTTCATCATCATCGTTGTCATTTTGTGATAACGTACTGCCTAGATATGTGAATCTATTCACAACTTTCAGTGCTACACCATTTACCTTTATGCAGGGCTCGAGATAGCTTTTGCCAAGTGCTGGTTGTAACATTACTTCTGTTTTCTCTGTGTTAATAATAAGCCCAAAGTTGGCACAGGCTTTGGAGAATCTGTCTATAATACATTGTAGATCAGCCTCAGAGTTGGCATTTAGGGCACAGTCATCAGCAAATAGAAGATCCCTGATTGTGTGTGATTTAACTTTGGTTTTTGCTCGAAGCCGCCGAAGGTTGAACAATTTTCCGTCTATGCGATAGGTGATGTTTACTCCCAGGTCTTGATCTCTGAAAGCATCATCCAACATAGCAGAGAACATGATGCTAAATAGTATAGGTTCTAATACACATCCTTGTTTTACTCCATGCGATAGGTGATGTTTACTCCCAGGTCTAGATCTCTGAAAGCATCATCCAACATAGCAGAGAACATGATGCTAAATAGGATAGGTTCTAATACACATCCTTGTTTTACTCCATTTTAGACAGGAAAGATTTCAGATAACTCTCCATCATCCTGAACTCTAGCTTGCATTCCATCATGCAATTGCTGCACCCTTACAGCTGCAAGATCATTATTAGAGGCATTACAATTAATAAACTACTAGAGTTAAAAGAAGTATTGTCCATAGTGAAAAATAGGTGTAGAATTATACTACAATGGATTATATCACACTGTGGAATAGCAAGAAATGAGAAAGCTGATCAACTGGCCAAGGAAGGTTCTAACAAGCAGCAACCGGATGTACCAATCAGCTATCACCAAAAGAAATTCATGATAAAGGCACAACGAAAGCCTAACTTACCTTCACGTGACGACTACCACCTACAAGAACAGGTCATCATATTTCGACTCAGAACTGGACACAATAGACTAAACAGCCATATGTATACGAAATTTACAATTGGTACAACAGCAAAGTATACATGCGGGCAAGCTAATCAGAATTCAGAGCATATCCTTCAAGAATGTGCAATTGATGACACATTAAGATGAACATACTGGCCTGATACATGTTAAACTTTACAAAACAAAAAATGGAAAACACTGTAAATTTATACAAGAAACAACACTGCAGATATAGACATTATTAGCGAAGGAAAGGAGAAGAAGAAGTGATTGCTTGTTTGATTTCCTCATTCCATTAAGCAGTTCTTTTACACCCCTTCGTTTTGTTTTTGGTGCCACATAAGGTTTTTATATTATTTGTCATTGATGTTTAGAAAATTGCCAATTTACGTACAATTGTTACGTATATTGCCTATCGCGGTTGGTAGTTTTTAATAAACTTTTACGCGCATGCGGTTGCGTCGGTGGGTCTCATAAAGGCTCACTAGACAAACCACCCATGCAACAGAAAACCTTAGTAGATGACATGTCTTTATATTGAGGTTATCTTGTTATAGAAGCTTCATGGCACGTCATCTATACAATCCCGTAGTCGTATCCTTCGATAACAGTCACCATGTTGTTACGACAGACCGACGTTTTTCTTGAACTAGTTACGGGTTCGGCGTCGGTGGGCGGAATAACAAAGAAACCTGTCGCAAGAGCCAGAGTTGTGCCCTGAAGTCGACGTCTGTTTCGGCGACATTATACTCGAAACACAAGAGTCGGATGGCTGCTGAAACAGAGGGCGGGGCACTTATGGGCATGCCCCACGTGCTGTGAGGCCAGTTTCTAATCAAGAATAATAAACTTTAGTCATTGCTTGGTGTTTTTTCTTTTCTCTTATTGTTTCGTCCTATAGTTATGATGGTTCACACCTAGGACTTGTGTTTGTCTAGTTAGTTTCTTCATGTACTGTGCCTGCCTTGGTGGTATTCTTTCTGTCAGTATGACATGCATGTGGACTGTATCTTTTTTGGATGTTAGGGTGTTCTCTTGCATCTTTTTATGTATCTTGTTTTGTCTGTGCCTAATAAGTAGGAAATCTATCTGCGATGCTCCATTTAAGTTGTCTCACTTGTACCATATTTTGATGTGTCCTTTTCTATACCTTAAAAAGTTACTTGTTATCATTAATCCATGCTCTAGGCATTGGTTGATCATTTCTTCGTCGTTTTTGTTGCGTTCTGTTGTTACATCGCCAAAGCTGCCAAGACATTATGAGTCAATTTCTAAAATATCTCACTGTTGTTCGTGAATAAAGTTAGTACTGGTGGTGCATTGTTTAATCTGCTACCTTCCAACACCGGTACCAATCTTATGCACTAACACAAATGGAAGGTAAGTTAGAATACCAGTAATCACTGACTCATATAGTTACAGCCAATAAAACAGGACACGAAGGTCAAGAAACTGTGAATGACTATGAACCAATAAAGAAAAAAGTACATCACAGACTCAAGATGCCATTGGTCGAGCGACCTAGAGAAATGTGATCATAAATGTCTCTTTGCACGCTCCCATAAAACACATCTGTTTTATTTCCTCACTCCCAGTTAATTACACGGTTCATAATCTTGTTTTACTCACTGTAGTTGGTCCTGCCTGAGTTGTTTTCACGTCGCCTTCAATTTATGTCTTTGAGTTGAGTTATGTAGTCCGTGGCTTAATTTTACAATTGTTTTTATTTTCTTTCTACTTACTATTTCCTTGTTGGATACCCTTCCAAGGATATCTGATATATCTATAGATTCGTACTCTGCTGTGTTTCTGTTTTGTAATTTCTATCCTTGCTGTATATTATGTATTCTATTTATGAAATGTACATATTTGTTATCTTGAACTAAAGCATGAAAACCTCTTGTTTTTGGAACTGATGGATGAAGTAATTTTTTCCCCCGGATTTATTGTAATTTGTAGAATGAACACCTCTGTTTTATTTGTTAGAATAGAATGATGAAAGCTCTTTTTGAGAGTATGAAGAGGCACACACTTTCTATCATTGTCTTGTCGCGTTTCGTAATTCCCGATACCAGCGTTTATGACTAATATATCCAGTGATATATTCTTTCCAGAACGTTGTCTTCGTCGTGGATACTCTGAACGCATCTCTGTCCCCGGCATGGAGGCCTGCATTGGCCTGAGACATGTGCATACATTCTTTGATGTCTCTGGTCCATCAACTTCTTGGTATTAATCTTCTTCTCTCTCTTGGCACTCTGCCCTCCAGAATCAGCCTTTCGATACCATCGTGTTGCTGTATTTTCAAAATATCAAAAAGCTGTAGTTTCCTTCTTATAATAGTATTTAGAAGCCATCCTTCATTTTGTTTTAGTAGTTTCAAATTTCAATGTTCTTCTTTTTCTTTGTCCATGATATTCGTATGATCTTTCTGTAGCGCTTCATTTCAAGTGAATTTATTCTTTTGGATATTGTCTTATTTAAAGTCAAAGTCTGCCGTGCAAAGGATACAGCATTGCTCTCGTCGAACCTAGGATTAGCAGATAATCAAGATCTCAAATGCACCTCCTCGTGGTGCACCATGGAAACATAAATACGGCTGCTCGTGATGATTCTGGCTAAACCTTTTGGGGATCGTATCCGTGTATGTGGAGGCAGCAGATGGAAAGATAACTGACTGCAAAAGAGACTGTCAATAGCTCCAACACCTCTGTGCTAACACATACAGTGGCACTGTTGATACGCTGTGACACTAGTCAGTTTGGTTCGAGCATTGGAGGGGCGGCCAATGAAAACGGCACAAAAATGTGCATGGCGAGAGACGAAAAGATAACATACTGAGTACAGGGAAAGAACAGCACAACGCCAGAGGGCAGCACCAAATGCAAATAGAAATGGAAAAAAGTTCCAAGGAAATCAGAACTACAAAATCTGTTAGCTCGGGACAAGCTTCTATTTACCGGTGCTCCTTACGGGCAGAGACCCAGACCCAATCGTGTGCGCCCGGCAAAGAAAGCATCCCTGGCCCAAATCTAATGTCGAGCTTTCCTATACCGGAAACATGCTCACAAAGAGAAAGGGTTCTGTATCAGATGGGTACAGGCAGAAACGGGACAACAAAGGCAGACGTGGCACAACTCTATTGTCGAGCTTTTTTATACCGGAAACTTTCCCGCAGAGAGAAAGGGTTTAGTACTCAATGAGCTCAGACACAAATGGGACAAGCACGTTCAGATCAAGAATAGCCTTGCCCCCCCCCCCCCTAAACGCGTGGTGAGACTTGGACCTGGACGAGGGGTTCACGTGTCAGTGAATGACACCTCGGCTAAGAAAACGAAATAGCTCGGATCCAACTCTTCTTTCGAGTTCTTCCTTTACCGGAACCAGGTTCGCGGATGAGAAAAGGTTCAGTACCCGATGGGCACAAGCGCAGAACTTCTAATTACACTAGGCAAATTCACTGACTGGGGAACACCTCGTGCAAGATAGACGTAAACGATAATAGTCTCGGCGATGAGCCCTTACACACCCGCGCACCGGTCGACAGATAGGCAGGCTGTCACAGGCTAGGGAAGCCCACTACCCGAATAAAGGCATGACGAAAACGGGTGTACTGGGCCTCGGATGCCCGGGCCACAAAGTGAGGGAATCGAGGTACAAATAACACAGTTCAACCGTGGAACTCGCAGTACAACGTACTTCACGCGCACCGGCGGAAAGTACACTATTTATTCGTTGTGCTATTAAGAGAGCGAACGCAGAAGAAGACGAAGAAGTCCAAGTCTCGCACCCATATGTTACTACTGGGAAAACACATGATCTTGAAAGGGTTATTTTAGTGTCTTTATTACCTCTTTGTCACAGCTTTCTCATTTGTGTTAATTTGAGTGTTGCAATTGCGAGTCTTCTTCTAATCTCGCCTGAGCAATCTCCGGAACTGTTTTAAATACACAACTTTCACTGTTATTATTTGTTACACCACTGTTCAATGTATCCATTCTGAATTTCTAGGCACTTGTATTCTCTTACCCCCTCTGAGTAGGAGACTTCTGAAAGCAATGCACGCCCCTGTAATTATTCTTCTGGGTATGAAAAACAATTGTGAAGAAGCCACCACAATGCGAATAGGAAGAGCCAATAGCTCGTAATTCCTGGGGATCAATAGAACAATAACATGTGCATTCTTAGGCGAAAGCACATGCGCATACATGGATATGTTCCTTCAGCGTGAAATAAGGTGCATACAACTGAAACCAAATAGGTAGATACATATTTAAAAAATATAGCGTAGGTTAAATAAGGCTGTATAATTTGTTTATATTTATCCACATATATGGTATACGGGTTTATTGCAGTCTCCTATTTAATTAAAACTGATACCAGTGTTCTTCAATGTGAACGGTGTGATGCTTCTCTGTCTAATTCTTGCATGTTGTTTAAGCACATAACTATATTCGCATCGTATTTCATTTGGATGCACACATAGAAGTTTTCAACTTTCTGAAGTGTTTCTGCTTTGAGAATAAAGTAAAAATTTAAGAAAGTGAAATTCATGATCCTAGTCGTTTGGGTGTTAACATGAAGTCTTATTTGTTACAAAAATGTCGAAGTTAATTCAGTACGTTTTGTGCCAAACTTGGAGTTGGGACAATGTGATATCACCTTCAAAATCAAAATTATCACGAATCTTATAATCTGTCCAGTAAATACCAAATTGTTAATGTTAGGCGTAGTTTCTGATAACCCAATCCATAGCCAAGTCTAAGAAACAGTGGTGAAATAATGTAGTCATGTTTTACTCGTGTTTCTATGTGAATACCATTTAGTTTTCATATATAATTGTCATATCAAACCTTGATTAAATGTACATGTTTAGTTGGGAAGCTATATTGCGTTCGGTGAGAAATATTTTTTCTGAAATCAGAGATATAGCAAACTATCAAATCTATTTTAGAATTAATTATTGGAAAATGCATTTCTACTAATAAAAAAGAAAACAATATAAAACTTGCATACTGTATTTTTCCCGTTAGGGAGTTTCATGGGGTATTCGAGTGGCTTATTTCTATTTACGTAATTGATTATTGCGTCAGAGCCAAAATTTGCTTAATACCGTATCAGTTTGCTCCTCTAATGTTCTCATCTACCTGCCACTTGAGTCTTCCTAGCATCACATGAGTACTACATAATACTTTACCTGGTACCGACAACAGAAGTATGCCTCACCAATTACTACAGATATATCAATGCTTAGTTAATGTTAGCATAATTCTATCTTTCTATCGCTGATATTATTTCCCATCATATTTCATATATAGCAGCAAGTATCAGTATACAGGTTATTTCATCTTCATCAACTTTACGTATTTCACAGCTAGTCTCTTATATATAATCCTGCTTGATTTAGTGCTATGCTACTACTACTTCTAATACTACATAAATAGTCAACTAATATTTAACAGATAGAGTTAACTGTATTACATTGACTCCTTTTTCTGAGACGGAGACAAAGGTTAAGGTAAGATGAATTACGAACTAGTTTCATAGCATACCGTTTTCTCACAAGTGCTCAGCTGCCGAGTCAGTGACTAACCAGAAACCGCATAAATAACGTATCTCACTGCGTAGAGGGGATTATGTGATATTCTCAGAAAATGAGCCCTGGTACCTCACTTGTGGCTGAATAAACCACGGAATGTGGTACTAGTAGTAGTGCAGTAAATGCTTATTTAAAACTATGAAAACAAGTGAACTTGAAACACGAGTCTGCTGGTCGGCGGGGGAGTGCATAACACAACACTAGCGTAGCTCTCAGAGACGAAGATCTGAATACCCTACAGGCTTATCACAAGTCCATTGGCGATAATCCAGGAACATAAAAAGGTAAACATAGACATGCATGAAAACGGTTGACATAGGAACCCATATATGGAAGAGTAAACGAAAATATTGCAGAGGAAAACAATAGTACATTACAAAACAAATATGGAATACATTAAAGAGTAAATGCTTGCTCAATCTACAGTGAACGGAAACGTTGAGTCTGGCCATATGTTACAGAGCTGAGATGAAAGTTATGGAGTGGCTGTCATGACCTAGAGAAGACAGTTGAATTCAACCTGGCAACGGGATTGACAATATAGCATGATCACAGAAAAGACAACGAAAACAGAAGGAAAGATGATTACACTGCGGTAAAAATAAATTTAAATAACACTTTGCTGAACTGGTGAATATGAAAGATATCTAATCAAGGATGATTATTCTTTAAAACCTGATACTTATAATTAATCTATGTACTTCTAACCAGTTATATATCTTACTTGTGCTGATATTTAAGAGGGATCTTGTTATTTAGCCATACATAACTAGCAGACACGAGAGAGCCTGGGTCACAAATAACGAGGTGAGTTACCTGATTATTCAGTAAGCAGGTGCATACACCACCTTATGATTATTTCTACAGGTATTGCCCATTTAATTTACCTTGACTAGTAAAGTGCCAGATTACTGGAAGTTCGTTTTGCCGGAAACAGAAGCTATATTTATACTGAAAAGTGATATTTAAAACTAAATAGTTAAATAGAAAAATCGATAATAGGTTAGAACTGTTGCAAAACCATGCCCCAACAGGCGAAAATTGAAAACACGATAATGAAATTTTGCTAATTACTGGAAACACACAGCGTATGTCTGTCTTCATGTGTGTTTTTAGTAATTAGCAAATCTTCACTACTGTGTTTTCAATTTTCGCGTGTTAAATAAAGAAATAGTAGCGGTGAGAAAATACAAGTTTACTGTGAAGAAAGTGAAATAAACATCACATAACAAAAAACATTGCACTGTTCAAATATATCAGTAAAGAGAATAGTGAACAAATGATTCTAACATAAAAATGGACTTTATAAAATATTCGACTACTTCATGTGACAGAGTTTAAAATTGTTTATTACTATTTTTATTACTATAATTACTGTTATTAGAAATTAGTATTATTATACATTATAAACACTGTTATTGTTTTTATTATTATATATATTACTATTATTATTATTAGTTTTGTTTGATTTTTTTTCTATAAATTATTACTCAGTAGCATGCACGTGTGTTTTTGGGTCCAATGTAGAGTAAAGAAAGAGTGATACGGTTGTCTGTCATGTATATCGTAAGAGGCCGCTAAGGAGGCTTTGGGAGTGGAGTTGACTATCTCTTCCCATAGATAGTCAAGTGCCACAGAAGCCATGCTGATATTGGATGTGTCAGGCCGAAACGTGCAGATATCGCAACCAAACTGTAAGCCATGACACAATTCATTCCGTTCTCCGGATTACATCTTGTTAATCTGCAGAAGTTTGAGAACGAACGCAGAAGAAAACTTAGTGTAAAACAGTCGATGAAGATAATGCAGTGAATGAAACTTCAATTCTAGTCAATGACTTGTATACACATGCATAAACCAGCAGAAATATAAGAGCTGTAAAGAACTCCTTTACCGCGACAAATTATCATATAAGAAATATCAAGAGAGTATTATTATTGATTTCTATAGATAATACCAGGCGTTGCCCAGGTGGAAATGTTAGTATGAGCTTTGGCGAATATAATGCCTGTTGACTAATGGAGAACTGACGGCGTAGATAGACCGACTAAATCTAATCTCAGACACCTGTAGAATTCTGGGACTCCAACCATATCACTGCTTGCGCATGCGTAGTCATATATAACATAATATGCATGGAGAAACATAACACAATATACATAGAAAAGGGTGCATCCAATGGTTTGTAATACAAACTTAATGGTTAAATCAAATATAAAAGCTGCGTAATGACTTTGACCATAATCCACTGGAGTTTTTCCTTTTCCAATCTGTAGTAAATTCCTATTGCATTATTCTGAATTTTGATAAACAAAAAGAGTTTACTCATATTTGTTGTCCATTTAAAGGTTAAAATAATTTGCCACGCATATGATGATATAGGGCAAGCGAGAATATCATTAACTTTAGCTATTCTGAATTTTACAAGCAGAGTCTGGCGAAAATCTGTTTATAGGACAACAGTACCATTTCCCATAATGCATGTAATGTTTCAAAAATCTTGTGCTATGTGCTTATAATGCTCTCTTATCTTAACATGTCATGTGACGTATTCCTTCCAGAACGTTGTCTTCCCAATAAACTCTCTGAACCTCTCTCTGTCTTGGGCGATGTGGCTTGCATTTTCTAGCGATGTATTCATGTTATCTTTAATGTCGTCGGTCCATCGTCTTCTTGGTCTGCCCCTTCTCCTCTACCCAGGTAGAATTCTAGAACGAATGTGTTCTCTTTACGGTGCTCGATTAACGGTTGTTCCTTCCCGAAAGTAATGGCAACCTACGGGAATATTGTGCCTAGAAATTTCCAATGGATTAACAAAACTTTATCTTAACATACTGAAAGTAAAAATGTTTTTTTAAAAATAATGTCATAATAGATTATATGCTAATTTTGCAAACATATTCATTGACAACAGCTAAAAACAATGAAAGATCGAATGCAAAACAAAAGATGTTAGTACAATAGGCAACAATGTTTCAACTATTCTATAACAGGATGTAGCTGAAGAAAAAGGTTGCTGTTTTGCTCACACTGCATCCGCCCTCCTGATGTCATGAAGATGGAATTACGAACAGAACTAGAAATGCATATAATTGCATTATGTACTATTTAATGCATGCAGGTGATCCAAATTTAAAACTTGCTAAGAGATTTGAATATGATCAATGTTAGGGACAGCGACATCAGTATTTTCTAAATTCAATAATTAATAAACAAATAGCAATAACTATCGCAAAGCATAATACGATATATGAGTTGAATCTATGAACTGTAGAGTCTCCATCTGAAAGAGTAATGTCTTGTTTGCACTGTTCTTGACCACTTATTATCACAGCAACTTTATTGAATTCTGAGAATGTCTGAAGAAATAGAACGTTGAGAAGGTGATAGCAACATAATCCTCCTGAATAATTCACAGGATCCACCGGAGATTAAACCGCCTTGCGTGTTCAGAAAGTTATCTCTTGCCGGCATCAATGACAATCTCTTTCTATGTACGTACTTTCAATTGTGTAGTTGGATATATGCAACATATATTTTCTGCTTGCTGTTTTATATCTCTAGTAAAATATATCTGAAGGTTTTTTGGAACTGTATTGTGCAATGAATATAATGGGCAACTCCTATGATATATTTAGCCCTGAACTTTATAAGTGGGCACGAATCCTACCTTCTGTAAGAATATTTGTTCCAAATGTAGTCTTGGAAAATACGAATTATATGATTGGGTATTATTTTACTAAATGTTTGATTCTGAAGTATTGCATGTAAGTACAAATTTAAAAGGTTCTGTATGTTTCTAAAGGCCGACAATATACCATTGTTGTTACAGCAACACATTCCCGAGTATTCCCTGTCCTATTTTTTAGCACCAAATGTATCACATGTTTTAGATATGGATCAAATAGTTACAGTCACATTGTGAATTATAGCATAAAGCAATTAAATTCCACTGTAAAGCAGATTTACTGATAAATTCCACTGTTAAGAAGATTGACTTATAAATTCCACTGTTAAGAATATTGACTGATAAATTCCATTGTTAAGCACATCGACTTTGACTTCGACTTCTTTCAGCACGAAGACGTAAATCTCTTACCTCAACGATTTCTCTTTTCCTTTAAGCAATGTATATCTTTCACCATCTGCATCTTGTCTACTTCTGCTTTGCACTACAGTATATTGAAGCCCTTGAGCAGCATGCCTTTTCACCATGTGCCTAAAGTCTTGTTTCGCGTTGTTGCATAGTTTCATGCTAACTTTGGCGCAGCAAGCACTTCACGATCCGCCTCAGGTCTCTGTGCTCACCTTTTTTCTCATGATCTCCGTATTTTTCACTTTTAATGGCAGAATACTGTCTACAAGAAACCGCTTTGTAAGTGACATTATTGATATTTGAATTACACATTTGTAAAAGTACAAATTTTCGAATAATTATCTTCTGAGTGAAGCCACCAATTGCGCACAGCATATGATTCATGTACTCTTGTACAACTTGCACTATTTTTGCAGAAGACAATTTTTTTAAAAATGACGTTTTCAGGTGATAATTTTGATTTCTAAATAATAAATTTGTATATACGCATCTAGAAATATAATATTTGAAATGTTATATAACGCTCGTTTTCTAAGTATAATATACGATATGTATTTAATGCTATAACATCAAAGTAGCATAGGCATTTTGAGAAATACTTGGTAAAGATAAAAACATAAATAAATGACCATGCCTGCATAATTTATTTATGGAGCTCACATTGTTAGAAACTGTAACTCATACAGGCGTACGGATAATTGTACCCATTTTTAATAAATGTTTTTCCTAAAACCGTCACGATTAGTTATAGTGAGGCTATATTGTTGATATTTGAATTTAAAGGTTGTGAATAGAAATCTGGACATTAAAAATTTAATAGAATGCAAAGCTAATCTATACATAAATATTTCTCCCCAAATGAGAATTGTATCGAGAAACTATCATTTTTATGTATTTGTTAACAAATGCTTGAAGGGTAACACTATGTAGCCTAAAGCAGGAATTTGCACTGCGTTAAGAGTCACAGATTAGTTTTGCGCCTTTAAGCCTGACATCTGGCTACGTTATGGCTTACGGGTCTCTTGTACTCCCTATGGGATATGACAAACTAATAATATAAATATTTCTCCCCAAATGAGAATTGTATCGAGAAACTATCGTTCTTATGTATTTATCAAGAAATGCTTGGAGAGTAACATTATGTAGCCTAAAGATGGAATTTGCACTGCGTTAAGAGTCACAGATTAGTTCTGCTCCTTTAAGCCTGACATCTGGCTTGCGGGTCTCTTGTACTCCCTATGGGATATGACAAACTCCAATCCACAATCTCCTGAGTGGTCTTCAACAACATGTATGGTAGGTATGTCTAACTGCTTTGCAATTAGTTTTTCCCATTTCGGGATTCGACAACGCGTTAGGCTTTCATCCGCGATATAAAGATATTCCCCTTGCAGCCTATGGGTTCAAATTTGTGCATATTTCGTATTTCATTCAGACTGAAATGATCTATCTATATATCTTTATCCATGTATCTATCTATCTATCTATCTATCTGTCTATCTGTCTGTCTGTCTGTCTGTCTGTCTGTCTGTCTGTCTGTCTGTCTGTCTGTCTGTCTGTCTGTCTGTCTGTCTGCCTGCCTGCCTGCCTGCCTGCCTGCCTGCCTGCCTGCCTGTCTGTCTGTCTGTCTGTCTGTCTGTCTGTCTGTCTGTCTCTCTCTCTGCCTGCCTGCCTGCCTGCCTGCCTGTCTGTCTGTCTGTCTGTCTGTCTGTCTGTCTGACTGTCTGTCTGACTGTCTGCCTATCTGTCTATCTGTCTGTCTAGTCTGGTCTGTCTGTCTGTCTGTCTAGTCTGTCTCTCTATTACTTTTTCCAGTTGTAGTATAGACGATGCGTGGTGTGGGTGGGCGTGAAGTTGTCTGCCTGTTGTCATGTGAATCGCATTTGTAATGATCAGCTGGTGTCTCTTTAAGATTTCTTTGTTTCTATCTATCTATAAACCCACAACCCTTCAGGGTCGTAGGGGTACCACATTGGATGCCTCAGCACACAGAGTCCTCCAGAGAATTCTATCCTCAACGATGCGGATGAGTGTGGAAATATCTTGCCTTGTCCATTCCTTGATGTTGTCTGTCCATGTCTTTATTTTTCCTCCTCTGCTTCTTCCACCCTCGACAGTTCCCTTCAGTATTGTTTTTGACAAAGAATCGTGCCTGCATACATGTCCGAACCATGCTGGTTTTCGTCGTTTCACTATTGAAAGCAATGGCTCCTGAACACCTGCACGCATCTCTACTTTATTTCTTACGTACAGATTGGTCTTATGTTCCCTATAGGAAATTTTTCTATGTTTACACACATGTAATTCGTGGTCTTCCTCGTGCTTTGTTGCCGATCTTCTGCTGTTTTGTGCACGAAGTGCTGGTTTCGTTAGTTCCACGTATGATGTAGCTAAACCACCTGGTTAGCTATCTTGTGGTATTCTTGACACGATGAAATGATACAGTTTGTATTTTGATCGTGTCATTATGCCAAAATGTTGTTCTCCATTTGTAAGATGCAACACAATATACCAGATCCTAGGACAGATAACACGTATTTTCAAGAACAAAAATGTCAACATAGACACTTAAGTTACATTATACAAGACTGTTATTACCCATCACCGTGCAACCAGTGCCAAACATGGACAATGACAGCTTAGGACAAAAGAAAATAGTGACAGCAGAAATGATATGTCTACAAAGAATACTCGGAGTGTTATTAAGAGATAAAATTAGAAACAATAACATCAGACAGATAACCAAAACAATACCAGTATTGGGGCACATCAAAAGACAACAGATCAAGTGGATTTCCCACGCTTCCAGACTACCAACAGATAGCATGGTACAGATGGCCATGACACATAGGCATAACGGTTATAAAGCCAGAGGCAGACCATGTAAAAGATGGATCACAGAAATCAAAGAAGTCGCAGGAACAAGCTTACAAACAGCACACAAGAAGATCATCTCCAGAGAACTCCTCCATCCCTGACGCCACAAGGCAAAAAGGGCCACAGCGTATAGATAGAACTCCTTAGTCTTAGTGATTTTGCGTCTGCTGTGTTCAAGGGAAACATCAAAAAGCTGTGTTCTACGTAAGTATTATTGTTGTTCTGTTTCACTGCAGTATAACCTTATATTGATGGACGAATATTCATGCTCCTTTTTTCTTTACAAATCACATATAAACAGCATTGAGCAGGCATTGAATAGGCATACACTCATCGTTCGTTTATGACAGTTGTAACTGAAGGGCGGAAAGAGATAGACTATTGGTAGATTTAGTTGCTGACGAGTGGGTATCCCCACATGTCAGAAAGCAACTGCAAAAGTTGCATAGAATAGCCCATATCTATATTAAAAACATAAAAATATAAGTATATCTATGTGTAGATGGCCTCACAGATAACTGAATTGCTGGCTTTATTTATTTTTTTTAAAATCGCACACATGAATATATCCAAATTTGTTACCGGAGTTATGTTGACACGGTCTTAAACTTAAAAGGTCACCCTACGAAGATGTTCTTGGCCTAGGAATAGTTAACGAACAGAAAGAAGTACATGAGTCTATATTTTTGGTTAGAATATAGAGATGATGATTTGATGTGCCCTCTTTAATTAAAAAAAACACACAAAAACCATTGCTGCAGGGTTCAAATCATTTTAACTTTTAGATCATTTAACCGTAAACTGATGTCGATATCTCTATAATGAATTAATTAATCAGGTCGTAAAATATCTCTTATAAATGATGTCATAATTTAGTTACCGCAGAGTTTCCCAATCCGTGAGGTTCGAGTAAGTGGCCTGAAAAAAATACAGACAAGAAAGGCAGAAGTGAACAGTTTTCTTTAATTCCCTCATATACAACGATACGTGCAATTGATAAAGACATGGAAAAAGATTAGTAAACAGTAAAAACAAAATAAACATCGAATGAATTGAAAAGCAATATTTCGGGAATAATTCCCGTCAATATTCCTAGGCCCAACGTTGTGATTCTTAGTCGTGACCTTTGTACACAAAATAGAGACAAAAGGTTTGTCAATGAAATATTATCATTTCATTATTACGATATGATCGACCTACATATGATTGAACGGGAATTTTTAGATATTTACAGATTTAATGGAAACGAATTGATAAATTGTAACATTTCATTCATTTTGCGTTGAAACCGGGAGGACCGAATTAGTAATTGTGCAAATTTGTATCCATATTGCGGAAATAGTATAGAAATCTATAGCGAACAAAGAGACAGTAATTAATATATATATATATATATATATATATATATATATATATATATATATATAAATAAAATCGTATCCTAGATATATCATCTAGAGGAGTGTCTGCATTCAATAGGCACTCAATAAATAGCAGCACAATGGCTCCCTTATCCATTAATTCACCGACTATCCTAGACTTTCTGCTCTCCCATTTCCGCAAACACCATCATGTCATGAGTAGTAAATGTATGTGACACCCTGAAGATCAAAACATTTTATAGAGTCGATCCACTCGTTCGGTCTCCGACCGTTTTTAATATATCTAAGCTTTAACTAAGAATCAGACACAATAACTGCCCGTGTAAACAGAGCTTCATAGAGCCATTGGAGAGCTGCAATAACAGGCTCAAACTCTATCCTCATACTATATCTTAGAGAGCAATAAACACAATCACATTTCTCGCTGCTATACTTTCCATGATCTTTATTGTGCTATTTTCTCTATTCAGCTCCTATTTATCTTTTCATTATTCTATATTAAATTAACTCATTATTTGCTCATTCATTTCCTGGTCATGTTCCAGAGTCAGACGAATAGATCTGATATGCTATGAGCACTCTCACATTCTTAGATAATGGACTTAGAGTGGTAGATTTATTAAACATTGTGGAAGATTAAAAAAAACAAAAACTAGTTACCTGCGTTCGTCTCGTCTTACCATTCCGTACTCGATGCTGACAAACTTACCTTCTGCATGTCGACATTTATTAGGAAAGTTATAACTATCCGATGATGCTGTAGATTCAAACATATGTTACAAATTTGTGCAATGCATGACAAAAAAGTCTGAATTAACATGGACAGTCAATTTACTCGAGACAATATTTTTGAATGTCTATAGTAACGCAGTTAACGAAGATGGATTGAAACAGCAATATTTTTGGAGCGGATGTTATTCATTTATTTGTTAATATATATCTTATAATGTTGTTTCTACTGTTGTTATTACGTTTTTATGCATGCAGATGATTTCTTGCCGACACAATTTCTATATAAATTTATACATAGATTTATGTACTGAAAAAAGCGCATCTTCGGCTACACATTCAGTCTGACATTCTACCGTGAAATTTTTTTTGGGTTTGGAGGAAAAAACGTCAGACCATTCAATCGACCGTATTCTTTCTCTTTCAATTCCACTTTTCAGTCTTTCAATACTATGTGATATTGTCAACCAACATGAATTTCCATCTTCTTGAGATTCTTGATTCCTGTATTATTTGTACTCCCGTGACTTCCTTTGTTTGATCTATTTACTTCTTCCAGGAGATTATTGTGGGAGTGGAACTTTGAAAAGTTTCTTCAGTGGTAATTACCTATAATATGTTTCCCCACTATTCAAGTATTTTCCTCACAACTTTGGTAATATAACGCGGGGTCTCTCTTTTAGTTGACTTTTCACTCTTGAAGTGAAAATTAGTAGGATTTTTGTAGATGTCTCAGAGAACAGTAGCTGAAACAGAGAGCTGAAAATAGTGACTATTTCAAGTAAAACCGAACGTCTCCGACACTACACTATTTCAAGCAGTGTGAGACATTTCTTCCCCGTGATAGTCCCTTACCCTGTCCTGTTGTACCCTCCCTGTGTCCTCTGGGCTCCCTCCCACCCTCACTTCACTTTCTTGCGTGACGTATCTCCGTTTAGGGGCTTTCGTCGATCCATCACGTCCCTTTTTTGTTCTTTTTTTCCCTCTTTTATTTTCTACCTATGCATTTTTCTTTCACTCTGTCATCTTTTTCTATGGTTATTTGGGTGTAGTCATGGTTCACAACCCCCCCCCCCCATTTTGTTGTTCGACTTACGCCCCTGTACTTTCATCAGTTGGTATGCGCTGTGACCCATCCATGGCTGTAGTCTTTTCTATTGTTCTGCCTTTAGCGGGTGTGTTTTCTTTTCACTTCGGCGCCTCAGGTACCGTCTATTACTGTGGCAGGTCTTTATTTTTCTAACCGGTAACAATACGTGCTATCATGACCCTTGATAGAAATCTGACTTTCACTGTCCATCTTTTTTTACTTTGTTGCTATTATGCGTGTGCTCATTTATTTGGAAGGATCGTTGACTAGACGCTGCATAGTTAAGTATTTGCACTATTTTATTCTCATATATCACCATTATCTGCTCACATTCTCTTTCTGTTGTTCGCTCTTTCTCTTCTGTTCCTGCCGGTTTTTGGCATCTTTCTCTCTCTCACCTGATACCTCGTACCATCTTATTTTGCTCTTCCCTTACATCATGATTGCTTGTCTGTAGCATTCATATTCTCTGTTGCCACTTTTGAGGTGAGTATTTTTAATGTAATTTACTTGCTACCATATCTTTTCCTTTGTTCATCTCACATTCTTCAATATATTTTCTCCTCCCTACTTACTACTAACTTCTTCCCATACGTTTTTCTCACCTGTCATACCTCCACATCTTTTCTTCCCTCATTACCTATCTGCTATTGTCCTCCTCATTATAACCCTTTTTGTCTCCATGTAAGATTTGTTTTATTGTGGTCATTTGTTTGTCCTGATGAAGGCTTTATAGTCGAAACGTCGTCTGTCTCTGTATCTCGTTGTTAAGTTATTTTATGTTTTACTTTGGTAACACACCTACCTATTTTTGTATATCTTGACATTTTGCTAATATAATAACCAGCCGTAGGAGAGAACTGGTTCTAATACTTCATTCTACGTGCTTGTCACTAAACGCAAATCTAACCAAGGCCACCCATGCTTGACCTTTATGCTGCTGTCTTGGGCAGCTATCGATATAGCAATAGACGGACACGCCAACTCTTGAATTCTTTTCCTCGTTAATGCATGTAGTCATAGTTCTAATTAAGTAGACGTTATCTTCGGATGTGCTGTGTCAAAAGGCACACATTTCTCCAGTTCCCCAGCGAAGAACAGTCATACAACAAGCTTAGAATTACATCAAACTCGTAGGGCATTCTTAACATGACCTGGTGTAAGTAACTCTGCGACTCTTTCATAAACAATAGTTGATAGACACATTATTCTAGATGACTCAGCTGCAAATCCAATATCAATGTTTTCAAACCGTCCCACCGTTGACATACAAAAAAACCTTCTAAACTACAGCATATAAAAAACTACGTTGCTAAGAAAAAAAGAAAAAAGAAAGCGTATAGCAACCAAGTACATTGACCATAACTTTCACTTATCACTTTGCACACACACACACTCAGACATATAATATATGTGTATATATATATATATATATATATATATATATATATATATATATATATATATATATATATATATATATATATATATATATATATAGCTAGAAATGAGGAATATAATAAAAAAAGGACAAGGGCATCCAATTATGAATTGTTACTGGGAAATGATAAAATAACTTCCAATTAGACGTCCTAAGACGCGTAGATAGACTCATATTAATTGTAAAGTTCAGATAGAAAATAATTGTGAATTTCACGGATCACCTTGCAGAAATAGAAACTCTATGGATCCAGAACAGCGGTGACTACTGTGAAAGTTTATCCCAGAGTTTCAAGAGGTGTTCATTTCAATTGATAGCAAAATCACAGCACATGAAAAAGCTGTCAATACTGCATTTTTCCCGTTAGGGAGTTGTATCTCTTTTCCTTATAAAATAGTTTTTGCGTGAACAGATCAGACTGAGGCTTGAAAAGATACACAACCTCATGAAAAAAATCAACTTTGAGGATGTAAAAAAGACAACAAAATTCCGCAATCTACAGTCCTATATTTTGTGCTTTGAGTTGAATTTCCTGCGCGACCCCCTGTGTAAGGAAGCGGAAATGCACAACTTAAGCAGAACCGTGCGGTAGATTTTCTCAGTATGATGGCGGTCTTCGAAATGCCGCCCCTCTCCCTTAAACGAATTTTCTTCGAATTGTCCCTTTCTCCAAAATGAGTTTTCTTCGAAATGTCGCCCCTACAGTGTAGTTTGGTTGGTTCCGCCTGATGCTGCCACCTCTCTGCATCATAGAATGGCACGGCCATGAACATAAGTTTGGATTGGATATATGTATCAGGCGGAAAGTCGTATATATCGAAACAAAGCTGTGAACCGCGAAAGTGTGCATGCCGTTCTCCAGACTACATACTACCAATTTGCAGGAGTTTGAGAATGGACAGAAGGAAAAGGACATTTAAATATAATGGCTTGATTTTATTTGCTATATTCTGATATTCAATGTTTGTTTATTTTTACAACTAAAGAATTTTTTTAAAGTACACAAGATGTGTTAATTAGTTCGTTTTCAAACCAGAATATCTGTTTTCATATAAACAACATAGACTACCTTTCATTTTTTACCATAGCCACCCTTATACGTTTCCCACGATTTCTATAGCCCCGGATGCTAGACTGGAGAGTAAAGTGTAGTAGTGTTGTGATTCGATTAACTCATAGTTGCCAAACATATTCAACACCAACGTGATTTATACCACAACTTCATTGACTTTACAAAGGCCTTTGATCGTGTTTGGCATGATGGTCTGTGGCACATACTAAGGAAATTTAATTTTGACACCACAATTATAGACATTATTGAAGCTCTGTACGAAAATGCAAATAGTGCTGTCTTGTCACACAATACAATTGGAGAGTTCTTCAAAACAACTGTGGGAGTTCGACAGGGATGCGTAATGTCCCCAGTACTTTTTAACATATACTTAGAGCACATCATACAAGAAACATTGCATGACTACAACACGTCTATATCGATCGGAGGTCGCCCTATTTGCAACTTGCGTTTCGCTGATGATATTGATCTTATAGCTGGGTCAGAACAATCATTGCAAGAATTAACATCAAAGTTAGAAAAAGTTACCAGCAAGTACGGAATGGAAATCAATTCAGATAAGAGCAAAATTTTGGTAAACAGCAGAGACACAGAAAACCAGACTAATATCATGATGAATGGACACAAGCTTGAAGAGGTGAATACCTTCAAATACCTCGGATCCAGTATATGCAGCGATGGTAAATGCAAAGCAGAACTAAAAATAAGGCTGGAGATGGCTTTAGCGTCATTGTCAAGGCTAACTGTGATTTGGAAAAGCAACATCAGTGTTGGAGTGAAAATCAAACTGTATAGGTCGCTGGTGCTTTCTGTTGTGTTGTATGGTTGTGAGAGTTGGACACTCACTGCGGACATGGAGAGAAGATTACAGGCTTTCGAGTATAAATGCTACAGAAGAATTCTACGAATTTCCTATAGGGAACATAAGACCAATGTGTACGTAAGAAATAAAGTAGAGATGTGTGCAGGTGTCCAGGAGCCATTGCTTTCAATAGTGAAACGACGAAAACTAGCATGGTTCGGACATGTATGCAGGCACGATTCCTTGTCAAAAACAATACTGCAGGGAACTGTCGAGGGTGGAAGAAGCAGAGGAGGACAAATAAAGACATGGACAGACAACATCAAGGAATGGACAGGGCTAGATATTTACACACTCATCCGCATCGCTGACGATAGAATTCGCTGGAGGACTCTGTGTGCTGAAGCATCCAATGTGGTACCCCTACGACCCTGAAGAGTTATGGGTTTATTGATTGAATGAGTTGCCATTTTGGTGCTTTTCGCACATAATACCTGGTGCTTTTCAAGTTTTCAGATTCCAAAATTTGTGAAAAAGTACTCATGCAATAGTTTAGTGCTTTTATTTTAAACAAATATTAGTGCTTTTTAGTGCTTGTAGCTCTGTCAAAAAATATATTTGTTCAGGAACAGTAAAATGTCAAATGGGGAATATCTAGAGAAACAGTTGCCATCGTGCTTGTATTTTACCATGTATATGTTTGCCACGTTTTGAACTCATTCAACTTCTACCATAATCTTGTAATTAAAATACGCTTAAATGAAAGTGTAAATGTTATTGTCCTTGTACGATGGAACATGGACTTTTGTTCCAGCATCTTCCTTACAACTGTACCGTCATTGAATTTACTAGGTAGTCTTATCCCAGTGTCATTACGAGTAAAAATTATCCTCAACATTCAATAGCACAGTGGCACAATGATTCGAGATTTTTAAAAAATGGGTCTTAAGAGTATTAAGAGATTAGACTAAGTGATATTGTAAATAATTGCAAATGTTCATTAGCAGGAAGATTGAAAGATATTGAATGCCACGATAATACAACAAAACAGAAGAAAGCTGAACAATAATTCAGGGAGCAAATACTAATATGACTTTCACACTCACGAATGACGAAAAAAGCAACATTTGTAGACATATGTTTCTTTTTAACAGGATTTTCTTCTCTACGCGCTGTCCATAATTATAGTTAATTAAGTTAAGAAAAATTTGCTTAAAGTAAAGCATGCAATAACCTAAAGCTAGCAGATCTAAGTGTAGTCCAGTCATTTCAGATGTGCTATCTCCAGATTAAAAAAAATACACCTTGGTATTTAATATTGGAGACAACACATTTAGCATATTATTTGACAAGAGCAATGACATTTCTGCAGCAAAGCTATTTGGTATGGTTTATTCTTATGGTCAATGCCGTGTTGCGTTGGTTATCATGTCTCCTATTTCGTGCGCTGTTAGTAATTTCCGATACCGGTGTTTTCACATGTCACAGTGCTAAGTTGTCAAGCATCTTCTCTATTGGTTTTCCCCTACCCCTCTTGCTCTTCAACTTGCCTTTTGTTACGATGTGTTCCATCATTCCTATTCTCATAATGTGTCCAAAAATATTGGCTGTCTTTTTGTGATACGGGTAAGCAGCTCTCTGTTTGAATGAACTTCTTTCAAGATACCTTCATTACGCTTCTTATGTTTCTTTTATATTGGTATGGATATGGGGTTTTATTTACAGAAAAAAACAAAAAATTTGGTATTTCTTTATTTTTTAGGATTAGTGAACTGTGTTACTGTAGCGCTGAAGTAATGTGCACGACAATCGATAATACGTGATACTGCAGCAATGCTGTATAATAATAGTACTTACGTGAAACACAATGTCGATCAGTTTTACAATGAGCGCACAAGCTAACGGACTTTAGGCTACGGGTACGAAAAAAATAGAAATAACATTATACAAGAATGTTTTAAAGGCTCAGCCATAAGGTCTTTTCACGAGAATACAGGACAAACAGTGAAAAACAGTAAAAACAGAAAAAAAATAATGACACTATCACAATAGTATTAAACGGCAAACATTTAACAGCAGAAATATCCAAAGTAACAACAACATTTCCTATACACAAGTTTTGCCGTAGAGACACGCATTGAAAAATATGAGGAATGAGAACGAAATAAATAACTATGTCTGTAAACAACATCAGCGAAAAAAAAGCCCCCCCCCCCATCTAAATAAATGAATTATCGGCTTTAAAATCAAATTGCGTTAAGTTACCAAACTTAAGGCGAAACTACAAAAGGCTAACTGACCGTTTCTGCCGACATCTTCATAGCATTAGCTACAGAACACCTTATGTCCACCTTGCGTGCTTAGAGTTGTTTACCACACATGCCCAGAGTGTGGTAGACAACTCCAAACACTCATATGACTCATTAGTCACAGTCGGGCATACCGAAGACACCCTCTTCATCATCGTCCCAGTTGTGTTGAATAGTCATCATCGACTTGGATGGATGAACAGCAGCATACAATGCTATAAAATAATCCTTGACACAAATAATGTTTTCAGGTTGCACAGGCTAGTTGAACTAGGTAGTGATAATGTACCTGTTATGGCAGGTATAAATGATGGAATGTACACAAAATATACATCTGAAAATTTCTCAACGTCTTCTGGGTAGAAAATGTGTGCCATTATTTTCAACTTTCTGTGTCACAAGCTGTAGCCGAGTGTCTTCCAAGGAATCCAGAGTTGATCTAGTAAGTATGAAATGAAAAGATGCGATGAATGATGTTGAGAGTTGTCATTATAAACTACCGAAGGGTGTCCTTTAAAAAAATTGATTACAAAATGCTTATAAAAGTGTGTTTTTAACTATCATCTTAGTTTTGCAACATGTACACACAGACACAACAAGAAAAGCTACATAATTTGAAGAAGAAATTTCTGACAGAGATTTGGCAGATCTGGAATAAATATATTTCTAATATTAATTTATAAACACCTTAAACAAGTAAATGAGTTCACTTACTTAGGAAGCATTATATCGAGTGAAGGGAAAACCAGTAAAGAGATACAAAATAGATGCAACAAAACATACCAGATCCTAGGACAGATGACACGCATTTTCAAGAACAAAAATGTAAACATAGACACTAAAGTTGCATTATACAAGACTATTATTATTCCATCACTATGCTACCAGTGCCAAACCTGTACAATGACAGCACAAGACAAAAGAAAAATAGTGACAACAGAAATAACATGTCTACGAAGAATACTCGGAGTGTCATTAAGAGATAGAATTAGAAACGATAACATCAGACAGATAACCAAAACAATACCAGTATTGGAACACATCAAAAGACAGCAGATCAAGTGGTTTTCACACGCTTCCAGACTACCGACATATAGCATACCTCAAATGGCCATGACACATAGACATAACGGTTATAAAGCCAGAGGCAGACCATGTAAAAGATGGATTACAGAAATCAAAGAAGCCACAGGAACAAGCTTACAAACAGCGCACAAGAAGGCCATCTCCAGAGAACTCTTCCACCCCTGACGCTGCAAGGCAAACAAGGGACACAGCGTATAGATAGATAGATAGATTAATTTATAGTGATGGATATGAATATGCAATCTTGTAACATTTTTCTGAATATCTCTAGCCCTGTTGTTGAAGTATTTTTCCCCATTATTTTTGTGGGTGCCTTTTGATTCAAACAAGTTTCAACACTAAATACAGAAAATATCTACAGGAAATGAGATATATTCTGTCTGGCCGATTTCGCATATTTAGATTAACATTAGTTCTAATATTAACTGATATTTATTAATTATAATATATCTTGTAACACTTTAATGAAAGAAGAGTTAGTGTAGTGCTTTTTATAGTGCTTTTAAAAAAAATGTAGTGCTTTGTAGAACCTTTTAGTCACCAGACTAGTGACTTTATGACACACTGAGTTGGCAACACTGCATTAACTACGAGAAGTGTTTTCCCACTACGGCTGGAGCCTAGACGCCGCTACTATGAATTTTGACGTCCTGGGCAAACTTCGCCACTACATTTTACATTCAGCTAAATTCATTTCGGCTGTGGCGTCTCGGTATATTAGTTTTGACGCCTAGCCCGGTGTGGTCACCCTGGTCGCCGAACCTAATGTCGTCGCTGCTGATATACATACAGAATGTATATACAGAAGTACAGAAGCAGAAGTACAGAAGTACAGAAGCAAAACGAAATACAGAAGCAGTTACCATGTTCCATTTCATGTTTGGTGTTCTTAATGTACTTATGTAAGTCTTCTTATCGTATAACGCGGGGAACTGATACCACCAGGTCAATAAAAAAACCAGGCAGATAAATAATAAGGAAAGACAGCTCAAACGAATGTACAAGACTTGATTTTGTCACCTCACAAAGATTCTTCATGTCGTGCAAGTTGGGGAGCGACTATGAAAACATCTTGAAAATTATCCCACCAATCGCGATGTTTTCATATCTTATGGTAATATGCGTTTAGAGATTAATATTTATTGTTTTTCTTGTAGTGTTTTTTTTTTCTCTCCATAAAGGACCTAGGAAAACTTAACACGAAAATGGTGCCACAGATTCAAAAATCTTAACACCCAATCACTATTATGTGTAGCCGTTTATTACAAAAATATTCTGGAACCTAAAATATCGTTTTTTTCCCCCGCCACACTTGATCTTGCCTGCAAAAGCGAAAAGTTAAACATCTACAGAATAAACAGGTTCTCACCGAAAGATGGTGTGGGGTTATCAGAGAACGAGTGTCGAACTGTGAAGTTGTAACTGAGTATCGTACCGGCTTATCCAAACGCTGTGTGAAAACAACTTATATGTCAGCGAATGTGATAAGAATTATCAAGTTTATCTTCTCTATGATTAACTTAAATGGGGGAGTCTTCTCTTTCATTGCCGCTATCCCCAGTGGCAGACTAAAAGAGAAACACTGGTCATCATCATCATCCGGTGCCATGCCTGCTAGAGTAGGCGATCATGGCTCTCCACAGCTCTCTATCGCCAGCATTATGTATCAAGATCGTTGTTGTTTCCCTGCCGTGCAAGGTTGTCAAACTGTCTAATATTTTCTCACGTTGTCGCACTCTGTCTCTATTGCCTTCAATCTTGCATGTTGTGACTTTTCCAAACCTCCATGTCTCATGAGGTGGCCAGAAAAGAAGATTGTCTTTTTCTTATATTATTGATAATGTCCTTTTCGCGTTTGTCACTTTCAACACTTCCACATTCGTTTTTCTGTCAGCCCATGGTATTCTCAGCATTCTTCTGTAGAGCCACATATCTATTGCTCTAATTTCTCACCTTCCTGTTTGTTTATTGTCCAAAACTCGCACCCATATGTTAGTATAAGAGTTATATAGCCCTGCAGAACTCTCTACTTCACCTCTAATAACAAGTTCATATTACACAAAATATTTTTTTAATTTTATGAATGGTTTTTTTCCTGCCCTATTCTGCTTCTTATTTCTGTTGAACTTCTTTCATCTGCTGTAAATTAGAAACGTTGGTAATTATATAAATTGATTATAACAAATGCTGATGACCTGGTGATCTGGTGCACGGAAGAACATGCAACAGTGGCCACTAAACAAATACAAAGAGCTATCGATGCCCTAACCTTATGGGCAAATAGATGGTGCGTCAGCATTAACACAGAAAAGTGCAGCACTACACTCTTTACCCTCTCACCAAAACAAAAAGCTGGTCATATCAAGATAGATGGAGAGCTCTTGAAAGAAGACAAACAACCCACATACCTCGGAGTTACTTTTGATGATAAGCTGACATGGAAGCAGCACATAAACAAAGCAACAACAAAAGCCAGGAGGAAGCTAGCTATCCTGAGAAAACTAAGTGGAACCACATGGGGAGCCAGTGGAAATATACTCAGTAAAGTTTACCAGCAAGGCATAAGACCACACCTGGAATATGGTTCAGCTGCGTGGTGTCCTGCATCAAACACCACATTACAAGATCTAGATAAAGTGCAAAACCAGGCACTTAGAATAATGTTGGGAGCAATGAAATCAACACCAATAGCAGAGATGCAGATAATGGGAAGAATGCAAAGACTTGGCGAACGCAGAGACACAAAAGTACTAACTCAAGCAGAAAAGTTTCAGTGTATGCCAAGTCATCCAATGAAGGAAAGATTCCAAAATCTAGCAATGGGGCGACTGAAAAGGAGCAGCTTTATCCACCAAGCTAAACGACTCCGTAGACAACTTACAGACCTACCTGAAGTTGACAGCCCCTTAACGTCTGTACCAGAACAAACCCCGTGGAGTGAAAGACATGGAATGCCAATATACATTCAGACCCATGTGAAAGGAATACTAAGCGAGGACGAACAGAACAGTGTGCAGCGAATGACAGTCACACTCAGTTTCCTGGATGAGGAATATCCACAAGATATATGGGTCAGAGCATACACAGATGGGTCAGCACAGAATGCTGTGAGGAATGGAGGTGCAGGTGTATATATAGAATATCCACACAAGCCTAGAGATACAATCAGAACACCGACAGGAAAATTCTGCAATAATTATGATGCAGAAATCCAGGCAATTAGTGTGGCAGCTAAAAAATTGCTGAACTCCAACTCTGGCCTACAGCCTGTGGTATTCCTGACAGATGCAAGGTCAGTGCTTCAAGCTCTCCAGTCTGGAAAGCTAACAGACTTAAAAAAACTACTTAGCGAATTGTCTTACCAGTATAGGGTAACCATGCAGTGGATACCCTCTCACTGTGGAATACCAGGAAATGAAAAAGCAGACCAACTGGCTAAGGAAGGTGCTGCCGAAGACCAACCAGATATAGCAATCACCTACCATCAGAAAAAACAGATGATAAAGTCAATAAGAAAGCCACAAACACCAACACAAGATGACTATCACATTATGAACAGATCAGAACAAGTTATAATTCTACGTCTCAGAACAGGACACAACCGACTCCGCAGTCACATGTATACAAAGTTCAAGATTGGCAACACGGCCATGTGTACATGTGGACAGGCAGCACAGAGTGCCAAACATATACTTCAAGAGTGTTCTGAGCATGAAACGCTGAGGCAGACATATTGGCCAGAGGAAACAACACTGGAATCAAAACTCTATGGGACACTGTATGAACTACAAAAGACAGTGAGTTTTATTAAGGAGACAGAATTACAGATATAGACATGTTTCAAGTGAACGAAAGAAGAAGAAGAAGAAATAATCCGTGACTCAGCCGGTTGGTATATTTAGACTATATACGGTGCATATACGTTATTAAATAACGTCGGAAGCACTTCTCGTATCTTCAGTGCACTCAATATTGCAAGAAAGCCTTGACAAATGCTTCTTTTTGTACTATGTCCCCATAGTACATAGTCGAGTGGCTAATCCTAGATTGTGACAGAGGAAAGGCATTTGTACATATGTACTGATTATCAGAACGGTAGATACGCCTTCGGTAAGTGAAGGGGAGGGGGTTGTATAAAAAAGGTAGTTCTGCCCCATCGTGGCCAAATTCGTTTTCGTGAGTTTGTAGTGATCTTGCTTGCTAAAATCCATTAATTGGAGAGAACGGGAGGGGCGGGGGTGGAGGGAGGGATAATATAATATGATGGGTTTATCTACTGTTTTGGTTTGCTTCCTAGTTCTAAATGGCATAAATGTCTCTTTATAATCCCGAAGATACGAGATAAATTGAGTTGTATGGTTCACACCCGTCCCCATTTTACAAAAATAAATATTCAATTTAGTGCAAAGACATACGTAAACATAGAAGATGATAAACCCGTGGCTCCTCAATCCCTAGAGATTTAAAATACTACCAAACCGCGACAAATCATCAACACAACGTCCGAAAAGAGAAGTGGAAAGCTTGATTTTCTTTTGAAATATTTTCAAGACGTGAAATAGTACCTAGATCCCTGCTATCTTTACATGTAATTCTAATTATGGCATGCCACTTCTCTGTGACCTTCTTTTGCATCTGTACGCATTACCTGGTGGTTGTGTCAATCACGGAATGTTTTTAATTTTCGGAAGGGGGGAGGAGACAAATCAAAAGTGGGTTATAAAATCGAACCCAAGGTAAAAAGGTCATGGACATAGTCACAATTCAAATTCTACTCCTGGATAAAGATTAGCTAGGACCCTACAGTAACAGTAGCATTAATAAAGTGTATAGTTACTTTAAGGGAACCGAAAGAAGCCCTTTCATGTTCTGATGGGTTTGACGACGCTCCTGTTTTCCCCAACCATTTCACGATAATTTTTATTTCAGTATTTTATTTGAGCAATCCGTTCTACTTGTTTGCATTTCTCCAGAAGACAGGGAACTAACATTCAAGTAGAAACACAAACAGCTTGTCATTTCGTCTGATTTCTTGTTCAATATGTTTGTTCTCCTTCCCCCTCCTCCGTTGGTGTTAAAACGCACCGTAACCCTGGCACAGGTTGACTCAGTAAGCAGTGGCGTATTTGTAGTGCTTTAAGAACGTGACGTTTCTGAATTGTGATAGCAACAAGAAGACATTTGTCGACGTGCTACGTTCGATTTCGTTGTCAAATTTGTCTTCTCTTGTTCATTTTTGACGTCAAGTTATTTACTGTTTTGTTACATGGAAGTATTTTCTTGTCTGTTAATCTATTCATGTACCCAAAAAATGATTAACCAAGGGTTGTTCATAAATTACGTCAAAAATTCCCCCTCCCCTTCTTTTCAATAACTGTTAAACATTCATGGACCATATCCTACTTAAGTATGTCAAATTTTAACCCCTATGCTACCTCATTCTAAAGCAATTTCTATCAGAAAAAGTGCGATAAAACTACATGATTTCTTTCGCATTTTTATAAACGTATTAATAACAGAAGTCTAAAACAGAACACATTAGACCTACTGTCCACGTTAATTTGCAACCCCCCCCCTTTTCCTGTCAACAACTAAAAAAACTTTGTCTCAGATCACAGCCCTACCCCACACAGTCCAATTTTTGACGCAATTGATGGACAGACAGGAACACCTCCTCATAATATATCTATAAAATATACATTCATACATTTTCATTCATCTATATATTCATCTGTATATTCGGGCATGTCCTACGCGCAGACACCAACAGAATACACCACCAATCTCTTGAATGGATACCTACAGGCAAAAGAGCAAGGGGTAGACCAAAAGAAACACTCAGAAGAACAATACTTAGAGAAAGTAAAACAACCAATATTCATACTATTCAAGAACTGCACAGAATAGCTTTGAACAGACAGAATTGGAGAGATCTGACCTCTGCCCTTTGCGCTAACTTCAGCGCAAAAGGAAAATGAATGAATGAATGAATGAATATATTCATCCATATATTCATAAATACTTCTATCAATCAATCAATTAATCAAATATGTGTGTCTGTCTCTCCGTTCGTCTGTTAGTTTGCTTGTATATCTGTCTTCCTCTCTGCTTATAAAAGCAGGGAATTGACTTCATTGTACCCTGGTTTCTCATAGGCACTCGGTCCTTCTTAACAGAGCAATGAGCTGTCTGGAGAGATACCGATCATAGCACGAAATCTTAGATCGCACGAATAAATTTTTGAGACTAACGGGAATTGAACCAGTCCGTTCAACGGCACCAAATCGCCTAACAACTATTGAACACGCGTTCTTCCGTACTTGACTAACCGCATCTCCAAAAAAAAAGATGTGATTTCATCAAGCCTTTCAAACCGTGCACACAAAGTCACCAGAACGGACCGATCGAGACAAGGACAATTACAACAACAACAAACATCCCGTCCAGGTATTGAAATATCCTCAGTAACAACAAACATATAACATAATAATAGGAAGCCAGCTCGCTAACAGTTCAGCTACTGTGTAGTTACTGTGTAACTGAGCTACTGTGTAGTTACTGTGTAACTGAGCTACTGTGTAGTTACTGTGTAACTGTGTAGTTGTAAGAAAGTAAATACAGTTATGGACATTATTTATCACTATCACAAACTAAATATTTTATCTTCAATCTTGATTTTATCTTCAATCTTCAAGGAAATTTACGATCCCGAAAACTGTTGATCGCTTTCAAAGAATTTATTTTAATAAAGAAAAATAACATTCAATGTTCCTTGTATGTTCATGGGAAACTTTTCCTTGTCAAGTTGAAATACTACATCATTATATCACACTAGCTCAAATTTAAAGATAGCACATCAAAGGGTTAATTTGACATTTCGATGGATTTACCATATTTGTAGGTTGCAGTCTGAGAGAAAAATCTCCACAAGGTACCAAATTAGACTGAAATATCTATAGACTTCAGTTAGTGGCACCCTACTGATTTAGAATTAGATCTAATTGGTGAGAACGAGAACACCCAGTAGGGGATCAATTCTTATTGCAGCTAACACGATGAGGCACGAATCCTGAATTCATGCGCGGAGTATCCAAGCATGAGGAGGTTAGTTATTACTAAAGCATTCTAAAGATGAATGCAGCTGTTCCAGATGATGTCTTTTGGAAACCGTAGACAGTGATCCCCGCTTTTTCAATTTGTAATCTTTTATTTTCGGATCAGAGGAATGATAGTTGATCTGAAAATCGTAGAGCTATATATGTTGTGAATTGTCAATAAAATCTAGCAAGAAACCAGCGCCCGTCCCACCCAACAAATGTTTCTGACTTTTTAGAAACGATCGTTAGTGTATTGTTGGGACCCAAATTAGAAGCAAAAAGTCAGCAAAAC
Source organism: Meghimatium bilineatum (assembly GCA_034231615.1). Lineage (NCBI taxonomy): Eukaryota > Metazoa > Mollusca > Gastropoda > Stylommatophora > Philomycidae > Meghimatium > Meghimatium bilineatum. Next base: position 93,463,277 of record CM067298.1, read on the forward strand.
TGCGATCTGTCATTCATGTTGTAAGAGGCAACTAAGGAGGCTTGGTTATATGGGTTGTCTTCTCCATCCAAAAGAAGGTCAAAGAGACCCAAAGCTATGTTGTAGTCGGATGTGTCAGGCCAAAACGTACAGATATAGCAGCATGATATAAACCTTCATACAACATATTACGATGTGCAACATTGAGAGAAGCCAATATTAAACATCTTCCTATTGGTCAGATGCGCTCAACCCTTGACATGATCCTAACTGCTATTGTGAACATGGTACCCCAGTTATAAACAGGTGTCATATGGGTGTGTTGAAAAGGAACTCTAGTGCAGGACGTGGCAATTCCTTTGGAGAGCTTAGAATCAGGCAAACATGTTAGCTCTAAATAAATGGAGATCCCTCTTGAATGATTGAATGACAAGGAAGGAATAGCTAGCAGCTCTACCCATACAAGTGACCATGGTCTAGAGATAGGCTTCTATAGACACCTGACAGGAAGGGATTCTTGGCACGAGAGCAGAAGCCAATAACTCCAACTCGCCATATTGCTGAAAGGTAGAAAATCCACAAAACCTCTAGAACTCCCCCCCCCACTCCTCTGTGTATGATATTTCTCCACAGAGCATTGTACACAGCTGCGAGTTAGCAGTCTAGGTATGAAATAAAGCTCTGGAGAAACCACCCATTTGCACACAGGAAGTAATATCGAATCGCTCGTAACTCACAGAGATCGAAGCAACAACAATCTAATGGAGTTTGAGAATGAATGTAGCAGAAAATGATGAATCAATCTGTCGTTAACTTTACCACTAAATAAAAAAGTAGATATCATATTTAATAAAAAAATGTATTCTTGTCTGGTCTAGACACTTAAATAATGATGTGATAGTGGAAACTTGTTCTGGTTTCTGGGTAATGTAGTGAGATATTGTTGTTAATCAATGTTTGATCATGTCTATTACACTCCCTCTTAGTTGACTTCTTTGTACTTGGAGTCATATATGTCAGTAGATTTGAGGAAAGGGGTGCTGTGTAAGGATTTTTAGGAGCCATCCCTCTCTCAAAGCGAAGTCGTATACCGGCCTTTTTCATATTTTTCAGTTCTGATAACGAATAGTTGCAGTTGCTTGTGCTTGATTCTCACAAGGTAATGAAAGTATGTTATTCCCCCCTCCATTCTGTTTAAAACTCCCACCGAATCTTTCTTCTAGTAGGACAATGAATCTATATGAATCTATTAGATTTCAAGCAGGATATAGTTCAGAAAATGGATATGTTTCTTCTGTTTTTCTTGAATCTCTATTACGTTACAACTCGATATTTTCTTCATTGGAAAATTAATCTTCTTCTTGTAGAGTTGTGCTTTTCTACAATCACATCATCTCACACTTAGAGATCTTCTCTCTTACAAGTTAAACTGATTCATTTTTGACATTGGTTAAATAAAGTTGATATGAAAATGGAATATCTTTAACATACTTTCTAACTGATATATATTTTATTTAAATGTGTTTATCAATATGCGTTGATATTCTAACATTATGTTTAGATATCGACCCAACACATCCAACTTCATAATTATTTTTGGCCACATTTACCGTTTATAAATGGGAAAGCGAACACACCCACATATTTTTCTTAGTCGCATCTTACGAAATGCATGCAGTGTCACAATGTTACGGTTATTTGCTCACCTCTCTGGCCCCGACAAGGGCAACAATTTCTCACATTATTGAGCTTGGTATCCTATATCAGTATGATCTGTCAACAAGAATAAACGAGTATCGGTTCTATGATAAAATAAACCACAAAACATTTGTATACTCGGGTGCTGAACTTGTGATTAGGGCCGAATAAGGAAGCCTTCACATAATATTTGGACTCGGTCGATTGCGTCTATATTTGATAGTTTATTATGAGCGAATTTTGAACCAAGCTGAAGTCTATAAGTTTACAATGACACATCTGTCGCATCATCATCTTTTTTCATTGCAAAAAAACTTTGTTGCAGGAAATAGTTGCATTGACCAGTGAATTACCTGCTTCTAATTTTTATTCCCACGATGGTTGTGGCCAGCATTCCTTCTAATGTGAGCGGCCATAAACACCATGTGATCCGCAACATCTTTTTTATAAAAGCAAAGTGATTCGCGACTCCTATGAATACAAGAAATATAATTCGTTTAATAAGGTAAAATTAGTGTGCAGTGCAATGTAAATCATTAGAATTTCAATTTATGACATATTTAATTAAATGATTAAAAGTGTAACTCATTAACAAGCTTCAAAGTTCGCGGATGAGTTTTCGTTAATGACTTTCTTGTTTCCGTTTGAAACGAAAAGACGTGAACAATTTACTCTAAAAGGGATATATAAAAGAAAAGGGAAGTAAACACAATGAAGATTGCGATAAAATCAACACTTTTGCAGTTTACTGTTTCAGTATGCAACCCTACATAAACGTCTTTATGACTGCATTTGGGGTAGCGACCAATGGGTGAGGAACTTGTGTTCTAGACTGAATATTTTCACCAGAATTAGTTATAGTATAAATACGCGTTTGCTTAACTTATTAAAGGTGTTTCGTAATGTCAAAGACTATCTTCTGAATTAAGAATGTTAAGAGTTCTGTTAATTCTACAAGAGCTGGAATTTCTTTGTCCATTAGCGACACTTTTCTCTCGGTCTCTCTATATTAATCAACTCCATTTGATAGAACGATCTTCTTTGAAACGAACATTAACCTATATTATATATGAATAAATACATAATAATATCGTTTGATACATTAGCTCTTTGTATATTCAATCAAGTGAAACAGGTCACGGAGTGAGAAATAAGAAAAGTAAGTACTCGTTCCTCCAGATTTCAGGCGGTGGGTTAGATATAATAAACCCAAACTTAGTCATATCCAGGTTAATCAGTCCTAGATTTATATTAAGTCAATGAAATATTTGTTTCATTCAACTGTTTAACTGTTTACAGAAGCTTTCTTAAGTTCAGTATACGTCTTGTGCCATTCTCATGCATGTCTACGTTATACAAGTGTTTATCCTGAGTCCACTATTTTGTATTTTAATCTTAATTAATACTTTTGTTTTTTTTTGTTTCGATCTTTATGAATTATGAACAATAGACCTCTTGTATGCTTTTTGTGCAATGGGGAGTCTCTGCAGAGGTTTATTTCGTGCCATAAAGATATCAACTCTCATCAGTGTGTAATTATATGAGGAGCCCCACCTCCTACTGTTTGGGGTAAAACCATAATTATATAGAAGAAGCACTAGGGTGCTCCTACAAGTGGAAGGCCTTGCTATATAGTCATATAATCTACTAAGTGGAAGGCCTCACTATATAGTCATGTAATCTACTAAGTGGGAGGCATCACTATAAAGTCATGCAATCTACTTAGTGGAAGGCCTCACTATATAATCATGTAGTCTATTAAGGTTTTCCTATTGCAAAGTTGTTGGTCTTATGCGTGAGATTGTCAGACTTCCTGCATGCGCGTCCATTTATATCAAGATCATTGTCTCATAATGTGAGTTTCCCATTCTATATACTCTTCTGTATTTTTCTGATAGTCCCTATATCTTTCAGTACTTGATCATGTAATCTTCCTTTTTTTTATTTCAACAAACACTTTAATCCTACGACAGAGTCATATTTCAAGACCCTCCTAGTGTGTTTCGTTTTTCTTTACAGTACATGTTACAGATCCGCACTATTCTACTGGTCAAGTTTATGAAATGATTATTGTTTTACTTAGTTTAACACTGGTATAAATTACTATCATAGTGGGTTCCGAAATACATGTACACCGTTGAAATTCAACCATTGGACATTCGATCATTTTTAGACGATAAATACATGTCATGAAAGCGTTACAGATGAATTTGTGCAATGTGATAGAACTGAAGAAAAAAAAATATAGTCATGTAATAGCAATAATGTGAAAAAGGGTTTAAAAAGTATAATTTTTCCTGAATTTATTTCAGTCCCAGTGCTCATCTGTTCGAAAAGTAGAAGAAATTATCACCGTATTTTTACTGAGTTGTATTTTCTTAAGGCAAGAATTTGCATACAACTATTTTGCACTTCTGCACACAAAGTAACAATTGTATGAAGGTTTCTGGAGAAGGATGGCAGGGTCGTTTATTAGTCTAGATCAGTACTTCTCATTCTTTATTGTCTCCCCTTTCGTATAGAATGTAAACATAAACGTTCTCAACTAAGGCCCTAGATACCTCTTCCGTAAGGAGAGTGGGGTTATCTAAAAAAAAAAGCAATGTATTCGTTAATATGGGATATTGGGTAGCATTTTTTTTTCATAAATGGTCACTTATTCGCCATGGCTTCATTGCCAAATTGAAAAACAAATAGTCACACATCAAGCACAATATCTATCATTTATGTTTACGCCCGTGTGTTGCCGGGCTCGGCAGGGGAGCAAAGAATAGCAACACTCTTTACCTTCCATGCATGTCGTAAAAGGCAACTAAGGAGGTTATGGGATGGAGTTGGCTGCCCCATCCCATATAGGGTCAGTGGCTCAATGCTGAAGTCGGATGTGTCAGGCCGAAAGGCGCAGATATCGCAGCAGTGCTGTAAACCATGGCACAACGCATTCCGTTCTCCGGACTGCATCCTGCTAGTCTGCAGGAGTTTGAGAACGAACGCAGAAGAAGAAGAAGATTTATGTTTAATTTGGAAAAGTGACGAAACCATATTTAAAGTATTCACTATTGTACTAGCGACACTTGTTTTAGGAAATTACTTCTATCATGGTTTAGGATAGATATTATGTAAACAACCAACACTATAATTTACGAATGTCAGGCCTGATAAAAAATGGTACTGAAATATAATGTGCATCTATACAATACTGGTATTATATAGGAGCTATTGCTATTGGTCTCCTATATCCTATACAAACTATAGTTTATACTAAATATACTACTAAAGTATATATGTTTGTTGTTCACAGAGTGCTTATTTAATTACTATCTTTTCTATTACTATATTATGATCGTGAAGAGCAGGGTCGTTGTTTCACAGTGTCGTAAAGCGTAGGGTGGATGTTTCACAGGTGTCGTAAAGCGTAGGGTGGATGTTTCACAGGTGTTTGAAAGCGCGGTTGGATGTTTCATGTGAGCCGTGAGGCGTGAGGCGTAGGATGGGATTTCAATTTACGATTCAAACATATAGTGAGTCTCCGTGATTGTTTTTTTTCTTGGTAGTCCTCTAGCTGTATATACACAACTTCTGCAGATAATGGTAAATTGCGCATAATGGTAGTTGACATTTCAATGCATTTAATAAAATATGATTGCTTTACTAATATTGATATTTATGGCGAATAATTTGTGCGTCATATATTTTAGTCAGAATTCATTCATTCATTCATTGGTACCATGCCTTCCGGCGTAGACGATCATGTCTCTTTACAATCCTGTGTTTTTAAAAAAATACATTTAAATATAGTTTCTGATGATTCTCCAACATACCAGGTTTTGCAGGCCATCCAACATTTTCTCGCGTTGTCTTCCTCTGTCTCTCTTACCATCAATATTTCCAGTTGTTACGTAGTTAGTCAGAATATAACATATTTATTCAAGTATACATATTATGTAGCGATTGTTGTTTCTGTTCGTTCCTCTGTAAGTTGGTAATCTCCAAATTGTATGGTATACAGAACATCAGTTCTATAAAAAAAAATTACTTCAACTCCCGTGTGATATATAACTTTGTTCATCATATTCTCAGAATAGGCATTGACAGAACACTAAGAACATTACTTCTGGGATTAAGGATACAATTTAGGGAGTGACGTTGATTTCATGCATGGATACTAAAGTAGATATTTTCAATAATCCAGAATCATATTACTATTAATAAAAGGCTGAATATGTATGTAATAAAACTATGGGAAACATAAAAAATTTATGGAGTATGCCAACATTTAATTAACGTTTGTAGAAGTCTCTATAACAACAGCAGTTGCACTATAAGAACAGCTGCAGGCTACACAGAGGACTTTGTGATTAGCACAGGAGTAAAGCAGGGATGTGTATTATCCCCACTACTTTTTATTACATACATGGACCATATAAACAAAACAGCAAATTCTAATGAAGCAAATGAACTGCTGTTTGCAGATGACCAGGTTTTATTCCACAACAGCATTAAAAACCTGCAAGACCACCGAAACACAATAGACACATCAGGCAAGCAATTTGGAATGAAAATCAACATAGACAAAACAGAAGTAATGAATATTGCAAGAGAAAAGGAGAACATCAACATACAGATAAATAATAAACAACTAAAACAAGTAGATTAATTCAAATATCTGGGCAGCACATTGAGATATGACAACAAACAAGAAGCAGAAATAAACGCAAGATGTAATAAGGCCTGTCAGATCATTGGTCAATTAACACCTTTACTAAGAAACAAAGATATTACACTAGAAACAAAGAAAGCGCTTTTCAACACCATTTTCTTACCAACATTGTGTTATCAGTGTCAAACTTGGACATTAGATTCTAGAACAATACATAAGATTAACACCACTGAAATGAAATGTGTGAGACGTATGATTGGAGTTAGCTTGAGAGACAAAATTAGGAATGAAGCACTAAGGAAACAATTAGGGATCAAGCCAACAATAGAATACATACAGAAACAACAAGTTAAATGGTACGGCCACATAACCAGACAGAAAGAGCAAAGTATTATCCAAAAAACACTTAACAAACGATACGAAAACAGGAGACCTATTGGACGCCCTCGTAAAAGGTGGATAGATAATGTATAAGATACTCTCGGAAATATAACAGCAGAGGAGGCAAATAGAAGGGCAAAAGACCGTACACTCACTCTCCCCTCAACACCGAAAGGTACATGAGGACAGAAAGAAGAAGAAGAAGAAGAAGAATAAAAGGCTGATAGAAACAGTTGTATTAAAAGGAAAAAAACGGTCTAAAAATAATTGACATTCATAAGATCATTTTCGAAACATATATATATAGTAATAAGAAAACACAGAAGGAAAATTAAATTAAAAGCATGTTTAAAATATAAATATAACGAAAGAATACTAAGATATAATATAATATAATATAAACCTAAAAAGTGGAAAGATTAACTGTTTTGCATTGTTTTGTGTTTATTATTATTATTTATTATGTTCGTTTCGACGAAGATAATTAATAGAAACGTCAAAAGTGTCGTCCATATTATCTTACTCTAATTGTTTAGATCATCTTTTTTATTATAAATAGTAGATGTTTTACACGTATCTATTTATTTACGATATATTATCTTACGTATTTGTGTTACTAACGGCCCCCACCTCCTCCCCGGATCTAATAGTTGCATCTTCTCTGGCTGTTTGGTAAATATATATCACGGATACATTCGCAGATTGTGAACGGTTAAAGCCACCTGAAATATTAATTCAGGAATACACGTTATTGTTTCAAATTTTTTTTTTGGGAGAATTGAAAACCCAGTACAACGCTCACGATTCCGCAATTTCTCTTATATGATATGTTTGATGGGTATCTGTGTTGTTGTTCTTTGCTCCCCATTCATTGAGGGACATGACACAGGGATAAACTATAGTTGAAGAAGTTCACAGTGTTACATATTGGAGTTGCTGCAAAAATGAACGAACACATAAATATGTTATTGTAATGATTAGAGAATCCACGTGTGCCTTTAACTATCTCCACAGCTTTCTCTGTTGGGAATATGTCTAGACAAGTGGTTGGCACAATGCCATGATCTCCAAGCCATGTTTTTTTATGGCCTGAAAGCTTTATTTGATAGTATTATATACGTCTGAGACAATTGTATGGCCTGAGACCATAAGCAATGTAAGATTTATTGGTTAATGGGAAAACGGCCGTCTAAAATGACTCATACGACTTTCCCCATGATTTTCATTGGTCACTATGACTATACTTTGTGCTGACTGCAAAATCACAGGAAATGTCAAACGAGTCATTTTAGAAGGCTGTTTCTTACGCATGTGGTTGGTCTGTGGGTCTCACCAATGGCCCACTAGACATACCATCCATGCAACAGAAAACCTTAGTGGATGACATGCCATTATATTGAGGTTATCTTCTTATAGAAGCTTCATGGCATGTCATCTATACAGTTATGATTTTGTTGTGTTGTTGAAATGTTTTCATGTTTGCTTGAATATATATATATATGCACCCTCTGTGTTTGGGAGGGAGCCAGAGATGTACTGTGCAGCACTGAGGAGGAGGAAACTGACATCACTGTTTTTCCTATGGCTAAGGCCCATCATAGAGGCACAGTGACTCGGCGTGACAATCCTTTTGACTTGAACATTTGGTTGCATGCCTGGAGCAATAGAGAAGTTCGGCATAACCAGTAGTCAATTGGTGGCTGGGAATGAGCACAGTGAACCCTATCTTGGCTATAGTGGCTAGGCGCAGTGCATAGGTTGAAACCTACCTTGCTGGAGGTGTGATAGTTATTCTCTGGCTCTGTCCCGGGGTGGGCCGAAAATCCACAGACTTCCCAGCAATATAATGCCATCTAATGGCATTAGGTCAAAGGGCATGAGCCCATGGACCGCTGGATCAGCAACCAACCAACCAACCAACCAGAAGGCTGTTTCTAGGTAGCCAATATGTCTTTTATTGTCGAGGTCCATGGCTGACCCTAGAGCTCAGAAAATACTAAATGGAGCTTCGACGAATTTGAAAAAAAAGTGTGGCCCCTATACCACACGATAAGGGCTGACAAGAAACGGTTACGCACCTCCAGTTTAAACTGTTCAGCACAATTACGAAATTTGTTCTGCTGTATTGACCTGAGACATGCAAATCGTGGGACCATATTAATTTCAAACTGCAGACATTCTCTTATAGATGTTTCAACCACGTACTAGATATATTCTTTAACAAGAAAAACAAATTATCACGTATGGTGACGTACGTATCTTTCAACCGCATAATTTTTCACATTTGGTTATGTAAGAGATTTTGACCATTACAAATCTGGTTCGCGGTTCATGTAATCTTGCCATGACCACCTCCGACAATTAAGTCTTTCATATATTGCATTACTGGGAAATGTTGGCTAAAATTGATGAAAATAGGCATGCGGAAGAAGTCAGAAACCCATGAGGCTGGAAGCAATATGAGAAAGGGGCTATGAACTGTTAACATTTTCGTGAGATAACCTCGCAAAACATAGCTAGACATGTACTTGATTGGTTCTTACATGTAAATAAAAATTGGGGAAATAAAAAATACCTGGGGGTTGAACAGTATTTGATGAATTCTGAGAATGTAATTGACATGAGCTAACAGAGTTTTTAAAGCCAGTTCAAAACAGAATTCTGGGATGAGCCACTGCTAGAGTCTTACATTTTTCTGGGAGAAGTAACTGCTACAATCTTATATTATTCTGGGAAAAGCCAATATTCAGCCTTGTATTATTCTGGAAAACGCCACTACTACAACTGTACATTATTTTAGGAAGAGTTACTGTTACAGCCATACTTTATTCTAGGAAATGCCACTATTACTTCCGTACATTATTCCACAAGGTGCCACTGTTACAGCCGTGCATTTTTCTGGGAAAAGCAACTGTTACAACGTTACATTGTTCTGAAAAAAAAACCCAACTGTTTCAGCCGTACGTTATTCTAGGAAGAGCTATTGTTATAGCCTTGCGTTATTCTGGGAAGAACAACTGTTACAGACTAACGTTATTTTGGGAAAAGGCACTGTTACATCTTTACATTATTAGTGGAATAGCTCCTGTTACAGTCTTACTTTATTCTAGGAAGGGCTATTGTACAGACTTACATTATTTTGGGAAGAGAAATTATTATCGTCCTACGTTATTCTGAGAAGAGAAACTGTTACAGCCATATGTTATTCTGGGAAGAGAAACTGTTACAGTCATACGTTATTATGGGAAGAGAAACTGTTACAGCCATACGTTATTCTGAGAAGAGAAACTGTTACAGCCATACGTTATTCTGGGAAGAGAAACTGTTACAGCCATATGTTATTCTGGGAAGAGAAACTGTTATAACCATACGTTATTCTTGGAAGAGAAACTGTTACAGCCATACTTTATTCTGGGAAGAGAAACTGTTACAGCCATACGTTATTCTGGGAAGAGAAAATGTTACAGCCATACGTTATTCTGGGAAGAGAAACTGTTACAGCCATACGTTATTCTGGGAAGAGAAACTGTTACAGCCCTTCCTTTTTTTTTGGGAAGAGCTACTATTACAGCCGTACATTATTCTGGCAACAGCTACTATTAAAAACTTACGTTATTCTGGGAATAGCAACTTCTATAATTGTATATTATTATGGAAAGCACCAATTGCCACACACTTACATTATTCTGGGAACATGCATGTGGAGTATCCACATGTATTAGTTTTTCTTATCTAAGTTTAATATTAACATTATGTATTTAAGTCAACGTATTTGTAATACACAGCATATATTAGATATTGGTACCCTCTTGTCATCAAATGTTAAAAGCAAAGAGCTTCACATCCTGCTCTTGTGGTGAACTCTGACAAACAGTAATTAGTCGATATCTTGCTGTTTCATTCATACTCGTAGAATTGTTTTCATTTTGCCCACCATCCTTCGACATTCTGTAGTAGTAATAATGCCATAATGGTATCATGTTAATGCGTATGTTCGACATGTTACAAATATGGACTCATTATAAATATATTATTTTATATATATTATTTCGGTGTATTATTTCTGCTTGCCCATGAGGGACGTTTTGGAGAGGAGAGGGGTTTCACTATGTAAAATTCTGCCCGCTTAAATGCTATGAAAGAAGTATCGGAATAATATTGATTATGTCTTTATATGATAATATCTCTAACGTTTCAACCATGTGACATTGATAGATTCTGAATTTTATTACCATGTATTATCATTATATAAAGTCACAACTATTTTCATCAGGATTCATATTAATTTTGATATTAGTTACAATTAAAAATATATTCGGATGTATATTCCTTGCAACCACAGACTTTATTCCAATTTGTTTATAGTTGATTTTTTGCCTTTAAAAATAATGTGGATTGTGCATCAGCAAACCAACAACCTCGGATATATTAAGAGGCGATTTTATAAACACATTGACTTGAAATGAGAACCCATAGAGTAATCTATTGACTATCCTTCAGATAGAGTCAATTGTTTAACCATGAATGCTCTAACATCGGTGCTATTAACATGTAATATATTCAGTTTGTAAATTCACTTTATAAACATGTTCACATTATTATTAACACATAAACTCTTCAACGTATTTGTCATTTCCATTTTAAAATAGCTAAGGCTTATACAAAAGAAGTATCTGTATGTGACAGACACAGAGTGGTACCTTGATTACGCTTCCAAATTACACTGTACGTTGGGTCATCACAAAAGATTACCAATTTAAATGTCAGTTCTGCTGAGGGAAATGCAGAAAAAGGCTGCTTCGAATTATTTGAAAAAAATATTTAGAGGTGGCAACCTCATATGGACACATTTTTGTGTCCTATTGATGAGAGTATTTTTTTTAAGGACAGCTAGACTATTTGTTCCCCTTAGACAGATGGTGTATGCACAGACATTCCGACTAAATCCGCACAGCTATAAGCTAGCGTGCTTCTCAAAATGTCCTCCTTTGGTCGGTGGATTTTATAAGAGTTTGCTTGCCAATCTTGGGATGTCAAAAAGGGATTCGCGATGTCCCGACGTTTCTCCGGCTTGCTGGAGCTTGAAAAGTCATGTTTACAATTCTTTGACTTTATGCAGTGGTCTCATTGCTAGAATCTAGCTAAGATTTCTGGGTACTCGCGAGACAAGTGATTTGGCTTCAGTTACTAACATACCTTGAATCTTGCGGAGTAGCCTCCTCACAGCGCCTCTGAACGGATTTCAGTTATTCTGTTGTCTTTGCAAGGTCATCATCATGTCAAGAGGTATTACCTTGAACTTTCAATTAGGTGTGTCTAGTTACAGACGAGGGCTAGGACAGATAGAAAGAGATAGAGAGAGAAGAGAGAGAGAGAGAGAGAAAGCATATAGAGTAGAGTTTCTCAACTGATTTCTTGTCAAATACAGTCAGTGTTCTCTTTTATATATATTATATAAATCAGTGTCCATTTTTGTATATTTAATATAGATTGAAAAAAAAATACTAGGGATGAAAATCAATGGGACAACCTAAACAATCTTAAATATGCAGATGATACAATCCTCTTAGCAGAATTTGAATAGAAACTACACAAACTATGAGATCACGCTGACAAATGAAAGAAGATCACGAACTAAATATTAACATCTAAAAAACAAAAACTATGATAATCAGTAAATCAAAGAGGAATAAACTCTAGTCATAAATATGCATGAACAGACACTGCAACAAGAAGTATTGCCTATACCCTGAAAACATAATCACAACTGATGGTAGATGTGAAACAGAAGTTAAAAGGTAAAAGGAATAATCCCAATTGATAGTAGATGTGAAACAGAAGTTAAAAGGGAAAAGGAATGACTAAACGTACTTTCAATGATTTGAGGAATCTACTAACATCCAAAAATGTCATAAATTAAAAATGAGAATTCTAAAATGTACGAAATCTATACATTAAAGTATGGCACAGAAGTATGGATAAAGAACAATCAAATATAAGACAGAATTGATGCATTTCAGATGTGGAGGTATACAATAATAGAGAGAACTTGATAAAAGTAACAATAAAATAAAGAGGTTCTGACAAGTTATATAATAAAAATGAAAGAAATAAAATTCGTTGGAGATATCAAAAGACATTGTTGGAGATATTACTGGAAGGTAAGGTCGAGTGGAGACGAACAAGAGGTGACATAAAAGCAAATGGGAGGGAATTGTTCTGAGTTGGACAGATTACATTCTAACAGAGTGCATCATCACAGCAAGAGGCAGAAGATTTTGGAGATTCGTTGCAGCCAATCATCGAGACAGAGATGGTACCTGCTAATGATGATATAGGGGGACTCCACCTATCACATATTTATGTTTGTATTTCATCGTCTCTGTTATTACACAAGGAAGTAAAATTAAAGGTCAACAACAAAAAACATGAAAATCAGAAGTGATAGTCATTTCCACGAAGCAGACTACTCCAGGATGCAGCATCAAATTGAGTCAACAATAAAACAGGTTCACCAATGTAAATAACAGGGGTCACAGATAACATCTGATGGGGAAAAAGACATAATAACACGAAATATAATTGTGCAGGCAATATCAGCATTTTACAAAATAAAAAGCATCATGTGCAACATGTCTCTATCAATGGAAACAAGGGAAAATGCCCTTCAATTATACGTATGACAACTTCTGTTATACTTATGACAACTTCTGTCATATGGAAGCAAATCATCGGTAATAAACAAAAACAAGTTGGAAACTAGAGGCCACAGAGATGTGGGACATAATAATAATGTTGAGAATCCCATAGACATATAGAAAAACTAAGAGGATGTTCTAGTGGCGATTGACACCAAAAGAAGATTACTTATCTGTATGACAATACTGCACGTTTCCCGTTAGGTAATTGCAAGGAGGCTGTGTCTGGCTTGTGTGATAAAGGCCGCATACCCTTCCGTTGTCATGTATGGGGTGACTTTCCAACAATTCTTGAGACTAACGGGAATTGAACCACGTCCATTCTAGCGGCACCGAATCGTCTTGCAACTCAAGTAAACGGGTTTTTCCGTACTTGAGTAGTTCTGGAATCCTGTAACCACCGATATTTAATTGACGAAACTCATTTTCCTCTAGTTCTTCTCTTACATTTCTCATTATATTATCTGAGTAGATGTTAAAAAGAAAAGGGGATAAAGTACACCACTGTCTCACTCTACTTTGAACAGCGAACCATTCAGATGTTTCTCCCTCCACTCTTACTGCTGCTTATTGTTGGTGGTATAGAGTTTCAGCAAGATGTATTAGGTGTTTTTCCTTCCAAAAGAAACGGTAATCTAAGGGAGTAAAGTGCCTAGAAGTTCAGAATTAATATATTTAATAATGCAATACTTATCTAATTAAATTATTTACCAATATCAGAGAAGATCCAGTTTACATTAATTGACCGAGTCAGGTGAACACGAGGTTTAGAGTACAATCTAATAACAAACAAACCTGCGGAAATAAACAATAGAGAACAACAAACAGAGAAGGTATCGGATAGTTTGACATTTTGGCTTGTAGAAAGTTAGCACTAGAGCCAATACACTATAATGCAGATATAATGTTGTTGAAACCAATAATCACATCCGCCACTCGGCATGGCACATGAGGATGATGATTATTATTCCGTACAGAGAGCAATATAAAATTTATGACAAAGTGAGGACATCAAAAAAGAAACTATTCAAAGTAGCAGAATATTTACTTTTTTAAAATCACAAAATGTGCAACACTTTCATCTTAATTTAATGAAATAACTTTCATTTCTTAGCAGAAGCTTGACACTGTTTTGAATTAATAATATGACATCATTTGTCTTCTCAGACAGTCTGAAGCAAGTCAGTGTATGCCTCTTGATTTGTTAAGTTTTCTTTAAAACCTCACCCCTATTATCATCTATTGACTCTTTAGCTCTTCTCTATTGTTTCTTATCGTCTCACCTCCCCCATACGGGTGAGATTACCCATCTTTGATGAGAAAACTTGATATAAAGGGATACTCGAGAAAAACAACGTTTTTTTCCTAGCACTTTCGTCACTGCATATTTTCCTGTGAAGGTGTGCAGTGAGGTTTGCAGGTTGTGGAAATAAAGGCCGCTCTGCCATAGCAGACGCCGCGACATGTACAGGAAGAATTTTTTATTGTAACTCCGAAAGATAAAAATCCTGTCCCAACCGTGGATCGAACCCGGGACCTCACGAATCCTAACACTTTAAACGAAAATTAAGTCTAAGCAAATTAATGAAGTCAATATACAACATCACACAAGACTAGAAGTTAGGAAACAATTCAAAACAATTGTAACATGTATACTTTTTAATAGTTGTCAATTATGAAACATGCATTTAGTCGATCAGATAGGACATGTTTTACGATATTCTAGCATGATGTAAAGCACTGTGATAAAATATAAATCATAAAATAAGATAACATATAAAAAGTATATAAGAGTTATATATTAGTATATCAATATTCTAAGCATATACTACCAGTAGAATATTGGAACACATTTATTAGCATTTAGACATACATTTTATTGTACAGTGACAATTGTCCCATAATATAGAATACCAGTTACCCGTGCTGTGTTTTATACCTTTATGGAATAAGTACCAGGTTTACTGAGTAGGTAGAAACAATAAAATATTTTTTATGGTAATGATTATGGCAATGCAGTGCAGGATTTACTCTACGCAAACTATAGCTTAGGACCCCCATTTTCCTGAGCAATTGTCATAAATACTTAAATATAATATAGCAGTATTATTTGTCCCAAATGCCGCACGTCCGGATAGCTTAGGGCCTTATCGTCTAAATGCCGCCCTGCGGCAATGAATGTCGAAATGATCTTCAAATGTTACAAGCGCACAATCTCAATATGTCTAACTCACTTCAGATGTTACAAGCACACAATCCTAATATGTCTAACTCACTTCAGAAACGATACGATTAATCTATCGGAAAAAGTTGCTGGATGTAGCACGTTATGCAGTTTAAACTGTGATTACAGAAGTTTATACTGTGAGTACAGAAGTTTATACTGAGAGTACAGAAGTTTATACTGTGAGTACAGAAGTTTATACTGAGAGTACAGAAGTTTATACTGTGATTACAGAAGTTTATACTGTGGTTACAGGAGAATGCATATTATTTCCTGAAATAGATAAAATGAATGTTTTAAACTATGTCCAACTTCTTCTTCTGAATTCGCTCTCAAAGATCTACATGTTTTTGGAAATAGTCCGAAAAGCGAAATATATTTAGTTCTAGTTTACAGATTGGGTGCGACATTTTCATAGTTCGGACTTACACATCGAACATCATCATATCTTAGGTTACTGTATCCGTGCATGTTAGAGTGTTACTATATTGTACTACTCTTTGCACCCTTGCAAAACAGGAACGAACTTTAATTTTTTAAAAGCCTCGATATTCAACACGCAAATTCTTCTTCTTCCATACAGAGGTGTGAGGTCTCACTCTATGGCTATCCATGACAGTCTGTCAAATGTGCATCTTTTCTGCAATTGGTATAGACTTCCAAACAATCCTTTAGAAATATAGACAGGTCGGAGAATTTGAGACACCCACCTTTCCGAAAACACATCTATCGGTTCTTCCTATAAATAAAGAGTTGTGAGCGGATGAACATGAAAGGGAAGAGCTCCATCTAGTTTTATGTAGTCATATACATTAAAATAAAGCATTATGCACTTTTCATATGGTTAATTGCATTTCCTACGCTTAATCTTGCGATTTGTGTTTCACAATAATAATAAAACACTTAAATATTATTGTCGTAGGGGTGGAATACTGGAGACATTTCCTCTCCTAAACTTCCTTTATCGACTAACATTATCAGGTTTCAGGCATCACGATAATAGATTATGGGATAGTGTTAATTAAAGCTCAGTTTTTTCGAAGATTCGTCTTCGTCGTTCTCCAGTTGGTTTCAGACATCGATATAGATTTCTAAATGAACTAAAATGTGATCGCCTTCCTCGTGATAGGCCATAATGCTTATCTGTCAGAGCTGTGTCAGCAGGCCATAGTTTTTCTCTTGTGATGTGATACAATGTGTAGTTCTGTCAAATATGTTCTATTGTTTTGTTTGTTTGTTCACAGAAGCACACATTGGTGTTGCCAAATGCGTGAAGATAAAAAAATATACAATGGAAGGAGTACAGTTCCCATTTTACAACTCTGAATCTTTTTCTTATTCATTTTCCGGTTTCTTTCAATAACAATTTCAATGAGCGTTAGATTCACTTGGTAATCCATGCGACCTTCAGGTTAGGAATTAAGTGTTCTCTGAGCAGGCTATATCCATGAACGTCTGCAGTAGTATACTGTTGACGGTATCCCTATATCCCTCATTTTGTGTGATATTCATAATCGACGTTTGTGTGTGTGTGAAGTTTCTAGGCCTATGGAAAG
The DNA here is from genome assembly GCA_034231615.1 of Meghimatium bilineatum. Taxonomy (NCBI): domain Eukaryota; kingdom Metazoa; phylum Mollusca; class Gastropoda; order Stylommatophora; family Philomycidae; genus Meghimatium; species Meghimatium bilineatum. The sequence continues at coordinate 93,480,473 of CM067298.1, forward strand.
GGAATGTTCCTTTTATACATATGTGACATGTCAGTCTGTTGTTTTAAAATATTGATGCGTTCATTGCGTGGAATTTTATGGTAGGGTTATTTGATGTATGCCGTGACATGGGCTCTGGTTCTATTGTTTCTTCAATTCTAGATAGTTTAAAAGAAAACGTAGGACACGATTTGCATTCTCAATTTGTTCCAGTGATCTCAAAGGGCGTAGAGGATATACTTCATTGTACTCTCATATGTACTCCGCACCTCACAACGAAGCGGCACGGGACCTGACGGGGATAAATCAACCAGTGTAGGGTAACAACCCTAAACAGGAAGTAGGTGGCTGAGGTAACACTGGGCAAAATGTCAAGATATACAAAAATAGGTAGGTGTGTTACCAAAATAAAACATAAAACAACTTAACAACGAGATACAGAGACAGTGACCTTCGAAAGCATCAACTTTATAGACAAGACGTCACAAGCACGATTTGAACCTAGATCAATTGCACAGGAAGTGAACGGTTTAATCACTACGTCAGGGAGATCCTCAGTGAAAAAATATCCAATGAATTACTAATTCTCAACCACGGGGTATTTTCTCCTAGAGAGGAAATTTGAGTTTTCTGGAGTGGAGGGGGGGGGGAATAGAACTACAGACCGACACCTTTGGAATATTAAATATATAATATATTAGTACTCCCAAAAGATTAAACTGGATTTAACATTGGTATTGCAAGAAACAAATGATAACAGTTTTGACAATTTTTACAATTATTCGCTGAAGGTGGCACAACAGAAAAAAAGATAATTTGGGAAACTTTGATCAAACATTGTGCTCTCAAAATAGCTATGAGGAATAAATTTGAGAAAGAAACTTGCTGCGGTTTCGCTAACAAATAATACTCTTCAACAGAGAATCAGCAACATGACCACTGACATCAAAAAGCAAGTTGTGTAGTAGATACCATCTGCAATATTTAGCTTACTTTAAATTAAACTTGATGAATCGACTGGTGTGGCTTTTTCCAGTTGCTGGGTGTTTGCAAGATATTGGAATCAGTTTAATTTAAACTTGAAACGACTATCAAGACCTCGGATATTTTGGTCTCATCTTTTCTAAATATGAAAATCTATCAGTGAGCGTTGTACAGTTGGATCACCAGTTATTATGGGGGCAAAATCTGAGTTTCAAGCTAGTATACGTAACCATACTAACGTTCAAAGACGACACAATATTATTGCATATCAAACAACCAAACGTGTCATACATAGCTTAAAAAAACGACGTCATTCAATCATGTTTACAGCCTTACAGCAAAAGCAGAGAAAAGACACAGGAGATTAACAAGCGCTCTTTAAAAATGAAAGACATTCACCATCAGTCTCACAAACAATTCTAGCTCCAATTAGGGAGAATTTTATATCAAATTATTCAGATTATGAATTGTGTAAAAGTACACTCACAAGTTTTATAGTAGTTATATATTGACATTGAGGCATGACATCAATTACTTTTGTTCCAATCAAGTGTTCGATGGCTTTCAATAGAAAATGTAGTTTAACTCATATTTGAGTTTATAAATGAGCTAAAAATATTTGTTGAAGTTCAAGGAAGGATGGATATTTTTGTCTGGTTTGATTATAAGGAAGGTGTCATGTGCCTTGCCTGTATGGTTGATTTCTTTGAGCAGCTGAATAAACTAAATTTTCAGATTCAAGTAAGGTATACACAAGTGATACAATTTGTTAATGCTGTGAAAGCTTTCATGAGCAGGATGGAAATTGGAAGAGACAGTCCTGCTAAAAATGTTGCTATGTTTGAGAAACTATCATTCATTCTTTATGCTGAGGGCAATGACCAAGTAGTTCAGAATTTGCAAAGAAATACAAATGACATTTTAAGGCATTGAATAGCACTGACAAATAAATTCAAGCGATATTTTCCTGAGCTGACTGATGATAAATTGGACTGAGTACGAAACCCATTCAAATTATAAATTGAAAAAGTTTCTTAAGATTCTCAGGAACATTTTGTTGAACTGAAAAATAATCCGGTAACTAATGTGTTCAATGAGAATCACATCATGTTGGCACTTGATATGTGATTCATACCCAATAGTAATAAAATGAGATATCCATGCATTGCTTCCTTTTGTGTTAGCATATCTCTGTGAGATACGCTTTTCATCTCTGGTGCAAGTGATAACAAAGCAGCAACGTAGATTGTACGCTGAAAATGATCGTCATTATGCCCTATCAAAAACTCCTCACCGTAACAAAGAATATGCAAGAATAAACAATCCAAGATATTTAATTTATTGCAGCCTTTGTCTGTTCATCAAAAGGAAAATGTACTCTTTTCGGAAAGATCCGAATATCACTGACTGGGACTTTCTACATACACCCGAATGGCTGCTGAAACAGAGAGTGGAACAGTTAAGGGAAAGTTCTGTTTGCTATGATGCTAGTTTCTAATCAAGAATCAAGAATTCATCTGTTATGAATCAGAATTAAATGGAACTGTTTGTTAAAATACGATATTGTTTGATTAGTTTGTTTATTCGTATGTTATGAATTAGTTTTAACTACTTGTATTTAGGTTTAAACATCAATTAAGCTTTTTTACCGCTATTTAAATTTGTAATGCTCCACTATAAAAATAATTAAAATGAATGTCTAGTGTAATTATTACAATATAAATTGACATAAATTATTACAATACACATTCACTACTATAATATAGTAATATAGACAATAAGACATTTAATGGCAATTATATTTTATTGGGATTGGGGGGGGGGTGTGGGACACTTTCTCAGATAGTGAAAGGGGGGAATGGCGTTAAAAAAAGGTTGAGAACCACTGCAGTAAATCATCTTTTGGTTTTCCTCAAATAGATTATAGCACTTTTCTTTAAAATTGGTAGCTGATAGTAGTGATATTTACCCTGTTGAAAATTTCATTTACTAACACCAACCATTGATATGTTTTTTCACTGTTGCCGTGTATGTATGGCTGGACGGTCTAAATAAATGGTGGGAAAAATACTTCCTGAGTCCCAAATTTGGCTCGCCAAGACATTTTCTCTTTTTCTTCAGGCTGATATACAAGTGCTACACATGCAGGCTCTAGATTAAAAAAAACCCCACTAATTGGAGATCAAAAGGACTAAGAACAAATGTTTCTGTCCCCCAAATCACACAAAAAAGTTCAAACTGATCAATCGAACCAAAAACATTGTCCACCTCTGGCCCAAATCAACGTTTTTGACTAGAGTTGAACAGACTCAAGTCGAACAGACATAAGTTGAACGGATACAAGTTGAACAGACACAAGTCGAACAGTCACTAGTTAAACAGACAAAAGTCGAACAGACAGAAATCGAACACACACAAGTTGAACAAGTCTCCTCATTAGTTCCTCATGACTAAATCTTCCAAATCATAATCGATTTGATACTTATGCTCTTGCAGCTTATGCTTTTGTTATCATGTTCAGCACATTGATAAGTTCTCCTATATCCTAGCACCACTGTGCACACCTTTTATACTTCACGCGACGCTATCTTATATGTTTATCTATATGTTTATGTGTGTGTGTGTGTGTGTATGTATATATAATCATCTTCATTTTTTTCACATACTTTTCTGTAGCTTACTATATATGATGTGTTTTGTGATATGACCGGTTGCTATTGATTAATTGATCACCGTAGTTGCAAACACACAACAAAGGAGAACACAAATGAGGGACAACTAATCTCACTAAAAGAAATTACTACGTGAATATGTAAATCAAATTCGTCCGAAACCTAGAAAAAAATGAATCGCAAAAGTTTATTCAAGTGGATCATAGCCCAAGTACAATCTGTCGTCTATTGCCGGGAGATCAGATTATTGTTATGAATAATTACTATCTTGTGCTCTCTGCTACTAAATTCAATAACGAAACGACTGGCATTTGAACCTTCTTGCCAATAACTGATCGATATCTTAGGAGTATTCGTTCAGTCACTAACACTTGTTTATCTAATCACTGGTCAGTTCTGCTGGCTGGGTCTGTGTTCTTACAGAGTAATGTATACGGCATTGATGATAACTGAATATTTTTATGTCTGACTAAAACTATTGTAATATTGTATATACGGTCAAGGCTCACACATAAAATGAGATGTCCCTTTAAACGTCTGAAATAATCAGTGACAGAACATTGACACATTAGATTGATGACTCTTTAAAATGTCTCATAGTCAGTGCACTCATTTTCAGGTGAATTACTGGGAACGGGGCTGTACACTACTAGGATAATATTCATTGGGCAGTAATTGTTGTACATTACTCGTGTTGTGACCTGTTTTATAAATGCATCTCTTCTCTCTAAGAGAATTGACGTTCTGTACTCGTGTTATCCCATATGTACTATGTTCTTGTCAACCGAGCAGCACATTGTCTGTCTAGGTTATTTCCCAGGGTACATCACACTATAACGCAAGGGACATTCTCAAGCAATCAGGATTGGAGATATGACTGATAAACAAAGAGGTGTGGAATTGGGGAGGGGGGGGGGGGTGTGTGCTAAGGGTAATATTTACAAAAATATCTTTATTTCGAGGACGCAAGTTTAGAAAATCAATAATCTTTCCTACGTGCACAGCCGCAAAAATGGGGGGGGGGATGATTTGCTGTCTTTCATGCTTTGCACCATCTTTCTAGTATCAATTATTATGTTTTATTTACCTAAACATCATGGAAAACGAAGAAAACAAACATAGAGGTTCTAAAAACATATAATAAGAAGAAAGAATTACTAAGAGAAATAAAGATCAGGCAAATAAAATATTTTGGACACGTCAAGAAACATTCATTAAATTCATTATTTATTGACAAACATTATCATTATACTTCTGCAAAATATTGAATATCGCACCGACAGAAGACTTACTATTACGGTCCCAAATAGAACAAAAGATAAATATTAAAAATATTTATGGACAGAAAGGTGGCCCGTGTCTTGTGGGTGCCCAAAAGGGGAACACATAATAACACCACTATTATCTGGGACACGTGTATCAAGAGAATGATTATAGGTGAAGTTAACTGTTACATCCAAACAGTCAAAGTCAGACTTCATACCGAAGTTAAGTGTGCTAATAAGAAAAGTGTGCTAATTGCAGCTAAGATAAGATATAAATACTGACACAATGCAATGTACTATCTGGACTGCATCGTACCAACCAGCTGAAGCTAATGGACGCAGATGAGAAAGATAAATAAACAAAGAGTGTTCTAACATAAATTTGTGTTATGATCAGTATAAATGTCATTGCTGCTATGATAAGCTGATGAACCGCCGAAATAAAGGAGGCATTCTACAATATACCCAGCACACACGAGGGCCATCTCCAGAAAACTCTTCTACCCCTGACGCTGAAAGGCAACAAAGGGTTTAGCGAATAGATAGACAGACAGAGAGACAGACGGATGGATGGATGGATGGATGGATAGATAGATAGATAGGTAGGTAGGTAGGTAGGTTGGTAGGTAGGTAGGTAGATAGGTAGATAGATAGATATGTTGATGATGAATGTCTAACTTCGTTTATTGTCTTGTATCTAATAGTTGTGTTCTCTTTTGACAGCTCTATGAATTGAATGATGATCCTAAACGTAAGGAGTTCTTGGATGATCTATTTGCTTTCATGCAGAAGAGAGGTAAGTAACTTAAACCAGAACATTACGATAATAATTCATTTAACTTTAGCAGTGTTTGCTATGGTTTTTGTTATACACAAATAGTTGCACTGGTATGCAGTGACTTTTTTTTCCAAAAAGGGGGGGGGGGTGGTGGTGTTATATTCTAATTATGGATTATGGGATATTGTTTTAGAAAAGCACTTATGTATTCAAACTTTTCAGTGGCAATATTTTCTGAACTAAATTGTCTTTGTTCTGGTATACCGAAAAGAAAGTTGGTCCTCGGTTGAAAGAGATGTGAATCATCAAAGGACATTTAATGATTGACCTTCTGTAGAATTTGTTTCGAAATGAGAAACCTTCATGGCAAAAAGTCTCTACAAGAGTTCCGTTCTACGTTCTAGCAGTTGTCCAAGAATATGCAGACTCTAAGTTCAAATCACGTGTTGATTATATGATCATGTGATCTTCCAGAGAGAACACACTTTTCCCCCAGCCCTGGTCATCCCCAAGTTCTGTCATTGTATCGATAAAATGGGATTTAAAAAAATACTCCCACTCCCTGAAACAAATCTTCTTAGTGGTTTCTTACGGCATGCATGTCAGATGTTGTGATTAATTCGTTTTCTCCCCTTTATGGTCCCCACAACGCACATGCTATTTATGCTGTACATCTGTGAAAGTTTTATACTTGCCGCAGACATGAAGAGACGATTACAGACTCTCCAATATGTGTTAAATACGAATTCGGCACATTTCCTATAGAGAGCATAAGACAAATTTCCTATAGAGAGCATAAGACAAATTTCCTATAGAGAGCATAAGACAAATTTCCTATAGAGAGCATAAGACAAATATATGCGTAAGATATATAATAGTGATGTGCACATGAGCCCAAGAAAAACTACTTTCAATAGTAGACGACAAAAACGTGATGTGTCTGTACATGTAATATAAGCCGATACGAATCAGTGTCAAAAACTATCCCGCAGGTAACAGTCGAGGGTAGAAGAAGCAGAGGGTGCTGACAAATAATATCATGGGCAGACAACAACAAAGACTGGATCTGTGAAGATTTATTCGCACCTTTCCTCATCACCAGTTCCATGCTAGTATGACAGCCTGTGTGCAAGATGACGGCACGCAGCCAAACTCGTTTCCAGTAATAACGGTGTCAACAGGGTTGCGTTCTGGCTCCAACGCTCTTCAACATGGTGTTCTCTGTTATGTTAAATGATGCATTCCAGAATAACAGTACAGGAATTTGCTTTCACTATCGAGCTGATGGAGGGCTATTCCATCTTAGTATTTTGGATGCCAAGACCAAAACTAAGACGGACATTGCTCGCGACCTCCTGTTCGTCGACGATTGTGCACTAAACGCTACCAGTCTGAAAGACATGCAGGACAGCATGGGTCTCTTTTCTTTGGCCTGTGATACGTTCGGTCTCACCATCAGTACCGCGAGGACATTAGTAATGTATCAACCAAAGTCAGGTGTCCCCACACAGAGCCAGTAAACACAATAAAGGGACACAAACTCAATTCTGTCAATAAGTATGTATATCTCAACAGCACCCTATCGCAAACTGCGACAAGTGATGAGAATTTTACCCTGCGTATTTCTGGCGCCAGTGCGGCACTCTGGAGTCTTTGTACCAACGTGTGGATCAGGCGAGGTCTCAGTTTGACAACTAAGTTGGACCTGTACCGAGCAGAGATTCTACCAACACTGTTTTAAGCTACGTCATCCTGTACTCTATGCGAGACACGCTCAACAGATCAAACATCTCTGCATCGTACCACGGCACGGCCCTGTTGATGAAGTTAAACATTTTATTTCACATAAATAACTTGGTCGCACATGCTCGTATTATGAAAGCTAAATGTTCATACTGTACTGACGATACTATTTGATGTACTTTTGTCCTTAAACAGTTCAATAATAGTTGAAAAACAATGTCCGACACACAATGTGCTTCAGTATACTAGTTTATTTAAAAAAGACATGGCAGACATCATCTTCACTGACATATACTCTCGAATAGAATATACAGATGTTTGTTTGTGTGTTGTGCTAGTTGCATCGCTAGAGTTGGAAATGTTACTGATTAAACAATGTACAAATGTCAAATTCTATGTTTTTCTTGGTTAACTATGAAATATACGTTGATATCATCTGTTTGAGTCTAAGAGATTCAAAAATTTTTAAAATGACCTCAAAAATGGAGATATATCTGTTGTTCCGCAAACATTTTGTAGTTGGATTATGTTGCATGACAATGCGCCTGCACATCGATCCCTACTGTAGTAAGTCGTAGTAAAATAGTACGTAGCAAAGCACAATGTGATTACCTTGGAATACCCTCCATATTCTCTCGACCGTGCATCTGCTGATGTTTTAATGTTTAAACTGAACCCGCACTGAAAGGACCGCGATTTACTGATGCAGATGGCGTTATCACCAATGCGACAAGATATCTGAGAAATGTGTCAAGAAATTGGTTCCACGAATATTTCTTGCAGCAGTACGCACGTTGACAATAGTGTCTAGTTACCGAACTTGTTTGAAGGAAATATAGTGTAGATAACTTTGTTGTTACGTATTTCTATATAATCCATTAATTCCGATAACTTTTTGAAGCTTGTCCTGTCTCAACCGCTTGTCCTGTCTTGCCGTGAAGTGTAGTGAGGAGCCGAAATTTATCTGTTCTATTGCCAAATAGACATTGCAGATGACGTTATCACAATGCGAATATAACTTTTGAAGCTACCTCGTATATCGTTCTTATATTATTGTTGTTCGTCCATTATATTATAATGATGACCATTTTTAATATCATTTTTATGAAATTCTGTATGATCTTGTCTATGAGTTCGTAGTTGGCTGATACGCCATATGGTGGTCCCAAATGTCGTTGGAAAGATTGGGCATGTGATAACTGTTGATGGTGTTTTATATTATACATTGTTTATTGTCTTTGCCTCTTTGCCCATGTGAATGATGATTGATTGTAACCGCACTTCCCGTTAAATTCTCAATTGTCGTCCCAAGAGCTGATGTGTGGCTTTGATTGCGCAGAGTCTATGTTTTTTAAGTTTATCTTGATTTGTCTTATTCACCGTGTTATGGTCTACCGTTGGCTCTATATCTGTATATTCTTTTGTTATATGCTATTATTGGTATTTGGTTTGGGTTCATTCTCATATGTTGACAGAACTATTTTAGTTACTGTCTTTCGATATTCTCAATACATGATATTATGCCTACACTTCTTTCGATATTCTCAATACATGATATTATGCCTACACTTTCCCTATCTTCTTTAGTTTTTTATTTTATATAGTTTAGTACGCATTGAAGATTATTTCAGGAACTTCATTTTACGTGTAAATATTTTAATTTGCTGAGAGACTGTTAAAGATAATGTTTGATATACGTATTAGTGTTGGTATAAAAAATATTGTGGAAATTATCTGTCTTTTGATTTCCATCTTGAATTTTGTGTGGAGAAAGTAATGAAAGTTGGTAAATCACTGTGCTTGTTTTCTGACACCTTTTTTCTATATTTTTGACGTCTTCAATTTTGGGAAAAATTTGCCTAAATATATTTTATATTAAATTCTTTGGCTTCTTTCAGTTTGATGTTATATATTGTTATATCCATTGGTGTTGCAGACTTGCTTATTTTCATAACAATGTTGTTTGTACATTAATTATCGTGTTGTACTTCTTGCATGTTATGAGCAATGCATGTATGTCATTTTGCAAATTTTCCTAATTTTTGTACGCAAAATTAACTAATTGCACACCGATACAGTATTTACTTAGATAAAAATTAGGAGGCATTACTTTTTGACCATCCTTCGTATATTCGAATTTGATCGTCGGCGAATATTAATTAGTTGATTTCATTATTAAATTCCTCATCAGCTTTATTTCCAGTGTTTTTCTCTTTGTTGATGTGAGCTTCTTTTATTATTCTCTCAATGTATATGTTGAAAAGTGGAGGTGAAAGTAGGCAGCCGTATCTTTCCTAAAACCTTGTTTCGAAAGGTTCAATCGTTCAATCTGTTGTTCTTACTGAGCTTTGGCATTTTTGGTATAATGATTTTGTTTTGTCTAACAGTTGGCCTCTGATGTTATAATTTTCTAAGGTTTCTTAGAGAATGTCTCTGTCTACTCTGTCGAATGGCTGTTTCTGGTCTACAAATATTGTGTTTGGATCTTGATTGTATTCCAATGCTTTTTTCACTTAGTTGTCTGAGTGCGAATAGTACAACAACCTGCTCCTCTTCTGAAGATAAATAGTACTGGACTTAGCTGTGGCTCTCCAATGTAACACAGTTTCTGTTCTATTATTTTGCGTAGATTTGACCTGTATGAGTGAATAGAGAGATGCCTCTATGTGATTCTCACTCTCTCTTACTACTTTTGTGTTTCCATAACGGTACAATTACCGATTTTTGTCAGTTGTCTGGTACCTTTCTTTCTGTAAGACGGACATGTTGGGCCATTGGCACAAATAAAACGGTGACACAACGAATTTTTCTTTTTCTGGATCACTTCCTGCTGGAAATCTATTTGGACCATTGTCCTGCTATAAGAAAGATCCAGTGGGAGTTTGAGAATCACGCTGAAGAAGAAGAATATAGCTTGTCACTGAACGTCCGTGTTTCTATATGCTTTTATTACTTCGCTGGGTATACCGTTTCTTCTGGTGATTTATTACTTGGGCTATGTTTTAAGGCTTCTTCTATTTAGTGATTTAGTATGTCTTATTCTGTGGTTTCTAGATTTATTTTTGATCGTTGGTGGGTCTATATTCTGTTGTGATGCTTGGATTGTATAATTCTTAGAAGTATTCTTTCCATCTTGTTTTCTATGTATGCTGTTCACTAGGGTTTGTCATTTTTACCATTGATAATTGCTATGGGATTATAGCTCTCTTCTCTCACTCGCATTGATTATTTGAAAATTATCTTTGAAAATTATCTTGGGTTTGTTTTACATATGTCAGTTCTCCATATTTTTTTCAATGACTTACCGTTTATTTCGTTGTTTACCAATCTTGGTATTTCTTTTAGCTAGTAGATATTGTAATTAGGCGTCCTGACATTTGGATGTCAACCATTTCTGGAAATATTTTTTTTCCTGTTGCATATCTTCGTATGTCTCCTCACTCCACAAGATGTTTTTTTGTGTGTCTTTCTTGGGACGTTTTGTGCCGCAGATATTTCGTTGTTGACGAAAACATGACTGGATAATATTAAAAAATGGATAGTGTGTGAAGTTTCTAAACTGATCATGATGGTAGTGGATTGAGATGCGCTGTGATCTTTCTGCATCAAATGTTTCAATGTGGCACCTCAACGATCCTGACCGACTATGGGCTTTTATTATTATTATTATTATTATAATTATTATTATTTATTATAGCAGGTCTATATGTATCTATGCCTATGTTTGGAAAAACTCTTGCGTTGGTGATATGTATCTTTAACATTTGTCTAACGAGAATAAAATCAATTGAAGATTATTCTAGTAAGTTATCCCATTTATATTATGTTTGCATGTGTCTCTCTATTGGTAAAATAATTTCTTATTAGCAGTCTATGTTGTAGGCATAAATTATTCCTGTTATTGTTTCGTTTTGTTGTATACCAGAAATTTTCCTAAACAGTGATCTCGCTGTGCTTCTTTCCTCTCTATTTTCCCGTTGAAATCACGCATGATGTATATAAATCGTCTATGTTGTTCGTCGTGTTTAAGACATCTGATAGGCTATCAAAAAATGCAGTAGTTTCATCTATGTTGTTGTTATTGTTGCAATGTAAGTGTATCTAGATTAGTTGTTCTTTCTTCTTTCAGTTATTTCCGTACTATCCTATCTGACATATATTCGATGTCTGTAATATATTTAGCATTATTTGGATGGACAAGAATTTGTTATATAATAACTATAAAACATATGTACTATAACGAGAACTCTCAATAAGAGGCTGTACATAAATTACGTCAATAATGTTTGTAATTTTTGACATACCACTCCCCCTTTTTTGTCAACAAGCTGTCAAGAATTGAGGAACTACAATTCTACTTAATTATAGCCAAATCCAGCCACCCTCTAAAAACAAATGTTTGCAAAAACAGGGTACGAAAAGAAAAAAGATTTTTTTCCAGATTATTGAAAATTTGCTCAAAGTTTAAATGTTAATTTTAAAATTTAATTGGCATATCAACAACATTTTGACATCAACTTTTTTCAACCCTTTCCCCTTGGCAACAACTGTCAAACTTTTCAGACTTCCCCCCTACCCCCGCCTACTTGTTGACGTAATGAATAGACAGCCCTAATGTTTGATTACAACACCTTTCTTTCGTGACGTGGTGTATCTCGTAGCACATCATTGTATTTAGAGATACGTGGTTGATGTCCTTGACAGGAATTATTCAAACATACCCTATATTGTATGATGTTATTTAAAATCAGTTTGTACCACAGAATATGTATTTATAATTGTAAACGAACCGAAAAATGTTTTTCATAAAGTCGATATAAATACCGACATAATTTTCTGAATAGCTAGCATCTCATCTTTTGATTATACCCTGTGTACGATTTATGTGTTTGATCGTTTATAATTGGAATTCCTTCCACGTGGAATCTCATATTGCCATTATTATGTTCATCTTTGTTGCTTATGTAATATATTTCTACCTGATACGTTATGTTCATGGTTATTGGTAACCCGGAGCTCTAAGTTGCAGCATTTTGAACTAGTGTGTGTTAGAATAGCTGAATAACATGACATATTATTGCTGTATTATTTTGGTATGCTCTCTAACTCCTGCCAGTTAACAAGAATTGTTCAAGACAGCTAAATACACTATGTTGGCTGTGCTCACTATATGGCTTAATGGCTCGGACAAGCACTTTTTTTTACTAAGAAATTTTTACTTAGTTCATTAAAGTACATCATTCACCAAGAAATATTGACGTAGCTCATCAAAGTTCTCTGTTTTCTAAGACATATTGACTTAGTTCACCAAAGTTTGTTGCATACTGTGAAAATATTGACCTAGCTCGACAAAGGGCTTTGTTTCCTTAGAAATATTAACAGCTTAACAAAGTACTTTGTTTACTACGAAATACTAACTTAGCTTAACAAAGTACTTTGTTTGCTAAGAAATACTAACTTAACTTAACAAAGTACTTTGTTTACTAAGAAATGCTAACTTAATATAACAAAGTACTTTGTTTGCTAAGAAATACTAACTTAATATAACAAAGTACTTTGTTTGCTAAGAAATATTAACTTAGTTCATCAAAGTTTTTCATTCACGAAGAAACATTTACTTAATTCATGATTAAGTCTGTGGGTCAGTGGTTAGAGTCATGATGAAATAGGTGCAGAAGAGAATTACCTTCATATTTGTATAAATAACTAAATTGTCAGATAATATCCGACAAGCTGGAGATTGCCACAGTAACAAAACTATGAAGTCATAACAACTATGATGATGTACTATTGTTACTGGTAGCTAATATAATTAATGAATAGGGACACTAATGTCAATAAGAAATAACCACACACACAGAAACAACAACATAGGAACAATGACTTTCCTTTTTTGTTATCGCTTCATTTTTGTACCTGTACACATGGCTATTAGAAGAAATGAAAAATCAGAAAGACTTACCAAAGGTGGCGATATTGACTAGGGACAGTTCAATAGGCCATGATGAGATCTTTAATGCAATCAGGGAGCTAGGATATTTGAAATATGTAAGGTTAAGTTCTTCCATTCTCATAGCTAGAATGCAAGATCTGAGAGTGAAGCAAAGTATTACAAGAAACGAACGAATATAGGAATAAGAATTATCAACCAACACAGAGTCATAACAGTTAGTTACTACATGCTGAATATGAAATTGGAACACATAACTTTGGACGAACCCGCAATGCAATGATGATGATCTGACTACGAATTAACTGCCTAACTAACCAAGGTGATAAGCTATAACATTAGCACACAAATCAGTGAAAAAATGAAAGAGGCGATATAAACTACGGTAACATTTTTACACAACGAAATTTTGCCAAATTATATATAAAGTAGTATTAGGTATTAGGTATGTTGATTATCATCTTCGCACACGGGACACGTCCATAGGTGCTCAGATCTCCGCTTCAGTAAATCTCTCAGGAAATAATGGCGGCTGGTTCCGGTTCTATGTTGGTTCACTACTCTTTTTGAAATCTTTGTTAAGGGTTCTCTTCGGCCACGCCCATCCTCACTCCCAATACTTGCATTCTTGATATTGACTCACGCTTATTCATCTCAAAATCCTCTAATCGTGAGGACTCACGAAGAGCAATGAATATGTCTGCTCGGTCCATAGGCTGACCGTCTGTTGTGGTGGCGAGACTAGCTAATTTGTCGGCACGTTCGTTTCCCTCCACGTCTAATATAAAGTACTAATTTCATTTAGACATTGACAAAAATAACATATTAAAGTTTCTATCACAAATACTGCACTATAAACATCAATATCCACAAGAAAAAGTAACATAACAGGCAGTTAGAGGCAGTTTTCAAAATTAAACTAAAATAGAGTAATAACTTATTTAGTTTATATTTGCTACTCTAGTTATGTTACAGATGTAGTATGTACGGAGTTAGTAATGTATTATGTACGGAGCTAGTAATGTAGTATGTACGGAGTTAGTAATGTAGTATGTACGGAGTTAGTAATGTAGTATGTACGGAGTTAGTAATGTAGTATGTACGGAGTTAGTAATGTAGTATGTACGGAGTTAGTAATGTAGTATGTATGGAGTGAGTAATTTTGAATATAGCTTTGAATCAAAACTTCTTCTTAGGTCACTGTCCTTAAAGCTTAAGCTCTCATACCTACGCTTTACGACAAGTGTTAATACGATCAACCATCATTCACACGGGGACAGGAAAAAGACAATAACTAAGATATTTTTTTCAAATGAATTTAATTTCTTCTCAAGCGCTTTTTTATTTTCCAACTTTCGCAACTAAATGTTAATACAGATATTGCATTGAAATTGAACAGTCGTAGTGTGGTATATTTACTTATTGTTTTTAATTTCCAGATGTTTATTAGGTGGCTAAAAGCACTTGATGCCGAAGTAATTCTGGTAGAAATATCTTTTGTTGTATTTTCATCTTGTGCCATTTTGGTAAAAATATATATTTAGGAAAAGTTATCAACTGTTTGTGAATTGTTTCTTCGTTAACGGCGCTTTAAAAATTATATTTAGTAAAATTCATGATCTTATTCTTGGAAATATTGACAGGAAGGCCAATTTGTTCCGAAAGATGACAAAATGAATTCAACATACGTTGTGATTTAGCAGGAGTCGGGATTAATAACGCCAAGTCATCTGCAAATTCAAGATCACTAAGAATTGTATCGCTAGCCTATTTTATACCTCATGATTAAGTATGTCAAAAACGTTAACCTGACACCCACTCTAAATGGCAATCTTTAGCAGAAAAATTGTGAAAAAAGTACAGGAAATGTTTTACATATTTTACATAATAAAAAATATTCCTGAATAAAAACAGTATTGTTGACGTAAACGTTTGTCAACCCCCCCCCCCTCCTTCCCATTGTCAACAACTACAAAACTTTTTTTTCCAGACCCTCCCATCCACATTATAGATGTAAATTTTTGACAGCCACTTAAAAAAATCTATATAAAACATTATTTTAATTTATTTTGTATTTTAACTGCGAGTCTTTTACTGTAGTTAGTTGTACGGAAGACAGAAGGGATGGGTGGACGGACAGACATAAATCATAGACAATAAAGACATACACACAGATACATCTAAAATATGTGCCGATAAAACTTCTCATTATTAACAGAGAACCGCTACAAGAGTCCAATGAAATCTATAAGTTAACACGTGCACATACCTGGAACATGAAAGAACCGAGAAAAACAAACAAGCTGTCTTGAAAAAAAATAATAAAGATGGAATTAGCAGGATTGCTCCTTGGAAATTGAAGGCTATCAGCTTCTCGGAAACAAGAACAGGACTCGCAAGACTTCTGCACCAAGGACGAGAGTTGCATGTAAGCCTGAAAATAAATAAAGAAGCCACTGATAGAAGAAAGGTTTAGAAATGTTTTAGAAAATAAAATATGATAGGCGAAATGCCATAGAACAATACACGCTTGACATTGATCTTTAAAGAAACAATTTCGGGTTAACTATGTTAACATGTTTGTAGATCTAAGTCAGTCTAAATATGGAAACCCGTGCTGCACAAGTTCTGGATTATGAAAAAAAGTGAGGGCTAGACACAAATTTGGAAACTACAAAGTTAAGGTAAAGTAACAATAAATAATAAATCTAATTTGGGGGGTGTGCTCTATTACTGATATCAACTGAAAATTTACTTCGAGACAGCGCTATATCAAATCATATAAAGTAAGAAAGTGACAGTTTGTATGATGCATCATTGATTAGTTTTATTTTGTCTGTGCGCGTGTGTGTATGGGGGAAGGGGAGATGCGAATGTTACGGTCAGAAAAATCTCACAAACCAGGAGTTATAAGGAGGATTCAGAGATGGGGTGTGATTTTTTTGTAAATTCCTAAGTCCTGTAGACTCATCTGGAATAATCATTATTAAGTGTCATTATTGACTTTTCTGTTATATACATCGGTCACTTTGTGTTTCAGGTTTGTCCTAAACGAATGAAAATCAAGCAAAATGTCACATTGTGTAACTTTAGAAGTAGTTTACAATGAGTAATTTGAACTGTATCGTCGAACACGGATGGTGATACACAAGCGAGTATTGGGCATTATTAGAAAACAAGCAACGAGTTAAATAAATCATGGACAAATTCAGTTTGGGTGCTTTCTCAGTCAACACGGTGGCACCTGTTAGAGGGGTGTTAAGTGTTAATACAGAACACTTCTGTTTTTAAACTAACATGACTGATCTGACAGAATGACAGACATCGTCACACGTACAAGTCATGTATGTGCGAATTAATGTGGCGACAATCTGTCACAGTTCAAAAAATAAGGACGCACATTTTTCTTTACCAAACGCCCTTCTAGAGATCACGTCAATATCGAACGGGTGTTACCGGGGAAAACACCTCATAATGATAACAATTAGTTCTGGCAGGTCTTTGTCACGGGAGAACGTGTAATTCGAACCTGCCATAGTTGTTATAGTAAAACGCCCTGACGTAACTGAAATGAACTGTTTCCCTCAATGAAAAGGGTGTCTATCACATATGAAAGGTTTAAATTACGCACCCCTACAACAAAAAACAAAAACAGAATGCAAGAAATTATTGGATGTAGATGTGACGGGATTACTTGAGATTCGACCTCACTTTACGCACAGATCTACACCGTAAAGTAGAAATATTTGATACACATCTATTGATGGAAGAGCTCCTCTACAAAACCAAAGTGCAATCATCTACCAACCACCATCTCGGATTGAAAAAGAAATAAACTATCACATTTGTGTGTATTCGCAAAAATTCCCACTGGATCTCTCTTATAACAGGATAATGATCCTACAAGATTTCCAGCCATGCATTGTGTTGCCGTTTTCTTTGCTCCAATAGTCCGACACATACTTCTTCGGCGTTGGTAACTAATACATTCAGTGATTTTTTTTACCACTTCAATTGAACGGTGGATATTTGTAACCACATCAATAATACAGTCGATAATCGTACAAGAAAACTGGCTCCTGTGCATGCCCGCTGGTCAGCACGCTCAAAGCTAACTGTGGACACGGATGCTAGACCTGTTGTCATTGCCTTGCGTCTATCGTCACAGGCACCCTCTTCATAAGAAATAATTCCAGAAGAGCATTCGTAATATACCGTGCAGTCATTTGCTATGCGATAAAATAATGGCCAACGGTGATACCAGGGCCGTAGATATGAGTACTTTGGATGGGATTTTAACCTAACAAAACATTTTAACAGAGTTCTTTGGTCTGATTTCATGTGTAAATTTCACTATTTGAAGACCTTTTTGAAACAATCTCTGAGAGGAGTGTTTTATAACGACCATTTGGTTAAGGTCCTAGTACTATAATTCATATCCAGATTTGCTAAGGAGGGAGGGGGGACCGCCCCCACCCCCTAGCTACGGGCCTGAGTGATACCACTAAATGTTTGCAGACTTGTATCTGATTGGATGTCTGCGTACAAAGTGGTGAAGTATGCCTTCTACATACTGACTCCAACTAATGAATTCAGCTAAATAGCAATGTTCTCTTCAAAGCATTGCATAACGCTGTGAGTTGGTCATCATGGTATAATTTTAAAAAAACCACTAGAGGCACCCCATTAACAAAAGAACAATAAAATTTTACAAAAAAAATTTGCATGTAGAAAACAAGAGTAATTACTTCATAGAGATGGAAATAAAAGTAGCGAGTAAAAGTTAATCTATGGCAGTATACAGTACAGAGTAAATGCAAATCAATAGCAGCACATGACACCACAATGATGAAACTTTAAATTTAGACAGTGGTATGAGTAATTCTAAAAATGCTGAATTCTAAAATAAAGCTAAAAATTAGAATTATAAAATGCTATATCTATTCTATATTAATGTATGGCTCAGAAACATGTACAATAAGCAATCAACTAGAAGACAGAATTTATGCCATTGAGATGTGGATATATAGAAGAATAGGGAGAACATCATGGAAAGAGAAGAAAACAAATAAAGAGGTCCTAACAACAGTTAAGATGAAGAAAGAATTATTATAGGAAATAAAGATCAAGCAAATAAAATATTTTGGACACATTAAAAGATATGACACTTTTTTGAAGGGTAAAGTCGAAGGGAGGCAAGCACAAGGTAGGCAGAGATACAAATGGGAGAGTAACATCGCGAGATCGACATGTTACAGTCTAGCAGAGTGCACCTCCAAACAAAAGACAGTGGATGTTAGAGTTCTGTTGTAGTCAATCTCCGTTGCGGAGAAGACACTTAATGATGATGATAAGGAACAATTCGCAAACTCGCTGTGCATTGCACATGGTATTGATTGAACATATCTGAAATTCATTACGAAAATTACAAAATGTATGCCTTAATAGCACTTTAAGAATGCGAATATTATATTTTCTTATATAACTTTACCCTTTTTTATTACATTTTTTTTCCGCGTTAGAAAAAATTAAACAAATTCTCATGTCCAATGACACGTAAGAAAATACACATATTTTTGACACTTTCCGTTTGTTTGTCTGCGACAGGATCCCGAACTTAATGTGTGGTTAACTAGAAATACTTATTTTTTGAAAGTTTTAAACGGAAATGCTGCCTTGCAGAAAATAAATATAAGGAAGCCGTAGGCTTGTTGAATATAAAATGTAAAATATTTAGAATATATAACAAGAGATAAAACTCTTCCGAGATAAGTCAGACACGAGTTATTTTTAAAATAGTCAAACATTACAGAGTCTCTTGCTTATTTAAAATGAGAGATCTGATTTCTAAATACATGGATGCCGTTAAGTGCAAATAGCTTAACGTAAACGGCGGTCAACATCTCACTTCCCGTTATTTTCCTTTTCAACGTATGTGCGTTTGTCTCGTCTTCACTCCACATTCACACTGATTTTGTGCAAAATTTTACCTGAGTATCTCAAATGTTGCTGTTATACTCAGCTTCTTGTCAGAGAACTAGCACTTTATAGGGGTCGTAATAGAGAAGAAAAAATGAAAATTGCAGGCGGGTAATATTGTGGTAGAGACAAGGCACAATTTCGAAAATAATAAAATAGCACTTGAGACATGAAGCTTTAAGGATAAGTATTCCCATACGTCTGTCTTTATAGTTAAGTGATAATGTAAGCCTTTTTCATCACTGGATACGTTCTTGTACCTTTCTATCCATCCTATCAACATCTAAAAACTCTAGATATAATGACTTCTTGATTATTTGTCAGTTCACATGCTTAATTTTTATACATTATTTTCTTATGTTTATATATATATGATCTGTGGTCTAGTTGACTCGACCTTGCTGATCACTATAAACATAACTTATCAGTATGATATCAAATATAAGTTAATGATAACTATGAATTAAATTAATGATTACTATCAAATAAATTAACAACTACTGTGAAATGACTTAATGAATGAGGCCACATTGTGAACTTTCATTGGTTAGACTCCACATACAAAGAAAGTTATCCTGTAAAAACCCGTAATATATAGGGAAGATTGAGAGTTTCCAGGATTCAGCCCCATCCTCCGATTACTATGAAATAATTTAATGACAAATATGAAGTAACTTAGAGTGCTATGAAACAACGTTATAACTACTTAATGACTACTACGAAAAACTAAATGGCTACTACGAATAACGTAATGGATCTACGAGTAACTTAATGACTACTATGAATAACTTAATGGCTACTACGAATAACTTAATGGCTGCTACGAATAATTTATGGCTACTACGAATTAAATTAATGACTATTAAGAAATAATTTAAGGACAACTATGCGAAAATGTAATGGCTGCTGTGAAGTTACTTCCATATTGAGGCCACACTGTGGTCTTCATTGACCTCAGGAGACTCCACTTACAGAGGCAGTTATTCTGTCAAAGCTCGTAGTAAATAGAGCAGGGTGGGGGGGCGTATGTAGGGTTAAAACTCATCCGCTCCCCTTTAGAAAAATGCGTCACATATAGTACAAAGAAACACGTAAACTCTTCTCAAATCTATAAACTTTTTATTTCCAAATAAATATCATCGTCCCTCCCGCAGAATTAAAGTAAAATGAGTTTTTCTGGAAATTAAAACCCTCTCCCTCTCATTTTGTTTAATGGTATCTACGATCCGGATTATCTAATTTCATTTAACGAAACATTCAAAACGGTCAGTATCGCTGGGAATCTTTTGTTCATCCCTCATAACCGACGATGACCATTCAACTCAAATGGGATGTGGAGGAAGATAATGATATCTGCGATGGGCCTGACATTTTCTACCGCAATCTGAGCATGTGTGGAGAGAGTATGCGGAAAATTATGCAGCTCTTGTCTTTCTTCTAGAACGTTTTTTTTTGTTGTGCAGCATTGTGTCTTAGGTTCTTTGCAGCTGCTGCACTACTCGTGAATCTGCGACGTTAGTCGGATCTCTCTTGTGCAAGAATCTCCCATGAATTTCTATCTATGTTGAAGTGAGTCAGTGAGTGATGTTTTAAGAGTGTCTATATATTTTTTTTCTGTTCTCCGACCTTGCGTGAGCCAGCCTGAAGTTTTCTATATAAGTTTTTGGTAAATGATGTTTTATACGGATCACGTGTGCTGCGTATCGTAGCTTCATCAACATTGTGTGTATACTTACACACTTATAATTCATCAGTACTTCCACTGTCTGATGTTTTATATCGCCAAAGGGTGTTAAGTATCTTACGAAGACAGCTTAGGTGGAAATGGTGGAGTCTCGTAGCGTGTTTGGCGTACACTTTCTATGTTTCACATGCGTAAATAAATGACGTTAACGCTGCTTGGTAAACTATGCGTTTGATGGTAGTCGTTATTACTCTTGTCACATACATTTGTGCACAGTCTTTCAAATGTGACATTAGCTTTCACGTTTCTATTGTTTACCTTATTGTCGATGTTTACAGCTTGTGAGAGCGTGCTGGCCAGGTAGGTGAAACTATGGACTGCTCAAAGTTATTTTTTGATTTATATATGGGAATTTAAATGTGGATTGTTTGGTATTGATTGAAATATGATATAATGTATGACATTATTGGCTTCTGTCAGCCTTCACGGTATCAAGTTCATCTACTGCTCCGAACATGGTTTTGTTTTCGGTAATGAGAAAACAGGCATAATATAATACAGTACATATATAGTCTATAGGCCAGTAGATAAGGTATGGGAGGGTGTTGAGGGTGGGGGGGGGGGGGTTAATCGTTGAACTCAAATGTAGAATTTCACTAGATGAAGGGAATCCTATGTAATATATCTTTGTCAATTGAAGTGAGAAAGAATTCTTAAAAGCTATATAAAATCAATTCTGACGTATGGATGTGAATCTTGGACAACCGGCAGAATAGTGCAAAAGTATATAAGGGAATTAGAGATGTAACGTTACTATTCGCATTCCATAACTATATAAATCAATTATCTCTAATTATGCAACTGAACTTTTCACATTCCGCATGCAATTCTTTGACCACATATATTCAGCATCTTAAACTTTACAACACAGTAGCATACGAGTCTTGTCATATCATTCATACATTCAGCATCTTAAACTTTACAACACAGTAGCATACGAGTCTTGTCATTTCATTCATACATTCAGCATGTTAAACTTTACAATACAGTAGCATGGGAGTCTTGTCTTTTCATTCATACATTCATCTTTATTTTATGTGAACCGAATAATCTGCTACTAAACATGTAGTTGCTCTTCACGTTTCAATGTTTCACATCTTCTTTTCATGCTTTCACGTGCAACTAATGAAGGAAAATTCGATTCTTTTTTTTTGTTTTCTTTGTTGGATAAATGTAACTTTTCTTGTAGATGATAAACTCTGTTTTCTTTGTGTGTTTTCTTAGGAGTAATAAAGATGCGAAATGATACATGTTTTATCTATCCCCTCAACCATTCATCTTTCTAAGTTGAGCGAAATATTGATACCAGAAACCGTCCATCCGGCCGCGAAAATATTTTCCCAGTGGTTTTGAATCATTTAAACTGTAATTCTAGCTCGCTGTGTTCTGGTATTCACTCATTTCCCCCTGCTGTAGTTTAGATGCTTCATTTACAACTAATGGTTACCAAATGGAAGAGAATGCCAACCATTTATGCCCATGATATGGTTAATTAATAGAATCATTTAATATAATTGTTGTGAAATTTTACGGAACATGGCATCTGGTTTGTGACTGTTAAAGATTTGGAAATTTCTGAGGAGCTAAAAATTACCAGTAAAAAAAATCTTAATGTTACTATACTACTGCTGATTGCTTGTTGAAAGCTATAAATCTGAATCAATTGATGCATACCTAGAATATAAGGTTTGAAATGATAAGGCTACCAATGAGAAACAAATGGAAAGAGCTAAACAAACTCTAGTTGAGGGAAAGAAACATATGCAAAGAGCTAAATAAACTCTAGTTGAGGAAAAATAAGGAAACGGCTATATAGATAGCTAAGACATACATTAAGAAGATTAATGGAAAGCATTGTAAGACAGGCGTTGTTTGTAACCCACAGAGAAAGAGGAAAAGAGGAAAACCAAGAAATACCTAGATGAAAATATTATATGCAATAGGCAGAATGGCTTGTTAGAACATGAAAAATTCTGGAAGCAATAGCTAAAGATAGGACAACATGGAGGTATGCTATGTTCAAAAGGGAGATAAAATGTGTAAGATATAGATATAAGTAGAAATCCCATTATCCAAATTAACTGAGATCTGACCGATTCGGATAATCGAAAATTCTGATAATTGAATATAGCTCAGGAATGAAGCAAAACAGTGTACATACATACAATCGTACATTGAAAAAAACGGAATTTTATTGATAAAATTACACTAATATGTAAGCAATTATGTATTGCAAATAAACTATATAGAAACGGTAAGTGCGCACCGCCCCGGAATCTCTCTAAGGCGTCCGCTAACGTTCTCGTTCTAAAATTATTTCACTCAAATTCGATTCGGATAATTGGGGATTCGGTTAATTGGGATTCTTACAATCGATTTTCTACTGTAATACTTGTTAAAAGCCTTCACGGATTAGATATTGGAAGAAATTCGTAATCGTGAGTCAATTTTCAACCAGAAAATTACAAGTTTAGAGTAAAATTAAAACTGTAATTACTTCATCATCATTTTCTGCTATCAATTAGTATACATTCAGTCAGACAGTAGTCATGTACAAGAAGTATAAAGTGATTCGTTTTAAGTTGTGGCCGCCCATAGTTTATTTTGCAGATACGCTTTTGTGGGCCGTGCTTCTGTTCTGTGACCAAAGAAGCTGGGACAGTCCTATAGTATGTGCTCTGGTGTGTTGTTGCTCCGCATATGCAAGTCGCAGAGTTAGACAGCAGAGCCGTTGACACCCATCCGAGTTAAGTGTTCTTTTAATTTGCAGTATCCGTTCTCAGTTTAAATATTGTGACTTGTTCGTCTCTGTTCAATCTGTAGATGTTGATTTGCTCTTGTTTGTAGTTTTTGTATAGTTCTCTTCACTGAAGTATCATAAATTTGTTGTACCAAAGACTTAACTTTTCTAAACTGTGGGGTACGTGGGACTACGAGAGGTTAACCCGTTTCGGCGAATTCGACTGTCATTATAATTATTACTGTAACACGATCTACAAAACACCGCATATATTTTAAAATGTTTACTTAGTCGTTAGATCATGATAATTGCACCGCAACCCCTCGCAATTGTACAATTGTTTTTTACGAGTTGAGTATATCTTGATAGTTAAAATATTTTAAACCATATCCGAAAGGCATGTTGATAGTTCACTAAGGGGCTATAATATCAGTTCGATAAGCCATGTCGATAATTCACCGAAAGACTAAAATAACAGTTTGACATGGTTACATTTCACTAAAAGATCAAATATCAGTTTGACAAGACATGTTAATAGTTCACTGAGGGAACAGAATATCAGTTTGACAAGACATGTTGATACTTCACTGAAAGACTAAAATATTAGTTCGACATGGTGATAGTTCACTGAGAGATCAAACATCAATTTGACAAGGCATGTTGATAGTTCATTGAGGGACTAAAATATCAGTTTGACAAGGCATGCTGATAGTTCACTGTGGGGAATAGAATATCAGTTAGACAAGGCATGCTGATAGTTCACTGGGGGAATAGAATATCAGTTAGACAAGACATGTTGTTTGTCCACAGAGAGGCTAAAACATCAGTTTAGCAAGACAAAAGACTTGGAACACTTAGAGATTCGGTGTGAACGATTTTGAAAAATATGTTAAGTCAGGTTGCCAGGCGAATATATGTCAACTGAACGGACTTGATTTAAATGTTGTCTACTGATTTTTTTTTTAACTGCAAGAGTTATGGAGATATTTAGTAAAATTGGACGGCTCTAGTTTTCAAACAAACTATATTAGTCTTCTCATATAATTGAACATATGTTTAATAATTCGTATTCTCTTTTAAATTTTTGTATTGCAGTTACCATCATTTGTGATTATACGTTCAAGGTATTACCGTTGTTATCTTAACAAACAGCATGATGATGTGTATAATCTTGAAGACGTCAATAATTTTCTGTTTTATGTTATCAAAATTGATGTCTCTATTTTCCACGAAATTTGAGGCGTACAAATGAATATAATGTTATTTCCATATACACATGTCAAGTTACAGACATTGAGTAAGAAATCGTCTAAAATAAGCTACTCTTCAACACAGACAAGCTGACATTGAGTAAGAAATATTCTAAACTTGTGCTACTCTTCAACACAGACAAGCTGACATTGAGTAAGAAATATTCTAAACTTGTGCTACTCTTCAACACAGACAAGCTGACATTGAGTAAGAAATATTCTAAACTTGTGCTACTCTTCAACACAGACAAGCTGACATTGAGTAAGAAATATTCTAAACTTGTGCTACTCTTCAACACAGACAAGCTGACATTGAGTAAGAAATATTCTAAACTTGTGCTACTCTTCAACACAGACAAGCTGACATTGAGTAAGAAATATTCTAAACTTGTGCTACTCTTCAACACAGACAAGCTGACATTGAGTAAGAATTATTCTAAACTTGTGCTACTCATAAGCACTGATAAAACAGACAAAACAAGGCAAGAAACAATAACGAGATTGAAGTGAACCAACTAAAAAGATGAACAATTTTGCATATCTGGGTAGTGCTAATGATACTACAATCGGGGGAGAAAGAAATATTAGATCACGATTGATTTGTGTGTTTGTGTGTTAAGTAGGGGTTTCGCCTCATTTGGTCGAGGCCGCCTCTTTCAACCTAGGACTGGTGTCCATGTTGGTTATATCAAGGCGTTTGGGGACCTGTGGTGTTTGTGGCTTGGCTGCCTGGTTGGTGCTAGGATATGGCTCTTTATCCGGGTTCGCTGCTGAGCCTCCTAGCGGCAGTCCTTATGTGGACTAAGGTGTGGCTGTGCCTGTCTCCTATGTTATTGATGAGACAATAAGGTGGTAGTCCTTAAAATGACTTTTCATTGATTTGGTTGGTGTTCTTTCTTATTGCTGCTATTTACTGTGTTGTTCATTCATTGTTTCGGTCTTGATCGTATGTTGTCTGTAGTTGTCTAGATTGATTGTCTTAATCAAGATTGATTAAGGGCGGAGCAGATTTTATACTTCTTAAGAAAATATGGGAAGAGAAAAAGAATCTAGGTACCAGACTAAGACGCTTAAT
Source organism: Meghimatium bilineatum (assembly GCA_034231615.1). Taxonomy (NCBI): domain Eukaryota; kingdom Metazoa; phylum Mollusca; class Gastropoda; order Stylommatophora; family Philomycidae; genus Meghimatium; species Meghimatium bilineatum. The sequence continues at coordinate 93,506,632 of CM067298.1, forward strand.
ACATTAGTAGTGACCGTTCTTAAGTATGGAGCAGAGACATGGGCGATGGCAAAGGCACACCAAAAGAGGATATAAACATGTGTGAACATCTGCTTGTAAAAGATTTTACAAATTAAATGGTGAAGTAAGATGAGAAACAAAGTGGTTTGGATAAGAAAAAGATAGGATCATATTTTCTTATAAATCATGATTAGCAAATATAAATAATTGGACACGATCAAAGAAATGCAGTAAACTGTATATCAAGACATGCATTAGCAAAGAATCAACAAGGAAATAGAGAATAGGAAAGAACATGAACAAACTGGAGAAGAAACGATGAAAGTGCTCAATAATATTCATATCACATGGCACAACCTGGAGAGGAAATCCAAGTACAAGAAGAAAAGGTATGTTCAAACAGATGTAAATTTCATAAATAAAATGTTGAAAAAAAGTACAAAATAATTGTAAATGTTTTCCTAGATAATACCGGCGCATCGTTACCATCATTTTGAGAAAAGCTGTCAGTTTTGACAAATGAATGATAACTGAGTTGTTCCCATCAAAAGTCCAAAGAGCCGGATTGGGTAGCAGATTAATTGTATGAAATTAGACTCGACAATCTCGTGGTCTCAGAAGAAGGCACACAGACTTTAATATTTCTACACTTTTCTCAAGCATATGCCGGATTGGCATTCTGCTTTATGATCTGTCAAATTCAATTTTTACTGACGTTTGTTCTTTTGTTTGCTTCTCTGCATTTGCCTGTCGGAATCTTTATTACTAGCTCTGGAAACTGGATATAAAATACAGTTTCTAATCTTTGACGTTTTTGTAATTGGCTTTCGTTCTTTTTTCTGAGTCCGCGGAACGCTAGCCATGAATATTTCGTTTATTAAACATTCAACATTTCTTCAGCGTTATCTGGCACATCTTGACTACGCGTGTTTTGTAGTGGCACTCAAATAACTAAGAAAAAGATGGTTTTGTTTAGTTTATAATTATACTTTTGTCTTAAATTGTTGTATATTATCCTCGTATTTGTTACTGCTTTGTTTTATCATGTTGGATCATGTATCGCAGTGTTTCTCAAACTCTGTATTCCAACGCAACCCTTCGTATATATTTTATAGATCAACACCATCTCCCCAAACAAAGCCGTAAATACGTCTTTGGTAATGGGTTTGGGGAGGTTATCTAAAGAAAAATAACATTTCTTACTATTTTTGAGACCATGTTTTTCAAAGGCTGTCATGTAATCTCATGTGGCTTTATAGCCTTTTTGGCGTTATATATGTAAAAATAAATGGTGGCATATCCTATTCATGACCTAGCAATAAACAGAGTATTTCTTTGTCTGTGTTGATTTTATAGGCAATATAAATACGTTCAGTAGTTTTCCTTTGCTTCCTGGAACAGGCAGAAGCACAATTGCATGTGAACCTAATACCTTGACTAACAGACGCGCAGTGTATGTGGCAGCCACATAGCCTTATTGAAAAAAACAATTGTCACACATCAAGCACTACAATGGTAATTGAATTTTTTTAATGAGAACATTCAATGAATCCGTATTTGAAGTATTTACACTGTACTAAAGACACTTCATTTTTGCTTGTTTCTTCTGTCATGTTTGAGAATAGAAATTATACAAACAAACAAGTATGAGTTTAAACACTCCCAGCCAGACTGTTAGGCTGGATAAAAAAGGTATTCAACAAAAAACTTTTACCAAGAAAAAAACAATAGAAAATACACGTTGAAAGGCAGAACGCATTCTCCTGTTGGGATGTACATTGCTTTTGCGGAGTTTATTTGCAGGTTTCACTGCGCCCGTAAGTCAAGGTTTGCTGTAGTTGAAATGCTTTAGATTACTTCAATTTTACTACAGCATTCAATAGATGATTGGCAGTGGTTTCAATAAACTTAGTTCTATCAGATGTCAGGTATAGTTTAATTAATATCAACAGAATTGCACCGCTTTTCTTATACCTAAATGTAATCAGTACTTTCAACATTTTGAGTGCAATATTCAGTGTTCCATAATGCTCTTTCGCCACTTAATATGCATCCTGCCTCACAGTGACCTTACATCGACCTCTAAAGTCTCGACCCGCACCTTAAGGGACGTTTTGCTCACTTTTAGAAACCCTATTCTAATGGTAAAACCATAGAAGATAATCACATTCAATTGTCTTAATCCTTTTGTTTATTACGTCCCGTGTGGATGCAACTAGGTGTCCCTCCCCCCTGTGTTCCCCGATAGTTTCTATATTGTACTCTGTATTATTCCTTGTATTATACATATATTGTCAATTTCCTTTAAATCGTGTTCATCTGATCTCAAAATTGTATTGGTATTTCACATTTCCTTCTATTATCTGGTGCCAATTTTAGAGCAATTTTAATGATGAAGCTAGTTTGCACAACATATGAAAGAGAAGCGTCTCTATGATTTCTAATAATGATTGAAGTTCTTCGCCTTATAGCTCATGACATACAGTGTTGGTTATCATATCTGCCCACTTCCTTCCTTCTTGTGTGCTGTCAATCATTTCCGATACTTTGTTTACTGCTATGCACTAGGATATAACTAACTTGGACTCGCATCGGCGGTAGATATGGCAGTAAATCACCATAAGAGCTAAATTTGGTACATTACGTGCAGAAGTGGTCACATTTTTAATGAAACAAATACATATATTATTTAACTAAACGAAATATCGATAAAGACACATTTCACAGTAGCAAAAACTATTTGCGGATCCAGCGATCTGCCCGCTACACACTGAGAGCTCTCCGTCGCCCCAACCCCTTGGATGACCGTGGATGGACGATGAATGGTGGACCTCTCAGTACGTAGCATGCAGATCGATGCAGACATACTGACTGTTTAATCTTAGTTAAGCGAATTCACGAAAGCTGAATGAAAAGAAAATACACATAATATTATAAAATTGAAAACTGGTCACTGCTTCCCGTAATGATATTTTTTTTTTAATGTAATTGAAGTGTCATGTAGCTTACAGCTTATAGTTTTACTTTTCTATATTGTTTTTGGTCTATATCTGTATGCGTTACTTCCTTTTGTACAAAGCGTAGTCATGTGTCGCAGTGTATATTTGAAAGAGGAGCCTGGTAGTCTAGTCGATAGTGAGCTGCTTACTATTATCGGGTTCAAGCGTGCCAGGTTCGAAACCACATTCGGACACAAAACAATTGACCGGGTCGTGATTTCTCGCCTGACATGACCACTCCTCCATTCGACTCAGCAGTAAATGAATTGGTAAATGCTACGTGACACTTGAGTTAGGGAAGGTAAATACAGCAAGGAAGGGAACTGGCCACCCCACCTAATAATTTCTGCGGCTTAAAACATGAAGAGTTACCTTCATCCCCCAAGGCAAGTGAATGTCTTGGGACCTACCGTTTCATCATTTTGTGTCTAGTTGTAGCTGTCCGTGCAGGTATGTCAGGATTAATTCTAGTGCTATGTCCAAGCGATAATTTCCATATATGTACATCAGGGTTAATCTTTGTAAAGTGTCCAAGCAGACGTGCCACGGCTTAATCTCATGACATGTCCAAAAGTGAATGTCCGTGCAGGCAGGACACGATTCAATCTCATGACATGCCGAAATGTGAATGTCCGTGCAAGCAGGTCACGACTCAACCTCATGACATGTCCAAGATATTAACACAACAGTCATGTAATTCATACTTGTTTTATCTGGTGCTCTGAAATAAGTTCATAAAACACTAATTGAATGTGGACACGAAAATGAAACGCAGATCATTTATTGAACATATGTGTTGTTCATATTTTATTATTATGATCGGTAAAGTAAAAATTGTAAGGCAATCTTGAGATTACCTTTTGTTATTGTATGGAATTTGCTTACTTCATTTCTTGTTCGATTTTCATATAGAAAAAAACAGCACTACATTCATATGGATAATATTATCATCCATGTTAATCTCAGTTGTCAAGGTACGTGAACATTTTAAAAGCATCAACTTTCAGAGGATTTAGTTCAGAAAAACTAGTTTTTCTAATATAAGTGTTCTTGTACTTGTTTATTTATTTCTATTATTATTTACGTGATTATTTTAGTATTTTGTTTTTAGAATATCTTAATTTCAGCGACAGATGTATTCTTATAGTTTCTAAAGTTGATATCTTCTAACATGATGAAAGGATTCTCATATCGTCCTGCTGATGTCTGTTCAATTGTGTTTTTAATAGCCAGTTTATTGTAAAACTGAATATCAAAAGATAAGATTACACAATCCTGTCTTATAGCAGACTTAACTGAGAAAATTTTATTTCAGCTCATCGGGTTACCCAAGATAGGTTCATAAAAGGGTGTCGCAATGTTGTAAAATTTATGTGATATCCCGTAGTGTCACATGTATTCTACAGACTGTGCCTTAGATATTGTCAAATGCTATCTCAAAATCCATAAATTAACGTATATAATTTTGTTTTATTCGCTCAGAACGTCGCAGAAGAGATTTGAACCACGTCCGTTCAGTTGACATAGATGTGTCAAGCAATCTGAGTCATTTTTACCTTAATCTGAATATGAGTCATCTTCTCAGATCAGTGCTGACTGCTGTTAGATTAAATCTTCTGGGTATAAAAAATATCTGGAAATATTTCCCCATTGCATTAAATAATACAATAACTCTACTTGTCCTCTGCTATCAGTTACTACGCAAACATTCCGAAATTGGTCATGTATAGAGAGGTTTGGTTGAAGTCCTTGTTTTACTCCTCATTACTAGAGATCGAAACACTGAAAAACAAAACTGTCAGTACTGAATTTTACCAGTTCAGGTGTTGCAGGGAGGGAATTGAATAGCTGTGTGATAAAGGCCGCATGCTCTTGCTGTCGCCACGTCATGTACAGGGTGAGTTTTTTAATTTACCCTCCGAAATACAATAACCGTTAATAGGTAAATTTAGATTTTCTTTGGGAAAATCAATCAGTGATTAATCTTTACCTGATGTTTTGTGTTTCAATGGAAAGGAATAACTTTTATTAGTTCTAGTAGGTACGATAATGATACATTTATTATAGTGTCCTGCAATCTGATTGAATATCCAATAATAAGGGTCAGGTCTGCTTAAAGAAAAGGAATAAGGAGATGTCCGTAAATCATGTCAACAGTTAATGGGTGGGAGGGGGTCTGAGAAATGTTTGAGTGTTGCTAACAAGGGGGCGGAGGGGATTTGACAAAACATTGACGTTGACAATACTCTTGTTATACACTAAATAAATTGGTTGAATAAAATGTTCTTTTACCCACTTCTTTTCTTACTTCCTAGTTGGGATTGTTAGAGGAGGTGTCAAATCCTTATTAGTGTATCTACGGGCTTGTCCCTTTAGTCTTCCATTTTCTTTTACCCTGTGAAGTACGCATATGAAAAATTTGAAAATACGTTTTCAAACGCTTTTGAAGTGTTGCCACTTATCAAATGTGAGTGAATCTGAAAGAAACCAAGTCTTTTCTTTCGTTTTGTTCCCCTAATTACTTTTGTCATTTTACTGATGCCGTGACAAAAATCCTGGCATTAATGCAGTCAGACTCTAATGAGAATATTTCGTTACAGTGGATGGAAGTGCGAAGGTTATCAGTGCATCTTCTTGTTAAAGATAGGTGAGCTCCAAATGAAAGACAAAGCTAGAGAACAAAACCAAATGTTTTGTTTGCGTTTCCGACAAGATCTTTGTTTGTAGGTGCTCTTGAAGAAGAAAATAATGCAACCAATTTTTACATGACGACCATTGTTTCCCTGATCGTGTATATTTATAGTTGTTCGGGGGATTTCCTGGATGTTTGTTATTTAATGTTTATATTTTATTAATCTTCATGACTGTGACAAGTATTTATATTTTGCTGTGTTTAAGTGCGTGTTACGTGTCACTGATTTCGCAGGTGAATAGGCATGAAAACATGTCCTCCTTGACATTGAATACACATGTGCAACAATCACCGCTAGTCAAGCACTGATCGAGAGACTAAAGAGAATTCAAAACAAAGCAATGCGGATCATACTTGGTTGCACCAAGGACACACCATGGGTTGCTATGAGGTTCCTGCATAACTAGGTCAGAAGTGAAACAATACAGACAGAAAATGCAAAAAACATATCCAAAACTCATGTGAAAAAAGAAAAACAGAGGGTAACGGGGAAGCATTGTTGCATGGTAAAATCACAAGTGGAAAGATAACGCACATTGCAGCAACAGGCATATTGACCAGAACATTGATCAGAAACATTTGGTGTATTTGGGTGTGTTTTGTATATTTTATGTTTACGCTATTTCGCCTCTAACCTAGTTTCAATCGTTACGGTATAATTTCACAATTAGCTCTGCCATGTGAAAGTCAAAAGTGACGTTCTTGTCCGTCGCTTTTTGGTTGTGTATGTGGTCTTGATAAAGGCAATTTAGTCCTAACGTAGATTTCTGTATGTTTTTATGTTTGTTAATTTATTTGATTACCCAAACTTCATTACCATGTTCCAAGCTTTGCCTGTTGGATTTCAATTTTTCTGCAGTGAGTACATATTATCGAACTTCTCCCATGCCACACTACTAAACTGTCCCGCGTTTTGTCTCTGCGTTTTCATCTAACCCTCTTAAATTTGCCTTTTGTCACTATGTGCTCTATCTTTTCTTTTTTACCCCCCCACAAAAACTGGACTCCGTTTTAATGGCGTTACAAGACTTTTTTATCCACTTCTTTCAATATATCTTCTTTAAGTTTTTATCCATCCATTTTTCCCCCTACAAATCCATATTTACTGCCTCTAATTAATTTGTTACTATTCTGCTGATTTTCCAAGATTCACTTCCATACATCATAATTGGTTATATGTAACTTCTATGAACTTGCTTCCTCAATAAATTAACTAAGATATATTTATTAAAGATATTAAAGATATACTGATGATACAACATTATAGACACACAGTCAAGCAGGCCTCGAACACCTCATAAAATGCATTAAAGAACATAGTGAAAACCAAAACCTATTTCTGAATGGAAACAAAGCCAAGATTATGCAAAGCGACAAAACTACTAGCAAGTTCTCAATCACTATCAACAACAGCAAATTAGAAAGAGTCAACAGTTTTGAATACCTTTGTTCTCTTATGAACAGTAACGGTTTTTGCTATGAAGAAATCATAAGCAGGTTTGTTATCACGTGCAAGAAGCTAATACAAAGGAAAAACATATGGCTGAGCCGCTGAAAAACAACAACACTAGCATTCCTAAGGGTATGCATATTCCCAGTGGCAATATATGGGTTTGGATCCTGAACAATCACCAACAAAGTGAAAAATAATATAGCAGCACTTGAAAGGCAATGTTACAGAAAGATCCTTAGAATGCCATGGACCAAAAAGATCACCAATATAGCTATCACGAGAGAAATTAATATAAAAGAAAACTGGCTAAGCACCATGGTTCTCTCCAGAAAACTTCCATAGTTTGACTATATCAAACGCCATGGCAGCCTAGAGAATGCCATTATGGAGAGGATGATGCCAGGAAGACGAACAAGAGGATGACCAAGAAGAAGATGGACGCAAGACTGCAAAGACCACCTGAACATGACAGTAACAGAAGCAGGAAGACTGTCTCTTGATCGACAAATGTTTTACAAGGCTGTGATGACTGCTACATCCTGTTCAGGATATGCTTTCTGACAATGATGATATTTATTATATATAACCTTCATCTTGTGAATTATTGCATTTTCCTGAGATATTATGCATTTAACTTCTTTACTACATATTCCGCCCGTGTGTTTCCGGGTCTCCAGAGAGAAACAACGAATATCAACAATGTTTACCTACCATGCATGTCGTAAGAGGCCACTAAGGAAGTTATGGGGTGGAGTTGGCTGTCCCATCACATAGGGTCAAAGTGACTCACAGCCATGCTGGTCGTATGTGTCAGACCGAAATGGAGCAGATATTGCAGCAATACTGTAAACCATGACACAGCGCATTTCTTTCTCCGGACTACATCTTGCTTATCTGCAGGAGTTTGAGAATGAATGCAGAAAGAGACTATCTATTACATCTGCTGTTATCATGGTGCCCAAAGTGAGTACACATAATCGTAAATAAATAAACACTGTTAATATTCACCGATGCAAACGTGTATTTACACGCACATACACATTAATAGACATTCGATAATGTTCTTGTACATACACTTACACTTGTACTACACAAACACTATTCGGCCTGCACTTTAGAAACTGCTAGTACAGTAGTTTGATCCATTCTCATCTTTAATCTATTCGTATTAGTCGCCCCTGATGATCTCTGGAATCAGATATTTCCTTAACAACTTTTCTTGACCGCTACATTAAGCGATCACAATGAAATGCTGTTTCCGTGTAATCTAAAGTACTGCAGTCCCTACGGGCCATAGCTTAACTGGCATTTCAACAGAATCTTCCGTATATGTAGTGCAATAAATGTCCGAGTAGTTGTGATCATGAGATATGCATATTTTGCTGACATTAATATTGGCAGTTTATTGTTGAGATATAAATAATGTATAGACTGCAAGCATGAAGAGACGGATGCAGCCTTTCGAATAAACCTATTATAGAAAGAATTCCGCGTATTTCATATGGAAAGTACGTGCTAAAGGTGTGCTAAGAGTGGAGCGCATGACCGTGTGGTTAGAAACGTCGTTCTTAGACCTTTTAGGTCCCGTGTTCAATCCACAGTTGGGACAGGATTTTTTCTTTGGGAGGTACAATCAAAATCATTCCTGTACATGTCGCGGAGCCTGCTATGGCAAAGTGTTCTTTATTTCCACAGCCCATAAAAAACCTACATGAACTCCTTCGTACGAAAACATGCAGTAATGAAAGGTTTAAAATTAAAAAAAAAACATGTTTACCATCGCGTGCTTTTGTGTGTCTTCTAAGACGTGCATCCATTGAACGATCCGCGATCACTTTCTCATTTATGTTTATACCATTCTTGATTATTCTCTTCCATACAACAGGATGCATGCAGTCCTGATCTCATGATTCATTAAAACTGCCTTATGAATCAATTATGAATCCCTACGATTTGCATACGTCTTTGCACGGACGTAGAAGTCGATCACGAGATATTTTCATGGACTGTAATTCTCCATAAAGAAGATGGACAAATGCACATACGATGTAAATTAAAGATGTATACAAGAGTCACCACTGTTAATAGTAAAACGACGAAAACTTGCATAGTTTGGAAATATATGTCGAGATAATTCCCTATTAAAAACATTAATGTAGGGAACAGTGAACGATGGAAGAAGCAAATTGAAGAAGCAACGGTAGAAGAAAATCATGGGCATGTAACATCATAGACTGGAAAGATGTTGATTTTGTGCAAAGAGAATCTGCTTCGTTAAAGATAGAAATAGCTTGAGGACTGATGTGTTGATGCAGAATTTATTACTTCGACTCCGACTTGTTACGTGGTTTTTATTTGAAGCATCTGGAATTTATAGATAAAGACGGCAATATCTATTATTTACACGTGCCCTTGAGTTATAGTGATTGAATTAGGAAATTACTGATCCCAGGAATTTTCTGGGCACTACTTCACTGTGTGTACTACCTTCAGCGAAAAGCGGCGTACGTCATTTATTTTGGTTGTTCTTATAGATCCGATATTTTCATCCGCCACTGCATGTTCCATTTGTCGCTGGCCAATGAAAAGCACGGATCAATCAAAGTCAGCCAACTGATAGACCAAGTTATAAGGCCTTATAATAATCTAGAGAAAGTTGTATCTCGGCGAAGCACATAATTTTGTACTACTGGGACGGGGGACAAGACTATAATAGAACAGTGAGGTGACGGGAAGTGAATACCGCTGTTGTATTAAACAGTGTGATCTAAAGGGACAGATCTTGCGTCGAGTCTGTTCGCGGTATATTTATTTAATTGTAATACTGGAAGACGTTTGGGAATTCTATTGAGATGTGGATTCATTTGTTGAGAAAGTCTGTGTGAGACCTCTATAATTAAAAGAATAACTCTATGTGACGGCAGTCAAAAGTATTTTACAGTAATGAGTATTTTTAATTTGTTTGAGGAAATATTATTTATTATATTATCATTATTTCATCGAGTGTAATGTAAAGCGTATGATCTTGTTGTTGAGCAGTGTGCATTGTCAAGATTGTCGAGAGTTCATGTTATTATTTCTATGAAAATATGTTCTGTCTATCGTCCACCACCACGGACCGACAAAACAGTCGGTGAAAATAACGACTTTCGTGTTGTCTTGTAGAACACTTCGCTATATTCATCTCACTATGTTCACCGTAATTACTTTGCTATTGGTTTCATGCATTTTGATCCTCAGTATTTTAATGGTTCTGAATGTAGACCATAATGTGATAATTTTGATTATTTTTATGTTGCAGTCGTAACTAACATTGTAGCTCGGTTGTATAGGTGTGTATTAATTGTCACAATCAGCTTTTTAAAAAACAAACGGTTCAGGTGATAATGTCATCATCGAAATTTAGCTAAATCAAAACTTCAACATCTTATGTCTCTTGTCTTGGTGATGCACTCTTATAGCCGCTATCTTGTCCACCACATGATTCATTCCCATTTATATCTCTGCCTTGCTCTTGTTCACCACCTTAAACTTTACCTTCAAATAAGGTCTTGAAAAAGATGTTCCACCGAAGACGGATTTGTCGGGACAGTGGCGCAAATAAAATAGTGACGCAATGCATTTCCCTTCTCTGGACTATATCCAGCTGGAGATCTAGTAGGACCATTGTTATGCGACAAGAGAATCTAGCTGGAGTTGAAAATAAACGTTGAAGAAGAACAACAAGAAGATGTCACGTCACTTTATATCTAAACGTTGAGATATGCATATATTGGTCTTTATAGATATTTTATATCTAAAATATTTTATTTGAATGATTTTTCTTTAAATATTATTTTTTCTTGCTAAGTGTTGCTAGAATCTATGATTTATTTTCTATTTACAAATTTCTTCCCCTGTTCTTCTATATATCCACATCTCAAGATCTCTTGAACACATTAAAAAAGAGACATATATCACCATTCATACCAAAATATGCAAATGGAGTAGAACTTGAATACCTGGAACAAGAAGTCAGAGAAGTTATCAAGGCAACCGAAAAAAATCGACGGAAATTGATGGAATAACAACCGAAACAATGCAAGCCTGTGGAGAAACTGGAGTAACTGGTTACTTCATATCTTTAGAAAGGTGTGAAAAGGGAGAACTACGTATGTATTGACAAAGAACCATCATAATACAAATATGGAAGAAAAAGTAATCAAGATTTATGCCAAGATTATTGAAAAAAAGGATAAAACCTATTGTAGAGCAAGTTCTTAGTCCGGAAAAGTTCGGATTTAGAAAAGGAAAAGGATGTGCAGATGCAATATTTTCTCAACCACACATTAGTGAAATACACTAGGGTACAAAAACTAAATGAACATTGCTTTTATGGATCATGAGAAAACTTTCAGCCGAATAAATAGAGAACTACTTTAGAGTATTCTAGAAAAGTATGGAATAAAAGGATTCTTGTTTAGGAACAAGAGTCACAGCACTGTGGATATTCCCATATATGCTCTGCTGGCGGTTCCATCAGATATTTAAATATGTATAAGCTCAGTGTCCCAGTCAGGTACTGATTACGCATTCTTCTGATCTTTCCGAAGATGAAGCGCTTTCTCCCCTCGCCTCTAGTCCCTCCCATTTCTACTATTCTCTGAATATGTACATTGTCTCGTTCGACTTCGTCCTCGTCTTTTCGTAGGATATCCATGACTGCTTTAATTAATTCAATCATGTCTTTTATTCTTATCTCAGTGCCATTCGTTAAGGCTTTGTCAGCCAAAGGAATATTATTAGACTGTGTAAGAGTCATATATATATATATAAAGATAGTGAAAGTGCATTTAATACAAATCAGAACTTTCAAAGTGGTTTTCAGTAGCATCAAGAGTTAGACAGGAGTGTGTCTTATCACCTGTATTGTCTATAATTTACATAGATAATAATACACAAACAGTAGAAACACCACCAGACGCTTACCATCCAAATTATCTAACTGAACTACTCTTTGCTGACGGTCAATGCTTACTCCACAGTTCAAGCGAAGAACTGCAAGATCACATAAACCTACTTTATCACAGCATGAAGATCAACGCAAAAGAAAACAGAAGTATTGCCTATAGGCAGAAAACCCAATAGAATCAACATAAAGATAATTGATCAACTACTCAAACAATTGTAAGAATTTAAATATATCGGGAGCACTTTTACAGACGACGGAAGAATGGACAGAGAGTTCGAGACAAGAATTTAAAAGGCCAACTACGTGAATTATATAGTTACATTAATTTTGAAACTCACATATATCCCGACGGAAACCAAAATCAAGACTAAATGTGCCATCGTCAGAAAACCGATCGCCTTTCAATCCTGCGACGTCTTACAGCAAAAGCAGAGAAAAGACAACAGAAAGAAACAAATTATAATAGCTGTTTGAAGATTAGCAAAGGATCTGAGCCATACGTTAGTATATAGAAAAAATAGTAAAATATAATTTTTATTTTTAGTTATTTATAATTAATTTGGATGTTAGCAATTTATTCGTGTTATTTAAAGTACTTTTTACATTTCTTATTTTCCGTTTAACTTTTGTTTACTATCTACCATTATTTGTGTTTATGTGCCCAAGATACATTAAGAGACTGTCATCTTGTATATATATATGTGCTATTGTTAGTCAAACATATGAGATAATGTGCTAGTGTTAGTCAAACATATGAGATAATGTGCTAGTGTTAGTCAAACATATGAGATAATGTGCTAGTGTTAGTCAAACATATGAGATAATGTGCTAGTGTTAGTCAAACATATGAGATAATGTGCTAGTGTTAGTCAAACATATGAGATAATGTGCTAGTGTTAGTCAAACATATGAGATACTTTTTAAAGAATGAGCTTCCCGGTCACGTTGCAGTATCTCTCCGTGTATTTTGTAGTTTATCACTGGTTTCTCTTTCAAATTGTTGATGATGAGTTAATATCTAGTTCATGGGTTAGGTTTCTACTCTTATATACATTCTCCATTCTTACTGCATGTTATGAAAAGATTAGCTGAGAACTGGGCAACGCACTCAGTTTTCATTCAACAATGAGAGAATATCCAACAGAACCGAGCTTTATACACAGGAAATATGATTTATAGCGGAACAACTGCTACAGCTGCGTATATGTACACTGACATCTCCTTTGTGTATGGAACTCGTAAGCAGAGCGTGTTGTTTTCTTTTATATGTCAAGACTATTTCTGGGAGTAATGAAGATTTATTCGTATCAAGGATCTTGTGATTTGAAATTGATGTTTTTAATGCACTCAAATTTAACACATAATAAAAGCTATCACAAACGGACATGAAGTTATTGGCGCATCTGCCGTTTCGTCCACCGTTGTGACTTTCCAGTGTTAGATAAGTTGCGTAAAATTATAGATTTTGGTAAAGTGGGGGGGGGGGGGGGGGTTCAAAGGATTATAATTAGTTGCATGTCAAGTTGCGTAAGAATATATATTTTAGTAAAAGGGGCTTCAAAGGATTATAATTAGTTTATATATTTTTTGGGAGGGGAGAGAAGGGTTAGAATCAGTGTTTAGAATTAATAATTAATTCTCTAATTATGGTGACGTTAATGTAAAAAGTGCGCTATTTATAGCACAAAGGTGGACGAAACAGCATTTTTACCGTTATTTTTCTAGACTTATAAAGTTCTGATATGAACATACACATGAATAGCTAACTACTTGACTTAGATTACACATGGTCATTTAATGTGCACATGTTGAAGTGATAAACACTTCTTTCACCTCCGGACGTGAGTCCAGTAGGGTAATAATAGATCTTTCGATTTTTGAAAATAATAGTGATCACTGTTCAGGTAATCCTGTCTAAACAAGACCTCTGAATAGACACATATATAACACATACACATTATACCATGTTATATAAATTCCACATTCAAGAACTAGGATCATTAATTTATATCCGATATACAGAATATCAAACTCAAGTTTCCCCGCCGAAGACGGATGTGTCGGGCCATTGGCGCAAATAAAACGGCGACACAACGCATTTCCATTTTCTGGACTACATCCTGCTGGAAATCTAGCAGGACCATGATCCAGCTAGATCCAGTTGGAGTTTGAGAATGAACGCAGAAGAAGAAGAAGAAGAAACTCAAGTTTTTTAATACAAATGTGAAAATAACACTGATGTATGTCTTCTCTGAGACCTTGAAATGGACAAAAGCACATCATAATATAATAATACACTAAAAACATTTGTGAATAATTGCTTAAGCAGAATATTAAACATTACACATCAAGACAAAACAAGAAATGAAGAACTATGGAGACGAACACACCAAGATTTTGAGAACACTAAGACTAAGAAGAGAAAATAGAGATGGATGGATATGTATATATAGATAGGAGGAACTATATGCCAACCAAGATCCATACACAGTATTTATAGGCCAGGAAAAGGCAATCGTCATAGTAGATAAAGACATTCTCTGGAAACCTTAGAATATTATAACATCAGAGGACAGCTGTTAGATAATATAAACGCATACGATAAAAAGTGTCAAAGTTCTGTAAGAACAACAGATGAAAGTACTGAATCTTTTGAAACACGATCTAGAGTAGTGTTTCCCAACCTTTGTTTACCATGCCCCACCTAAGTCTTTCTAAAGATCTGATGTCCACCCCCCTTATGTAACATATAACTATTTTTTTATGTTAACAAATTGAACTATTCCCTAAATGAATCTTAAGTACAACTTGTTCAAATTGCTCCCCCCCCCCTTGAACAATCAAAATGCCCCCACCCTTTTGGGGGGCTTGGCCCCCACGTTGGGAAACACTGCTCTAGAGTAAAACAAGGTTGCATGCTTTCACGTCTATTTTTCAACATATACATGGACATAGTAATAAAAGAAGCTACATCAACAAGGAGAAAAACATTGCAAATATACCTGATGAGGAATTTAATAATGAAATCAACTAACTACTATTTGCCGACGATCAAATTATAATTTACAAAAATTAGAAAAATGTATACAACCACATCACCGGATTAACAACATCATTAAGAACTACAAGATAATTGAAGTACACAAAACAGAATTTATGAAATTTAGCAAGTATGCAACACCAATGGATATAACAATGGATATAACACCAACATAAAACGAGCGAAATAATTAAAGCACCTAGTCATAATTTTTCCGAAAATTAGATTGAATACTGATAGAGAAATAGTAACTACGAAGCTGAAAAAACGGCACTAGAAATTGCCATGTACCACATGAAGATCATATTTGATGCCTTTCCATCAAAAGTCCAGTAAATTCTTATTTTTTACAGACTCTTTGTCCGCTCTTCAAGCGCTAGAATGTGATGGACATTGTAAACCTGAGCTAGCTGAAATATATCACCATGCATATCAGCTTCTTACATCTTATTAAGTCAGCATTGTTATTAAGTTAATTCCTGGTCACTCAAACACACCTGGCAATGACAAGACAAACAGACTAGCAAAGAAGTGAGCACAGCAAGAACAGGCATACACAGAAACGACCAAGCACACAGTTACAATGATGGTGAAATCTGTGAACAAAGAGAGCTGGATGAATAGATGAGCCATGGGTAATACTGGTAGGGAAATCTATTAATATGTGACCAGTCCAAATCCTAAAGACATCAACCTCCTGGGAAGGAAAGATCAGAGTATCATTTTCCGACTGCGCACACGCGTACAGCTTAATAATCACCTCAACAGAATACAACCGCAACACATTCCAGAGTGCCGGCTGTGCACGCATCCCCATGAAACTGTTGACCACCACATTTTTGAATGTCCAGCACTGGATGACCTCAGGAAAATGTTTCACCATCCAAGACCAAAAAACTGTAACAGATTACATGGAACAAAACAACAGCTCACAAACACATACATATATCACACAATGGCATTGGTCAAAGGGTATGAGCCTATAGACCGCTGGATCAGCAACCAACCAACATAAAAATAGAATCAAAGTGTTAGAAAGCAAACACAGTGACTTACCAACTTTCACCATTACTTCACCAAAAGATCAAGATGGAAATTAAAAGATAGATAATATCTCGGCATCATTATGTGCCGTCTGCCGAGTTGAACTAGAGATACCATTAGGACTTAATAAGGATGGAAATTGCATGAAATAAAGCCTGAAAACATATACAAGGGTAGAGGCAAATGGGCAAACCTTGTCCGTGGCCTATTTACTCGATGGTTTATATACCTTTAATGGATTGATTAACATATGATCGATCATTATGTAGATACGATATACTCGATGCGCATGCGGTTCCGTCTGTGGGTCTCACCAATAGCTCACTAGACAAACCACCAATGCAACAGAAAACCTTGGTAGATGACATGCCTTTACATTGAAGTTATCTTCTTATATAAGCTTCATGGCATGTCATCTATACAATCCCGTAGTCGTAACATTCGATAACAATTATCATGTTGTTCCGACAAACCGACGTTGCGCTTGAACTAGTTACGGGCACGGCGTGAGTGGGCATCATACATATCTTTTTTTCAGAAATATGACACCGTATGATTCTGGCTGTGCATTATTTATTTGCATATAGCTGTGAATACTGGAAATCCACACAATTACTAGATACTGAATTAATCAGCGTTGAAAACAAGTGTCTTCGAAGAATAATGAACATAAAATGGAATCATTGAATGAAGAAACCAACCAAGAATTTGTATTAAGTTTCATAAGACAAAGAAGTAAGAATTGTATCGGCGATGTATTCAGAATGGACGAGGATGAGAACAGACTTCATGAACAAGCCTTCGTGTAGAAATCAGAAGCTAACAGAAGAGCAGGTCTCCCCCTAAAAAATAAAACACAAAAAAAACCACACAAAATAACAACTTTACTTGTGAAAACCACATGATCTGTTGTCTTCTGATGTGTCCAAAACCTGGTATTGTTTTGGTTATCTGTCTGATGTTATCGTTTATAATTATATCTCTTAATGACACTCCGAGTATTCTTCGTAGACATGTCACTTCGGTTGTCACTATTTTTCTTTTGCCTTGTGCTGTCATTGTCAAGGTTTGGCACTGGTAGCACAGTGATGGGATAATAATAGTCTTGTATAATACAACATTAGTCTCTATGTTTACATTTTGTTCTTAAAATATGTCTGTACATGATGTCTATAACGTCGCTGTGCACTGAGGTCACACAGTTCAGCACTCAATAGAACTCATATGATGTAGTATCACCATTAACAGTTCCTTTTCAGATACATGTTAGATGATGTGCAATGTTTCAATAGGTTCAGCAACTATTCCAATTAGTTTAAAATTGAGTAATTCTTTATGACCTCGTTGTTTGGCTATTTGTTATGGTTTTACCTGTTTAAGACGTAGTTCTTATATTTCATGCTCCTGTCCTTGAACGTGTTTCAGACGCTGTCATGCCAGTGTGTTACCGAAGCTCTAGAGGCCCTAGAGGGAGCATAGAATAGCAATACTCTTACTTGCCACGAATGTCGTATGAGACGACTATGGACGTTTAAGAATAGAGTTTCCTCTCTCATTCAATAGAGGGACAAAGTGACACAGAAGCTACGCTGAAGTCATATATGTCATGCCGACAAGTACAACTATCGCAGCTAGCTGTAAACCATTCAGTTTCTAGATTATATCCTGTTAATCTTTGAGTGTTTGAGAACGAGCGCAAAAGATGTTGTTTCAAAGGATCCTGCACTTTCTTTCGGAGTGGACCATGCCCACCATTGATTGTATTTAGTAGGGCAATTTTCAGTTGCTCTACTATTATCGGTTGGAAATTATATTGACGTTCTGTTTGTTACAAACATATGTTTGTTTGTTTTCTAAGATGATTTGCCAGTGCATTGTAAAATCTATTTGGCTAGGAGGACTAATTCATTTCTCTGCTATCCTTTTTCCAACCTGTTTCACATGGTTCACTAAGTGGCAGTAATTCTCCTGGCTACATAAGTCTTAATGTCGTTTAATCGCTCAGATCACTTAGCCAACTGAAACCTTTGGAAGTTACATCTTTAAAAAATGCATAATTTGATGAGAGCATAAATAACAATGTAGAAATTTGAAAGCATTTGTACAATGTATTTGAAAGCATTTGTACAATATATTTGAAAGCATTTGTACAATATATTTGAAAGTATTTGTACAATGTATTTGAAAGCAATTGCTCTGTGTATATTAAACAATCTGCATTATGTAGAAGAATATTCACTTTCAACGTGCTAACATTTACTTTATCTCTAGAAAAGCCGATGTATATACAATTATTCTACCACGAAGATAATTTTTTTCTCTTTATCCAACCTGTCTTCCGTCTAATAGTTGAAGAATTGCTAGAATCATCATCCCATACTTGAATAGAACTTCCCTAAGCAAGTCACAAATTTTCGTACTATGAAGATCAAATTGAATTTTAAAACGCAGAATATAGACCGCTAGAAATTAAGCATATTCGGGTTTTTTTCCAGTCATAATAAGTGTAATGTTTATCTGGGAATCAAACTGTATCCATGAACACGTCTCTTGAACAAAACATTACACTTGAAGAAAACTATTAACTCGGATTAGTCTTAAAGGAAGGAAGCTCATAGATTAATAAAGTACGCTAGAGGGATAACTGATTTGATAATTACGATTGAGGTGAAGACAGACAAGAGTATGTAGTCAAACTGAATGGTTAGGGGCTCTCTTGAGTATTGGAGAGGGTACTTGAAAAATTAAACGTCGTCCGTAATGCACGCGAGCATGTTTCAGATGAAGTTAGGGAAGTTAATTACTTCCGTGTGCAGTAGTCATGAAAGCATAAATATGTTTAGTTGTCTGTCCCTTTACCTTATCAGGCTAACATACACCCCCCTCGACATTGGAATTACTTTATATCATTAATGTGCGATGTACAGAGTGCGTATGTGCTGGCCAAGGTATCGGTTTAAAATCCCGCGGCAGGAAATTGTTCATGCAGCAATGGCAAACTACTAAGCGTATTTATTATTTATATTTTCTAGAAAATCACTACAGCCAAAAAATGCTGGGTTGATGGCTACGTCCTGAATATTACCAAAATAATAAATATAATTAAAATACAAAATGTGAGTCGTCCTAACTGAGTGATGGTTTTGTTTCCATATCTGGCGTAGGTTGTTTTATATTAGACTAGGTCTAAAAGATTCATATGATTTTGATTATTGGTCAGGTTTTGATTGTATGTTTGAATTATTTTTGTATTCTTCGTGTTAAGTATACAGTCTAGGTCTCCCTGTCTTTCTTTGTTAGGTGGAATCTTACATGCTTTATGAACAGAAGTCCCTCTCTGTGTGTGACAGATACAGAGCTCGCCTTGTGCTGCAAGGATACCAGGTCGAACCCGCATATAGCACCATGACCGTTCAAAATGCAACCGCAACTTACTGAACGCATTAACATCGCCTATAAAATTACTACAGCTAAAAAATGTTAGTTTGTTGGCTACGTCCTGAATAGGATTTGCTACCAACAATCTATAGATTATCTGTTGAAATTCAGTGTTACGTGCTCTGAGCTGTCACAACACGGCAAAGAAATAGAATGCAAATTAATCTCCTATAAGCATTTGTTATATTTGCATGTTTATATTTCTCTTAATAATGTTTTAATATTGTCTTTGTATACAACTCCGGTTTGCTGCAAATTGTAACAAATTTTAAATATATAAAATTTGGCCTTAAATAGTTAACGCTATATAGTAACCCTGTAGTAAGTTTCCACAAACATGAAACGTATATATAATAATATCGTTCGAAATGAAATGCTATGGAAAGGTGCTAAAAATATCTTGGAAAGAAAAAAGTAACAACGCAGATGTCCGCAGAAATTTGAAAATAGAGAAAGACTAGCTACTCAAAAATGTCAACAAACCAAAAACAACCTAAACGTACATATTTCATACATATAAAAAAACCACAATGGTTTGAAAAGATTAATCATGGAGGAGAAAGAGAACAAGAGGCAGACCAAGACTACGATGGACACATGACATTGAAGATCTTCTGAACATGACACTGGAAGAAACTGAGCGGCTTGCACTGAACCGGGAAGCTTACAGAGTGGCAGTGAGGACAATGTTCTGTAAAGGACACAGCACATCGAGAGAGATAATTGTATATAATACTATAGTGTATACTGGTATATAATAATCTAGTGTATACGTGTACAGAATTATAAAATTCTATAGGGATATAATAATTGTAGGAAAATGTAACGTTATTATTTCATGTCTACTTCTCGTATTCCCCAGTTCTTGTTACACGTGATACAATAATGAGAACAAAAACTAAACATGCCTCTACTTGCAGGATAGGCTGTGTTAAGAATTTCTAGCGTTTTCGAACAATGAGAGCACACTGATAAGCCCACGCCCGGGCAACATTTGTAATAGATCACCTATAAAGTATTGCTATAAGAGACAAGAGACTATACCTTTACACTCACAATTAAATTCTTTCGAAGACGTACCCGGATCTGCTCGTGCATTACCTCTGGGATCTCACTTTATTAAGTAGAAATGACATCATACAAATTCCCCCCCCCCCCCCCCCCCCAGAAATATGACACTGTATGATTCTGGCTGTGTATTATTTATTTGCATATAGCTGTGAATACTGGAAATCCACACAATTACTAGATACTGAATTAATCAGCGTTGAAAACAAGTGTCTTCGAAGAATAATGAACATAAAATGGAATCATTGAATGAAGAAACCAACCAAGAATTTGTATTAAGTTTCATAAGACGAAGACGTAAGAATTGTATCGGCAATGTATTCAGAATGGACGAGGATGAGAACAGACTTCATGAACAAGCCTTCGTGTAAAAAGCAGAAGCTAACAGAAGAGCGGGTCACCCCCTCCCAAAAATAAAACAAAAACAAAAAACCCAACTTCAGAAAACCCAGAAATCAACAACAGAGACAGCTCAATATTGAGAATAAACAAAACACAAGAACTGCAGCAGCATGCAAAGAGGCGTTCAACATAGAAACAAATGACTACGGCCATATGTGTCAGATTTCCCCAATACTAAACATAGATTTTTTTTAGAAATTCCTGGGGATTATCGCTTGAAGCTACGGAGTTACGTGCTATGAATAGTACTCTCGGTAGACTGCGTTCCACTTCGTTGAGAAAGACGGAGTATGTATGGGAAACCCGAGTACAGTCAAGTCAATCCTCCAAAATTTTAAACAATCCTTTTTCTTATATTATTGAATATCATACATATTTTTATGGAACAAAGATCCAGTCACGCTCTTGACATTATACAACCTCTTTATGAAGCAAATTTACTGTCTCGTCTCTTTACCATTAAATCACTTTACGGAGCAAAGATTGAATCTTGATACCATATAATTTTTTTTTTTACGGAGCAAAGATTGAATCTTGATACCATATAATTGTTTTTTTTTACGGAGCAAAGATTGAATCTTGATACCATATAATTGTTTTTTTTACGGAGCAAAGATTGAATCTTGATACCATATAATTGTTTTTTTTTACGGAGCAAAGATTCAGTCGTGCTCGTGGGGAAATAATGAACATGAATATATAAACAATATGTGAATTAAGAATACAATACGTGAAAAGATAGAGAACGAAATAACGAGGTATGAACTCATCACTCGCGTAGTATTTCAGAAACGGTCTTTCTATAATACAATCATATTGAAATGACAGCGATTCTCCACCGGTGTCATACAGCCCACAAACTTTGAAGCTTATCGCGGGATGGACTAGGAATGGGCATGAAAAACATGGACAGCGGACTGATCTGATTGAATCATAGAAATTCCGCTGTTCGACATTATATGATACATATATATAATACAATTTAAAAGTGTTAAACAATTAATCTCGATTAAATAGAATAAAATCGGCAGAGTTCACCTCGCAAATCCTACACGCCGAACTAGGTGACTTGAACGCCGACAATCCACACAGTAGTGGCCATACGATTAGATGTTTTACACGAGCCTCAACATTCAAAAATAATTAAATAGCACTCTGTCATTTCATAGAATAAAGACACTTAGTGTGACAAAGGCATAAAGAAGAGGATAGATAGCAACACAAATGGTCACACGACTCGACATTGTATCATAACTCTTATATACATTAGTTAATTTATAAATAAAGTTTGTTCAACAAAGAGAAAACGACGAAAACGACTGACATCAGGTATAGAGTGCCAAGATTATTCGGATGCAGGTAAAGCTAAACATGAAAACAGCTATTTACTCTAGGATCTCATGAAATCCCTCCCAAATTATCACATAACGGTAACTAAAGGCTTCTCTAAAAGATTGCCCTGTGTGCTGATCTCACACAGCGTCGCTTAACTTCTGCGACTGATCATTGGTGATTTTTATTTATACATTATGTCACTAGCCAATGAAAAACACGAATTAAGTAGAATCACCCAAGACAAACGAGGATGTGAGGTATTAGCGCGCAAGACACATTCTGAAGAAAGGCGTGCGGTAACGCTCACATGTTTCCCCAATACTAAACATCTATGCTTCTTCGAATTAATGTACAGAAGGCAATAAAACTTCAATTCTGTCTTTCCTAGCCCCACCCCCACATCTGTTGTAATTAGTTCCTGCTAGGAGGCGCTCTTATGTTATTTCAGGAAATTCAACTCATCACTGCGTATTAGCTTCTCATCTCTTTGGTTTATGACTGAGAGATTTTATAGCTAGACTCCAAGTTCCTGCTCGTATATCTTATCGTAACACTCCGTTCAGTCGGATCACTTACAGCTCAACTCCGATACAATTATATTCAAAATTTTAGTTGACCATCTCGTTTCATTAATTACGAGTAAAAATATCTCTGTGCTTTTATAGTTGTTACCAAAAACGTTTATAAAGATGAAACATGAATAACACATTCGTCATTGAAAATTGAGTACTTGACAAAGTAATAATGGAAACAATAATGAGCAGATATAAGAAAGTAGGAAAAACATAAAAGAAATGATGAATGTGTTATGTTAAAAATACAAAGTAAACAGTAGCAACGTCTATGTTTCCCCACAAGTTGCTGTCCATAAATTACGTCAACAATTAGTAGGAGGGAAAGAATTGGGGGGGGGGGGGTCTTATACATTTAACAATGGATGAAAAAAGGAAGAGGGAGGCTGACAAAAGTTGACGTCAACAATACTGTTCGCCTGTGTGATGCCAGGGCCCGAAAGGGGAGCAAAGAATATCAACACTGTTTACCTTCTACGCATGTCGTAAAAGACGACTACGGAGGTTATGGGATGAAATTGGCTGCCCCATCCCATATAGGGTCAGTGACCCAAAGCCATGCTGAAGTCGGATGTGTCAGGCCGCAATGCGCAGATATCGCAGCAATGATGTAAACCATGACACAACGCATTCCGTTCTCCGGACTACATCATGCTATCCTACAATCTGCAGGAGTTTGAGAACGAACGCAGAAGAAGAAGAACAATGCCGTTTTTAATGCATCAATTTCTCGTTTGAATTTGAAGAAAAAAATGATAATGTTAAACATATCATGTAGTTCTTTTCTGCTTTTTTAAATGCTACATTAAATGTTGTTTCGCCGAGGGGGGAGGTATTGGTGGGGTGGTACACAAATTTTACATGTACAAGCGGAATTCTTGACAGTTGTTGACATAGCGGGATGGAGGTTCAATAATTGGCACAAAGCGGGATGGGGTTTAAATAATTGGCACAAATGGGGATGGGGTTTAAATAATTGGTACAAAATTGTGGATCTCCCTGGCTTAGTGGTAAAGCTGTCCGCCTTGTGTTCAAGAGGTCACGGGTTCGACTCCCGTCGTCTTGTTTATAAGGTGGATTTTTTCGGAGATCCCTGTGGATTATCATTTGAAGCTACGGAGTTACGTGCTATGAGTGGTACTATCAACAGGCGGCGTGCCGTT
Source organism: Meghimatium bilineatum (assembly GCA_034231615.1). Lineage (NCBI taxonomy): Eukaryota > Metazoa > Mollusca > Gastropoda > Stylommatophora > Philomycidae > Meghimatium > Meghimatium bilineatum. Next base: position 93,530,789 of record CM067298.1, read on the forward strand.
TCGTTGAGAAGGACGGAGTACATATGGGAAGCCGAGTACAGTGAAGTCAATCTTCTACAGCTTTTAAACCCTTTTTTAAACCATATTGTTGAGGTAATGTATGGACGGCCATCAAATTGGTTTCTCATTTCATGCAAGTTGAACTTATCAATGGCAGAGAAATTTCATGCTAATTCCATCGATAATTCCTAACTGTCAATCAGCTTTTAACATAGGGTCAAATACTTCTTGCTGGCTGAATAGAGATTAATGTTATTGGGAGTTACAGGTAGTATGTTAGTGGGAAAATAAAATAACTCCTCTGTGAAGTTACTACACATTCTACAGATTGTCCCACTCAGTTCATTGCCGGGGTATCTCATTCACCGGATGAATATGTGACGGTCAAATCCTGTCGCGGGCAACTGTGTACCCAGATTGTTCAGGAAGCATTGGCAAATACTGAATGTTGTTATATTGCCAGAAAATCAATACAGCCTAAAATTCTTAGTTGATGTCTACATCCTGAAATAGGATATGCTACCAATGTCTATTGTCATTGTACAACACGAATGTTGTATCTCTCTCTTCCAACTTCAGCTATTGTCTCAAAAACAGATGATGAATCTCTCTCCTCTCACTTTAGTGATTTTCTAAAAATAGATGATGAATCTCTCTCCTCTCACTTTAGTGGTTTTCTAAAAATGGATGATGAATCTCTCTCCTCTCACTTCAGCTGTTGTCTGAAAGGAGAATGGCAAAAATCTCGTTCCTGCCACATTAGTGAATGTCCTAAAAAAATGATGAATCTCTTCCCACTGATTTTAGTGGTTATTCCAAGAAAAGAATAAAAGTATCTCTTCTCCTATGTTAGTAATTGTCTAAAAAAGGATGATGAACCCCTATCCTCTCTCTCTAGTAGTTGTCCCAATAGAGGGTTATGAATCTCTCTCCTAATTTCGTTATTTCCCAAAAAAACTATTGTGAGCCTCTCTCCTCATATAAAAAATATGATTATCTTTCCTTCCAGGTTAGTGGTTGTCCTAAAAAAAGACTATGAACATCTCTCATTCCAGTTTAGTGGTTGTCTCAAAAGAGGATGATGAATCTCTTTCCTCCCATTTTAGTTGTTGTCCCATACAACGATGTCGAACCTCTCTCATCCCACATTTGTGATTATTTCAAAAAAAGAGTGATGAATTGCTCTCCTCCCACTTCAGTGGTTGTTCCGAGAAGGATGATGAATTTCTCTACTCTCACTTTAGTGGTTGTTCCAAAAAAATAAGTTTTTAATCCCAAAAACACTCAAATGAAAAGTGACATTCTATAATTTTCTTAGGAAGAACCCCATTATTTACCCTAATTCTCTTGACGCAAGAGAAGTCGTTCCATGAACCTGAACTCCATAATGAGATACCCTCATAAATGAGAGAACCGCGTAGCGCAGTGGTTAGCGCACTGGCTTCGCATATGAGTGGTCATGGGTCATTCCCCAGTTGAGGCGGAAATGTTTGTTCAGATCGCAACGGCTCCCGGGTCGACCTAGCCTTAAACTGGTACCGGATTAATCCGGGAAGTAAAGACTGCGAGGGAGAGGAGATGGCTACCGCCCTCATTTGTAGAGCCTCTCAAATGTGAGATCGCTAGCATCTCACACCCCTATGGCATTAATAAATGCTACGGGTTACTTTACTTTTTTATTCCATAATGGTAATGACTGTTTGGAAGTGTACATTAATTTACATCCAAACTAAACTGAATTGTCCAGCATAATAAAGAAGATTTTCTGTCGTAAATTCCTTGTTTAATTCACAACAGTGTGCAGTAATACACAAAAATACAGACGTTGGATTGAAGTATGATCATTATTCAAATACATTACGCGGGAAGTGTGCAATTTCTAAATGTGGCTCCTGCGGAACAGCGTTGTCAGAAAAGTTGGGAGAGAAAAGTGGCGTTTGAATAACTAAATCAGACCAGGCATGTATTGGAATATTGTAAACATCTGTGTATGCCTAGATGATCATCCATCATGTTGGTAGAGCATGGTTGGGTAAGATAGCCAAGAGAATGCAACTTCATCGCTTCTCCTCTATACAGGACCAATCTGATACATGTCATTGAGCTAGCAGAATTAACACTGTTCAGGGGTATCCTTTCAGATAAGCGATTGTTCTTAATCTGCTGATAGCAGAATGTGATAAGGTACATTTTCAATAATGATTCTAGAGTTGTACAATCTCATTATTCGGTTTTCTTTGTTCAATTTTGTTGATGCTTGAGAGAAATGATACAACAAGAAACAACGCGTAGCGATGAAAAACAGGTGTAGAGTTTTTTAGTGATTTAAATGAGTTTTGTATTTTTATTTAGTTATTAAAGAGTGGAGAATTGTAACAACCTTGATTTTATGTTCCGCTTGTGTTTGCTAGTTTTCAGGGCGTACGGTGCAGGGATATGAAACTGATATTTGATAACATGTCAATGATTCTATTATATCACGGAATTAAGTTATGATTACATTAAACTTAAGCTATCCTAACATTAACGTTATGTTAGGATGATATTAGAGCGATATTATGATGACATTTAGGTATATTATGATGACATTAATTGATGTTATGATAACAATAAAAATTAAGTTCATGATAAAATAAACATGATATTGTGATAACATTAAAGTTATGTTTATTTGTAATGAACATAATTAAAGCAGATATGGGGAAGTGGTAATACACTGAGTGAAAAGAGAAATATGATAGAGATAATTAACATAGTGAAAGGAGAGATATGATAGCGGTATTTAACACAGTGAAAGGAGAGATATGATAGAGGTATTTAACACAGTGAAAGGAGAGATATGATAGAGGTATTTAACACAGTGAAAGGAGAGATGTGAAAGTGATAATTAACACAGTGAAAAGAGAAATATGATAGAAGTAACGAACATAGCTGAGTAAATATAATGAACATAGTGAATGGAGAGATATGATAGAGGTAATTAACACAGTGATAGAAGTGATTTGATGGAGTTAGTGAGGTTCATTGTCTGAGATATGATAGAGGTAATTAACACAGTGAATGGAGAATACAGATAATGAACAGAGTGAAATGAGAGATATGGTAGAGGAAATGAGCATAGTGAAAAGAGAGACATGATAGAAGAAATAAACATAGTGAAGGAGAATTATGATAGATGTAGTGAACATAGTTAAAGCTGAGATAGATATAATAAACACAATGAAAGAAGAGATATAATAGACGCAATGAACACAGTGAAAGAAGAAATATGCTTCAGATAATGAACACAGCAAAAGAAGAGATACGCTAGAGGTAATGAAAATAGTGAAGGGAGAACTATGATAGAGGTAATGAAAATAGTGAAGGGAGAACTATGATAGAGGTAATGAAAATAGTGAAGGGAGAACTATGATAGAGGTAATGAAAATAGTGAAGGGAGAACTATGATAGAGGTAATGAAAATAGTGAAGGGAGAGCAATGATAGAGGGATTGAACATAGTGAAAAGTGGAATCTGTTAGAGATAATGATGAGACTGAAAGGAGAGAAAAGATAATGAATAGCTGAAGTACAGCAAGTATGTCGACACTACTGGTGTATGTTCGCTTAACTCAGTTTTCCGCACTCTGAAAGATTATATATATATGCATGTGACTGTGTGAGTGTATGCGTAAGAATACTTAAAAGATGGGTTGCGAAGAAAGAGTAATGTTTGCTGGCCTAAATTAAGAGTTAATACTACCTTGTTCTCAGTTGTGCTTGTGTTAAACGTTTCTGTTCGCAGAATGGACTGTTTCTCTGGTCACATTACTTCAATGTTGTTGAGTGTAATTGAGCAAAAGCTAAATTGAGTAACGTCTCCGAGACACTAAACTAAACCCGTACAATTCGGTAATTAAACTGTCTTTGTCCTTCTTATGCAATTGTCTCTCGTTCTTTTTCTTCTTCTTTCGTTCACTTGAAACATGTCTATATCTGTAATTCTGTCTCCTGAATAAAACTCACTGTCTTTTGTAGTTCACGCAGTGGCCAAAAGATCATCGTTTCCAGTGTTGTTTCTTTTGCCCAGTGTGTCTGTCTCAGTATTTCATACTCAGAAAACTCTTTAAGTATATGTTTGGCACCCTGTGCTGCATGTACACATGGCCGTGTTGCCAATCTTGTAATTTGTGTACATATGACTGCTGAGTTGATTGTGTCCCGTTCTGAGGCGTAGAATTGCAACTTGTTTTGATCTGTTCATAATGTGATAATAAGCTTGTGTTGGTGTTTTTTTTTCTCGATTGGTGATTAGAAGATCTGGTTGGTCTTCGGCAGCACCTTCCTTATCCGATTGGTCTGCTTTTTCGTTTTTCGGTGTTCCATAGTGAGAGGGTACCCACTGCATAGTTACCGTATATTGGTAGTTCATTAAGTAGTTTTTGTAAGTCTGTTAGTTTTCCATACTAGAGAGCTTGAAGTACTGACATTGCATCTGTCAGGAATACCACGGGCTGTGGGCAAGGGTTGGAGCTTAGCAGTTTTTATATTTGCCACACTAATTGCCTGAACTTTTGCATCATAATTATTGCAGAATTTCCATGTTGGTGTTCTAATCATATATCTAGGCTTGTGTAGATATTCTATATATACACCTGCACCTCCATTCCTCACTGCATTCTGTGCTGACCCATCTGTGTATACTCTGACCCATATGTCTTGTGGATAGCCATCGTCCAGGAAACTGAGGGTGACTGTCTTTCGTTGCACACTGTTATGTTCGTCCTCGCTTAACGTGGGTCCTTTCACGTGGGTCTGAATGTATATTAGTATTCCATACCTTTCACTCCAAGGGGTTTGTTCTGGTACATACCTTAAGGGCCTGTTAATTTCAGGTATGTCTGTAAGTTGTCTACGGTGTCATTTAGCTTGGTGGATAAAGCTGCTTCTTTTCAGTCGCCCCATTGCTAGATTTTGGAATCTTTCCTTCATTGGATGACTTGGTATACACTGAAACTCCCCATTTTCTGCATCTCTACTGTGGTGTTGATTTCATTGCTCCCAACATTATCCTAAGCGCTTGGCTTTGCACGTTATCTAGATTTTTTAATATGGTGTTAGATGCAAGACACCGCGAAGCTGAATCATATTCCAGGTGTGGTCTTATGCCTTGCTGGTAAACATTATGGAGTATATTCCCACTGGCTCCCCATGTGGTTTCACGTAGTTTTCTCAGGATAGCTAACTTCCTCCTGGCCTTTGTTGTTGCTTTGTTTATGTGCTGCTTCCATGTCAGCTTATCATCAAAAGTAACTCTGAGGTATGTGGGTTGTTTGTCTTCCTTCAAAAACTCTCCATATTACTTGATACCACCGGCTTTTTATTTTGGTGAGAGTGTAGTGCTGCACTTATCTGTGTTAATGCTGACCATCCATTTGCCCATAAGGTTAAGGCATCAATAGCTCTTTGTATTTGTTTAGTGACCACTGTCCCATGTTTTTCCGTGGACCAGGTCGTCAGCATACATTGCCACGTTGATCCCGTGTGGTAGTTCGACAACTAGGTCATTGATGTAAACCAAGAAAAGTGTGGGTGACAGGACTTCTCTCTGGGGATCCCATGGCGCAGTAGGACTTTTCTGCTCTTGCGACCATCTAATTGTACACTGTCTCTTCTATTATGCAGGTATGCTTTTACCCATTTGTACATTCTTGAGTTAACCCGGAAATTTCGCAATTTTTATTTAAGAGTCCTTTAATCCAAACCTTGTCAAATGCTTTCCTGAGGTCTATTCTTGCTGCTAGTGCTAATACCAGTTTCTTATCTTTGAAGGTGTCCTCAATCTATTGGGAGAGATTGCATGATCTTCAGTAGAATAGCACATCTGGAGATGCGATAACAGTAGGTTTTAACTTTCAAGGAACCACTGCATCATGGCCTGTAATTGGAGACTGTTTTGCTATCTTTTCCTGATTTGAGGAGTGGTATCATTATTGCTTCCCTCCATGCCTGCGAAACATTACTTGTGGTCCAGCTTGTGTTGAAGATCTGCAGCAGCTTTGCTCTTGCTACAGTTCTCAGGTTTTAAATAATTTCATTGGACACTCCACCAGCTCATACGGACATTTTTAATTTTCATTTTGGATATTGCATTCTGCAGTTCTTTCAATGTGATTGGTACCTCCATGACTTCAGGTATAGGTTCGTCTTGTCCAATGATTTGTTGTCTTTCTCGAACCTTCTGTTGTTTGTCTGCGTTAACTTTGATGTTTTTGTATTCTGCTAATGAGTCTGCAAAGTAATCAGCTGCAAGTTCACCTGTTAAAATGTTTCTATCTTTATAAAGTGTGATCCTTGTATTTCTCCCTGTACCTTCATCATTTAGTTGTTTTACCAGTTTCCATAATTTCCTAGTGTCTCTTTCAAAGTTCAAAGACATATGTTTTTTTTCTTTTCAGCTGCTCCGTCTGGATTGTAACTTGAAATTTCTCTCAAATTTAGTCTTTATTTTCTGAAATTTGTTATGGTGTTATTGGATAGGTCTGTTCTCTGCCTACTGTCTAGATGTTTCCATCTCATTTTGCAGCTTCTCCAGTTCATCATTCCAATAGGGTGTGTAGGTTTCGGTTGCCCCTCTCCCCGGGTATGGTTTTACTAGCAGCATGTAGTATACATATATTAAATTCACTCACTACATGTCTTTCTCCACGTTTATGTTCTTAGCTAGAAAGCTGGTTAAATGCTGGTACATTTTCCCGTCTGCCCTCTTTTAGTTCCACCTAGTAAGTGTGCTACTGTCCTTGATACTGTCCTTTGTGGATTTCTAAAAATACTGGTCTGTGGTCACTATCTCCAAGCTGCTTTCCAACGACTTGTGTGATGTTCCATTCAAAACCTGGTGAGTGGAATTCCAGCTCTGATATTGAGGTTGTGTGCCATGTTATCGAGTAGACGGTTGGTGGGTCTGCTGGCTGGTTAATAAATATGAGCTTATTTTCATCCAGGCAGTGCTCAAGTTTCTGACCTCTCTTGTCCATGTGATCTTAGCCACAGCTATAAGTCTCTCTTTTTCTGGGATTGTGTCTAGTGCCAATGGTCTATTATTTGGGCAGTAGTAGTTCAGGAGAGGGAATTCTGTACTGTCTATCATTAGGTGGAGAATCTGGTATTCTGCCTCTTCCATATACACTTCCAGCTGACATGCATTGATATTGTTTTAACAAGTGTCAGAATTCCACCCTTTCATCTGTCCTTTCGGTCGAGTCGGTAGCACTGGTAGCCTCTGATTTTAAACGCTATACCTCTGCTGAGGTGTGTTTCTTGAATGTAGCGAGCATACATTAATTCGTTCTTCACGTAAGATATTTTCAAGCTCCATATTTTTACTGTATCCATCTTTTTTTGCTGTTGACACCCTAGCATTCCAGTGCATTATTTTTATTGGTCGCTAATTTATTTGGCCAACAGCTCTAATCTCTTGGTTCCTGGCTCCACGGGGCAATTGATAAGGATTTCCAGTTATTGGAGTTGGGCCCTTTCGATGCATAGAGCCCGGCACTGTCCCTGCCTGAACGTGCGTCACAGATCTACCTAGTTCTACCTAGCACCATAACTATTATTCGATATGGACATGTTTCCATTATGTTTTGTACGTGACATCCTGTACGTGCGCCTTTTTGCTGGATGTCTTCGTCGTCAGCACCCTGCTTACTTGGGCAGTACTATGGTCCTGCTCGAGTGGGCCTGCCCGACAAGTCTTAGTTTCCAGCCCCTGATGGCTGAACTAGGCCCCAACACCTCTTCACGATACTGGTTTCGATGGGGTCTCTCATGATGCTGGTCTCTCTGTGATACTTATTTTCGAAAGTTAGTTCTGATCGAAATGCACATTTTCCAGCAAAATCCATCTTCTAGTAAAATCCTTCTTTTAGTAAAATCCTCTGTCTATTAAGATCCATATTACAATGAAATCCCTCTTCTAGTAAAATTCTTTCCTGTAATAAAATTTTACTTCTAGTAACATTCGTGTTACAGGAAAATCTTTCCTTTAATAAAATCTTTTCTGTAATTAAAAACTTTCCACTAGTAAAATTCGTGGATAAGCTGTACTCTGCAGTAAAATCTTTCTTCGAATACAATTTTTCTTATAATAAAATCCTTCTTCTAGTTAAATCCTTCTTCCTGTTAAACAGGCCAATTTGGAGCACGGATCATAATCATCGATCTTCTTGTTAAATCCTTCTTCTATTAAAATCCTGCTGTCAGTTACAGTAGTTATCATCACGTAACTGCCACATGTCATGTAAACGATGGGAATTTCTTATTATCGTTAGCACTAAAGATGTATATGTTTTTGTTTAAGCTCAGCCCTTAATAAAGCTGTCTGTGCTCTTCTCTGGGAAAAAGTGGAATCCACGAAGTAGTATAAGACCATATTTTGACACTTATCGTGTCGTCTGTTAAAAGATCATAACATTACGTGTAAACTTTCTGTAAAACACATGTCCTGGCTGAAAGGTTTCACTGATTAGCCAAATGTGAACTCAAAAATTGGATGAACAAATTATAAACAGGAAACAATGCCGTGTCTAAGTTTGGGGGCTCCGAGCGGTTCATTATAAAGGTCTTCCAGTTCAAAGTTTTAAATAGCATGTACTTTGGGAGCTGTCCCTAAATTACTTCAACAATTGAGTCGGGGGAGGGGGAAGAGAGAGAGAGAGAGAGAGAAAGTGAGATTGATTTGTAAAAAGGTCTACAAATGTTGACACGGGTTTTTCTAGCTCCCCCCCCCCACAAAAGTTGAAGTCAACCAGGTTATTTTTATATACCCATTAAATTGTTTGAATTTGAAAATATCTTCGAAAATTCTAAAATAAATAATATAGTGGGTTTTTTTCCAACATTCTCCTACAATTTGTGAGGGAGGGACAAATTGTTTAACATAAGTTTATGCAGGGTGCAGGGGAAGTGGAGGTTCTCTGAATTCTTGTCAGTTAGTTGACAAGTGTGTGTGTGGGGGGGGGGGGTTCACAAATTTTCACACAATTGTTGAAGTAATTTATGGAACACCTTTTATTGTCTAATTTGACTTTTGGTTAAACAAGTTTATCATTTCTTTGTAGGTGTAGTAGCAATTATGGGAAACGTCTGTCTTAAGAAACACGTACAGTGTGCACGTAATGTGATCAGGAAATTCTAATCAACGTAAAGGCCTAATGCCATTTTTCACCTTCGTAGTCCCAGCCGTCAATAACAGGTCATTAGAGTGTCCACAAGTACATGACCACAGTGACACGGGAAATCCCATCAGGTTATACAGAGGCTACAGATGTTTCCTTACACAAAAGAGGGTCCTTTATTTTGGGTTTGTGACTGACACCTTAAATGAACAGACACTTGGTGTATTAGCCAGTTCAGCGGATAAACGCACGGCGACTGTTTCCCTTTTCCTGTCATAATCGATGACTGGATATTCGAACATGAAGCACAGTATCAGAAAGCTTGTCAGAAGGCACTTGCCCATAGAAAGGATTGATTGTTGAATATGTCAAATACCTCGTCATGGCCTTTCACCTCTCCTATCTTGAACCAGGAACTAGGAGGTCAGAGATAACTAATGTACAATATTCTCACACTGGCGGCCGTAGTCTCTCAGCACACGGAGGTTGTCAATTTGTCATAACTAACTTCCTTCCAGACGCGCAAATGAAACACGAGCACTTTAAGGAAATTTATCGGATGAGAAAACTAATATGAAAACAGGGACGGATGTAATACTGACCCCCAGGGAAACCGCGACACAGGTAATACTGATCCCTATTGAAACAACCTACCGTAAATAGACAGAAATAAAACATGTATACAAGTGATCACAGAAAGAGTTCTGAAATTGCAACATATTTTATTTATACCAGAACACATTATTGGTTTTAAAAATATCCTTGTTTGTTTGTTTGAATTTTCGATACCCCCGCCCCAATCCCTAATGAACAAGTAATCTCTCTTTAGTCAGTTATCAGGTTAAGTGCCAATAACTTCAATGAACTGTGTAATTCACTGCATGTCATCCACAGAACCAACCTATCAGGTTCGCAAGCGGTGCCGTCTTTTATGCTTCTTATGTCTTCGTTTCTTTGTAGATGTAGTCTATATATGTTAGAAATAGCGGGGGGGGGGGAAGTACACATCTCCTGTCTTACCCCCCCCCCCATATAATTTTAGAAGTAGTCTGATATTCCTGTACTCGTTCTTATTGCACATCGGCTATCGATGTATATGCTCTTGCAAAAGTTAATCAAGTGTTGTGCTACTCTGTATATTTGTAGTGTTACCCATAGTTTTTGTTCTATCCACTCTGTCAAATGCTTTCTCTTGGTCTATGAATGTTAAGAATACGTCTTGGTTGTGTTCCGTCACTATTTCTGATAGTTGTTTGAGGGCGAAGTAGCCTTTGTTTTTTTTTCGAAAGCCCATCTGTATGTTATTGAGCTGGGGTATTATGCATGAGTGGATCCTTTTCTCAAATAATGTGCTGAAAATTTTCCCCGTGTGACTTAGTAGTGGTATGCCTCTATATTTGGTGCAGTTCCTCGTACTGTCTTTTTGTCTTCCAAATGGTAACTATTACTGATTTGTTCCAGTCTTGTTGTGTTTTTGTTCATTCGCTGTCTTTTTTGTACATGTCCACAAAAGTCTCCAGTTATTTAAAACAGTGTTTCCATGTTTCTATTAATAATAGATGGAACATAAAAAAAAACATTTAAGAACCGGCATGCAAAAATTGAATATACATATAGTGATGGCTTCTTGGAAACCATTAAAACACACAGAAAAAACTGACACCTTGTATATCCAATTCTCTCATGTCTACATTCCCATACACTATATAAAAGTAAAGTAAAGTTACCCATTACATTTATTAATGTCGTAGGGGTGTAATATGTTCATGATCTCACTTATCAGTGGCTCTGCTATATGAGGGCGGTAGCCATCTCCTCTTCTTCGCAGTCTTTACTTCTCGGATTAATCCGGTACCAATTTAGGGCAGGGTCGACCCGGGAACCGTTGCGATCTGAAAAAACATTTCCGCCTCCACTGGGTAATGAATCCAGGACCACTTATATGCGAAGCCAGTTCGCTAACCATTACGCTACGCGTCCCCATACACTATATATATGCAATGGAAAATGCCTACAGTCATGAGTATATGCTTAATCCTATATTAATTAAAGACATGACATTGACGCAGACTGTGCTCAGTTGTCTGCGCTGTATTGTAAGGGGATTGTTCAACTTATCCACCTTTTCCTCAAAAGGAATAAAATCATGTTTTTTTCTATGAAAGTAATGATAATCGTTTCTTTGCTGATCAACCTTCTTATAGTTCTTACGTTTTATCTGTATTGGAAGGCATTGATTACACCTTTTTTATATTTTCGCTCCTTCTATTCTAATATATCTGCTCTTTCCACGGCTTTAGATATGTTCTTCTCAAGGGGGGGGGGGGAAAGGGGTTGGGTTTAGGGAGTTTTACCTAAAATAGGTCCTACGTGTGTTTTCGTATTTCAGATCCCATTTTTGATGGGCAATTTGATAACCTTTTTGTGAAAAATTGCTAAGGGAGACGTTTTTTGAGCGTTTACAATTTCATCACTCCAGAAAAATGTATGCCACTATAACAGTGAAATATGAAGATCTACATTGTCTTGAGAATAAAAACAAATCGCGCATTGTTTTCCTTCAGGGTCACATGGTCTTGCATCATTGTCGTATGCTTTCTCGTAGACATCTAATGAAACTGTCTTTAACACTCAAATGTGATAGGCGATTCTGTACGAGAAATTGAACCGAATAAGTGACGAATTTGCCCATGCATCATCATTACAACCGGCACGTTCAATTAGTAAATTTAAACAATTTTATAACAATCCTCACGTAAAATCTGTAAATACTTTATTTGTCAGCAAACACCCATAATTCGCTAGTTATCAATAAACGTCAACTTTTCCCACAAGAATTAAAGGTCACGGAGATGTCCCTGTGACCTAAGCATATTGTTGCAACCAGGAATCATTAAAAAAGAGTTACATCCCTCTAAAAGAGCAGGCCCATGTTTTGAGGCAGGTATCCTAAAAGAACCACCGAATTGTGTATTAATTTTCAACTTGTTTAACTATGATCTATACCCAAACAAAGTTATGGACCACTTTACAGAAGAGCGCCAAGCCGAGAGAAAATGGAAAAAAAACACACCAGTATAACTGCATTTCAAAATATATATGGACGCTTATCAGTTAATTTACTCCACAGAACCCCCACACCCTCCCTAATCATGTGATTGGAATGGTGGCCACTACCATTATGCGAGTATAATCCATGATGCAATCTAATCACTGCAACTTATTAGGCACAATCCAGTATTGTGTCAGTGTCATGTGACGTATTCCTTCAAGAACGTTGTCTTCCCAATGAACTCTCTGAACCTCTCTCTGTCTTGGGCGATGTGGCTTGCATTTTCTAACGATGTATTCATGTTATCTTTAATGTCGTCAGTCCATCGTCTTCTTGGTCTGCCCTTTCTCCTCTTCCCAGGTACTCTTCCCTCCATTATTTGTCTTTCTAAACAGTTATGTCTCTTTATATGACCAAACAGACGTAGTTTTCTTTTTGTTATTGTGTTTAGTAACCAACACTCTGGAATCTTTAATGTTTTTATAATATCTGAGTTTCTGATTTTATCCTTCCATGATATTCTAAGTATCTTCCTGTAGCATTTCAACTCGAAGGCGTTGACCTTCTTTGCCGCTGTTTTACTAAGGGTCCATGTTTCAAAGCCGTATGTTGCAACCGGAAAGATAAAAGTTCGCAACATTAGCACTTTCGTTTCTATTTTGTTGTTTTTCCATATGGTTTTAGACCGTGTTATTTTGCAATATGCCATTGCCAATCTCTTCCTTATTTCTTCCATGCAGTCTCCTGCACCGTTGATGTTTGCTCCTAAGTATTTAAATTTATCCACACATTCTATCTCGGTATTGTCTATTCTGGTTTTTGGTTGTTGTGTTGTTATATCTGTTGACATGAATTTTGTTTTCTGCGTGTTTAAATACAAATTTTGTGCTTCGCTATATTTCTTTGTGTTCTTGATTAGTTGTTCCAATCCCTTTATATCATTTGAAAGAAGCACTGTGTCGTCTGCGTAGCGTAGTTCCGGGATTAGGAATCCACCTATGTTCAAAGCGTGGTAGTCAGCGTTGTGTATGTCTTCTGTCACATTCCTCATTATACTTTATGCGTAGATGTTGAACAGGTATGAGGAGAGTGCATCCCTGCCTTTCTCCACTCTGTACCTCAAACAACACTGAGAGATCGTCCTCTATCTTCACTGCAGCCTTTTGATCTTGGTAAAGTTCCCCTATTAGATGAATCAGATGTCTTGGGAAACCCATGCTGTTCATTATCTCCCATAGTTGCTGGTGTTGGACGCAGTCGAACGCTTTTGAGAAATCTATGAAACACATGTGCAGGTCAGTTGAAAATTCCTTACACTTTTCTATGATCGCTCTCATGTTAAGAATGTGATCTCTTGTTCCTCTGCCCGATCTGAAACCGGCCTGTGTTTCGTTTATCTCCATCTCTAATTTCTGTTTGATTCTTTGCATTATGATGCTTAACATTATTTTACTTGCTTGTCTTATAAGGGCTATAGTTCGATAGTTAGAGCAAATCTGAAGGTCACCTTTTTATGGTAGGGGTATATATAATGATTTTTTCCATTCCTCCGGCCACGTGTCGTTCCCATATTTTGCAGCAGAGTTTGTGGTAAATCTTGATTCCGGCCTCGCCGCCTGCGTGTATCATTTCTGTTGTTAAGCCATCATTGCCTAGGGATTTTCCTTTCTTTAAATTTTCTATTGCGTATCTTACTTCTTCCTTTGTGGGTTCTGGCTCCTTTTCATATTCGTTTGTTGTTCTGCTTTTGGGTTTTCTTGTGTCATTATACATCCCACTGCTGTATTCCTTCCATCTATGTAAGATATTTTTCCTTTCTGTTAGTATGTTTCCCTGTTTATCTTTCAGCACTTTTAATGATGGTTGAGGTTTGCTGTCTCTTAGGTGTCGTACATTTTCGAACATCGTTTACTGTTACCTTGTCTTTTCTGCCCTTCTGTTTCCAGGAATATTTTGTTTATGTAGTTTTGCTTGTCTTGTCTAATTCTTCTTTGTATATCTCTTGACAGGCTTCTAAAATTTGTTCTGTTGTTACTACTATTTTTGATGTGTCTTCTTTCTTGGATAATGCTCATAGTTTCTTCTGATATATACTCTTTCTTCTTCCTGCTCTGTTTGTGTAACATGTTTTTTGCACAGTCATTGAAAATGTATCCAGTATTACAAGACCATAATGCACGACCACACCGTTCTTGTGCAGTAAATGCTTTCCTGCAACAACCATGCAACAACTATACAACAATTATATCCTGTCAATAGAATGGGTTTGCATGAAAGCATTTCTGACATGAACTCCATAGAACATTTTTTTAGACGAGCTCTGACGACGAGTTAAACAACACCAGCCATCTACATCTCCGCATGGACTGCTTCTGGTACTTATGTTATTAGTGGCAGACAGTGTTCTAATGTTTTATTCGCTAGCTCATCATTTTCATCCGACGACGATGCCTTGAATGCGTCGCAAATAATGGAGGATTCACACGGCACCGACAGTGTTGGCTTTTGTTGTTATTTTCGTTAATTTTGAAAATGAGGGTTGTGTTGATTGTTGTGTTGTCGCTTTGCACACGTTAATGTTAGCGCCATGAAATATAACGTTGATCTGTCGTTTTGCACAGGTCAGTGTTAGCGTCATGAAATAGAATGTTGATTGTTGTGTTTTCGCTTTGCACACGTCAGTGTTAGCGTCATAAAATAGAATGTTGGTTGTTATGTTGTCATTTTGCACACGTCAATGTTAGCGTCATGAAATATAATGTTGATTGGATTTTAATGCCTTTCCACATCATCACTAATGCAACCATTTCGGTTACGTTTGAAGACTGCTTCAGCACAGCATTAAAGCATTACCACGAGGCCTTCATACTCTCATTCAATCGTAGTCTAGGCTCAAAGACAATTTGGAACTCATGCGTTAGTTCACTGTGCTCGTCGCTAATGTACATGCTGCATACACCACGCTAAACGAACTGCTCTGTGGGCAGCAGGAAACTGTGGTTAATGGCTGGACGACAAGCATGAAGGTTGGCATCGTGAAGCTATTCTGAATAGTCTGACCACTGACTACAGTGTTTAGTAGCATCTCTGAGGAACTGTAATCAATAGAAGGTGGTACTGCTAGTAGAACATAATGGAAAATAGTACTCACGTGTAAAACAGGTAATGAAGTCCTACTGAATGATGACTAAAACACTACACACTATCACTAACGGATGTAAATATGATACATATAACAAAACAAAACACAGAATATAATCTACAGATGACAGTACACAGGACAAAGTCGACGTTTCGGACCAATAGGCCTTTTTCAAGACACGGACATAACATACAAACATAAAAAACCACAAGTAAAAATGAATGCTATCCGAGTGAAATGTGGTACTAAGATAGATACCGGAAGCATACGAACAGGAAGTACACAAAGACGATAATACAGGTGGAACGAGAGGAACAAAACGATGACGCAACAAAGACCAATACGGCCGAGAACTAAGCGAAAGAGTGGTCGGAATTGAGTCCAAATGGCTTGATGGTACCCAACTCGAAAATGAGACGATTTTCGAGGGCGTACCTAGATCTATCATCGGTGGTGCAGGATCTGATGGCAGTGACCTGAATGTCAAGGACACCACGGTGGCCATCGCCGTTGAAGTGATTGGCCACAGGAGTGGGTGTTCTGTGTTTGATAGCATGCAAATGGTTGCAGAAGCGGTCGCTCAGTCTAAGACCAGTCTCACCGATATATTGCTTTCCACAGCGTTTACATATGATCACGTAAATAACATTACGGGATTCACATGTAAAGGCCTCATCGATGGAGAAGCTGGCCTTGGGGAATGAGATGGAGCGCATCTGAACCACATAAGGACATGTGAAACAACGACCGCGTGAGCACCGCACGGTACCAAAATGGTCAGGTGCAGAGGACCTGAGGTGGCTGTGGACCAAGATGTCCTTCAGATTTTTGTCGCGCCTAAAGGCCACCAGAGGTAATTTGTGGAAAGCTTCACGGATGTCAGAATCAGACTGGAGAAGGGAATAATGTTTAAGTAGAATACGACGGACAGTCGAGTTATGGGGATGGAAGGTAAGAACCAGTTTAACCCTATCAGAGGAGGAGGAAGAACCCTGGGACTTATTCAAGGTATCAAGGCGAGATAGCTGGCGTACGCGGAGCCAAGCCAATGAAAGAATGCTGTCAGGGAAGGAGCGTCTACGAAAGAACTCAATCATCTCAGAGGATTTGTCGAGAAAATCGTCGTCATCGCTACATAAGCGACGAAGGCGAAGAAGCTGAGGAACTGTATGATACTATTTTCACTGGCAGTTCTCTGTTGCAGTGCTTGACCCTGAATTAAACGAACTTTTCTGCCGTTCCTCGACGATTTTAGTCTGTGCACATCGCTGCTGCAGTCTGGCAATAATTGCATGAGATAATGGAAGCCTCTGAGCCACATTCTGGTCAGTAACAAATTTATGCATCCACATTGATTTCATTTATCAACAACACTTGGTATGCATCAGTTGTGTTACTTATAAATACAATATTGTGTGTACAGCTCAAAACCAATACTATAGTCTCGCAATAGAGTCACGCTTTTTTGGCTTATCATGCATTATTCCATGCTCAAACATTAAATAATTAAATATTTTAACATCTCAGCAACATTTGTTCAGCATGTTTGCTGAATTTATCACCAGTCACACGCTCTGCGGGTGGCCCATGCAGCAAGCGTTAAATGTTTATTGTTAGAAGAAAACAAGTTTCAGAGTAATTAGTTATGAAATACATTTTTTATAATATTTGATTCATTTCAAGTTACTGGTTCTTAGCTGTTTTTGAAGGGTACATTAATCGAGGCGCGAAACAGGTCTCTTGAGAAGTGTTCTATCCACCTTAGTACGCTGGAGTTTAAAACGGACGTAGTGGTTTGATTGCATGCAATACAAATCTTGGGCATTACTAAGTCTAATGCGATCTCAAATATGTTCCTGGCACGCTAAGGAAAGCCAAAATATTTCACGTAAAGTCGGTACTCAAGGCGCAATGCAGTCAGAAAGCTGGTAAATATTTGTAGTAGTCCCTGTCGGAATGCCTATTTCTGTGAAGTGTGAATCGTGGTGGATTCTCTATCCTGTGTGCAGAAGCTCTAGCGATGTTAACCGGCTAACATCCTACAATTTGCATTTCAAATATCGTCTCATTTATGCCCGATAAGGGCAAAGAGTCGGTTAAATATCCATCGAATCATCTAGATTTAACCTTGCAGTGAAATATAAGATGAGCTATAGCATACGACAGACACAATCATTTCTTAGTGTATGTGTCAGTTATTGGAAATGTTCCATGCCATGAATGAATGAAGCATAAATGTTATGTTATAGAACATCACTAACTTGATTATAGTACATTACATATTTACAAAGTGCAGTTAATACAACATCACACAATATTGTCAGGTGTTGAGTATTATAACTTTCACATGCTTATTTTCGAAACATTACACATTTCTGATAGTTGGAGTCTTCTTGATATAAAATAAATATCTTCGGAAACCCCCATATTTGCAACAGCCCAAAAGGATACAAGAGCTCTTTTGCTTGTAATTCCTAGGAATTGAAAGAAACATAATATCGCTGTATATTCTATGTATATATTCTATGTGGTGTAGCCAGTTATCACCACAAATAATAATACTAATAGTAATAAGGATAACAAGATTATAATGATACTATTTATGTATGGGTGGATCAGTAGCAGTAAATGTACAAGTAACAGGAAATAATATCTGTTTATGTAAGCTGCAAACAAAATGATCTTATAAAAGTCACAGCAACACTGCTCAGATGTGATTATGCAGCACACTATTTATGACTAGATAGAAACAGTTGACATATTTACAAACAAATATTTATCTCTTAGAAGCTGGTGATTGTTTGTGTTCACTTATAGAGTTTCATATTTATTTAATGAATGCTAATCCAGCGGTCCTTGGGCTCATGACATTTGACCCAATATTTATTTAATGCACGCACTAAAAGTCAAATTTGTCTGAGGTTATGAGACCACAATGAGATTTTAAAAAACACCACTACTTGATATAACCAATGTAAACTCTGGTGTTAGGTTGAAAGAAACGTGCATCGGCAAGATGCTTTAATACCCAGTTAAACAAACAATCAGTTTATTTAATGGTATGCAAAATGAGGTTGCGTATCGTGCATCAGGACGAGGATTCACAAAAGGCAGGAATTTGCTTCTTGTCATCTTGTAGAATCTGTCCACAGACTTTTTTGTTCAACAAAGCAGGGGTCACCATATCCTACTCTGTTATAATCTGAGATGCATGGACTACTGAGAAAAAACAAGTTATTCGTAGTACAGATATAAGGCTTTTGTAATCGAAACGTGGTTTTTTTATATTTCGTTGCTAGTATGCCGTACTCACTATTGGCAGGCCGTAGATACGTGTGGGGGAGAGGGGTTATCTATAAAAATATGTATTTCCCTGTTTCTTTTGTATTTTTGGGAACCTTTTTTTTTTTACTATCACCAATATAAGAACGCCGGGGCGACAGATAAGCTTTTGTTGGCTTTGTACTAGTGTAGTGTTCAATGTCATATTCTGACTTCCTAAAGGAGGTGATGATTTCAATTCTTCCACAATTTATCTACGGGCTTGACTATTAGTAGCACCTTAACTGATGTTGCTCATACCATCTATGCATGTAACATGCCTTGGAGTGTGAAGAAGTGAAGATTCTTGCTGAATAGACGATATCCAGATTATTGCATTACATTCTGCCTCAAAATTTAGCCAATCATGAGCGTAGGACAAACAATTTAGCAAAGCATGTACGTGATACAGAAGATTTATCAATGCATGCATATGATATAGAAACTTTATCTAAGCATGCGTGTGGGACTAGAAAATATCTGAAAACAGAACAAGAAAATTTCCTTAGAAAGATGAATATAAAGCTGAAAGTAAAAATCCCTGATTGGCACATGACCATTAGTGACAAACTACTACCGCTTGGGATTAAGAACAATAATTACAGCCAGGAGAACACATTTATTCCAATTGTGCAATGCTGTAAGTACGCAATATAAATAAATAAGCAATATAGAACTAGAATGTGTAAACAAATGTGAATATCTCGGAGCAAATATAAACATTGATTGAAGATCAATGAAGATTGTTCAGTTGAGATTAAAAGAAACCTCGCAGCACTGCAACACTCAAATTAACATAAATGAGAAGTTGTGCCAAAGTGGTAATAATGACATTATGATAACCATTTTAAGATCATGTATTTTCCCAATTACAACATATGGTTGCGAGACTTGGACTTTATAAACTAGACAATATCCAAAAGAATAAATTTATTTGAAATAAAGTGCTACAAAAAGATCCTACGAATATTGTGGACAGAAAAAAAGAAAAACATAGAAATTTTGAAACTACTGAAACTAAATGAAGGGCTACTTCTAAATGTCATCATAAGAAGAAAATTGCAGTATTTTGGACACTTAAAGACACATATTGGCATTGAAAGGCTAATTCTGGAGGGCAGATTACCAGGTAAGAGAAGAAGATCAAGAAAACGATCGACAACTAACATAGAAAAATGTATGAAAATGCAAACTTGGCCAATGCCAGCGTGATTGTCATGGACAGAGAGGTGTTCATATTATCCACGACGAGAAAAACATTCTGGAAAGAATATGTCAATTGATATATATGGTATGCTCTGAACATTTGATTGCTTGGGTCATATTGGTATGTCACATGAACCAACGTACCTTTTTGGAGGAGGGGAGGGGGAATATTTCTTAAAAGAAACAAATTGTCATTTTGTCTTAGTGAATCTTTCATTTTTCAGTCAGTCAGTTCCTCTTTTTGCCAAGTTTGGCACATAGGGCAGATGTCATAGTTCTCCATGCCTGTCGATCAGTTGCCAAGGATTGCAGGTCTTGTGCATTTATGCCTGTTGATTTTAGTTCATTCACAAAAGTTCTTCTGAGCGTTGTTTTTTGGTCTTCCCTGTTTTTTTTCCCCGTCTGGTGTCCACATGAAGTCTTGTCGTGGAATTCTATCTTTCTTAATTCTAAGTATGTGGCCGATGTATGTTCAGCGGCGTTTTCTGATGATGTTCGTCACATATTATTGTTTTGTCTCCTCTCTTAGTATGTCGTTTGATTTGAAGTCTTTCCAATTAGTATTTGTGATTTTTCTGAGGCATCTATTCTTGAAGGCAACTAACTTCTTATCCATTATTGCGATAGATTTCCAACTTTCACATTAATATGTCAATGATGGAATCACACTTGCATTAAAAAGTCGCAGTTAGATGTATTTACTTGTGATCTTCGATCTCCAGATGATTGAAAGTTTGTTAAAGACATTGGAGGCGAGAGCGTTTCGAGTCTTGATTTCTGAGTTGGTATCGCCGTCTACTGTTATCTTGCTTCCCAAATATACGAAATTTGAAACGATGTCTAGATTAATTGATTCTGTCAGGCCGGTAAAGTTCATGATTTTCGTTTTATGTGTGTTTTTTTGAAGGCCTATCTGTTGTGCAAAAACATATGTTTCATTTATAAAACAATATAACTCTAGTACCTTTACCATAACGAAAAGAAAGATTGCACTTTTAGAAAAAACTTGTTATGAACTGTAGTGCCAATCATTACAATTTATTTTTTATTAGAATTTGAATCCCCCAAACCCCTCCCCACTTCCCGGATCCTACTGACGTGGATGTGATCCATTATTATTAACACTCTCTTAACATCTTCAGTGTAGAGGAAATGTCTTATTTTTGCATATAATGTTATAGTTGGTTAGACCCAATAAATATATATTTAAGCTTTTCCGTTTCCATTAAGTCGCTGCCTGTTTTTTTGTGAAACATATTGCAAATTTCTTTTCGGATCATTTCTCTAGAAAAATTACCCACCACTCTTGGCCTAATTTTCGCGTTTAAACACATTTAATTAGAAATTTCAGATTTCGCTATTGAGCAGTGCAATGATCGTTTACTTATCACCAAGACATGAATAGTTCTCTTTTCTGGATTTGAAATAGAATGATATAGTTTTTTCTTGAATACCTACATTTCGGACATACTTAAACATCTTTTTTGTGATCTGATCTTGCGTCAGAAACTTTACTCGCAGAATAAATTTTCATACTAAACTACGCAACACTTTCTGTAGAAACACTACTGACAGACAGTGTGAGTTCTAAAACGGATACAACCTTAAACACCGTCTGTCTAGTGTATAATAGAACAAAATAATGCAATGTTAGGTTTAAATCATGTCTATTGTATGGATTAACAAATCCTTTGTAAATGAGGTACTATAATTGACTGATATAATCTTTAAAATATGTGTGTGAGGTGTGTGTTAACAAGTAGACTTTTGATATATATATCGCAAATAAACGAAAATTGAAATCAATGCCTGTATTTTAATGAAACATCTAATTCATAATGTCTATACCATTTCAAATTTATAAACATATTTTCAATTATATGTGTTATATATTGACCGTGATACATCATTTTAAAGTTTGGCAAAACTAGTAAAACGTGGTATAATAGGAACTATGCAAAGCCATTAACGGCAATCACTTCATTGTTTTAGGTTCATCACTAAATTAAAAATAATATAGAAGAGTACATTTTGTCAGCGATTGTTTGGCAAAAGCGACTCTGAAGTATGGTCTGATTGTTCTCTCTCAATGACCCTTCATTTATCTTGATAAAGCTGACTTTTTGTTTTGGTGAAAGAGTAAAATGACGTGTTGCATTTTTCTATATTAATGCTGAAAAACCATATATTTGCCCATAAGGTTAAGGCTTCTGTAGATCTGTGTACCTGTTTGGTGGACACTGTTGCATGTTATTCTGTGCACCAGATTAATAGGTCATCAGCGTGCATTGCCACTTTCATTCCATGTGGTAGTTCTAACTAGATCATTGATGTACACAATAATAATGTGGGCACCAGAACCCCTCTTTGAGGACACCATGGACAGAGTATAATCTTGCTTTTCTAACGATCTAGTTTCACAAGGGATGTTATGTATGTATACTTTCGCCCGTTTGAACATTCTATAACTCACCTTGCAACTTCTTCAAAAATCCTTCTTTCAAAACCATGTCAAATGCTTTCCTTAGTTCTATCAATGTTGGTAGTTCCAGTTTCTTATCTTGGTTAGCATCTTCAATCTCTTGAGAAAAGTCGGTTTCCTGATCTTCAGTAGAGTAGCATTTATGTCTCTCTGATGTGGCACAAGGAGGTTTTTCACTTTCAAAGTACCACTAAAATTAACAATACACTCCGTCGTCTTGCACAAACAGATTGTGAGGATAATAGGTTTATAGGTGGATGCTATGGTGCTATCCTTTCCTGGTTTTGGATTCGGTATCATGATTGCTTTCCTCCATATCTGCGGAACTCTGTTTATGTTCCACCACATATTAAACATATTTTAACAACCTACAGCAGCTTTGCCTTTGCTGCAGCTCCAAGGTTTCTAAATATTTAATTGGAACTCCATCAGCTCTTGGTGACTTCTCAATTATCATTTTGAATTTATCAATTCAAACTAGGTGTTCCAATTGTTTGAATGTGATTGGTACCTTCATTATTTCAGGTATAGTTTTTATCTTGCATAATGCGTTTAGCTTCTCACGAATCTACTGTTGTTTGTCATGGCTAACTTTGATGCTATTGTCTTCAGCAAAGGAGTCTGCAAAGTAGTCAGCTGCCTAGTCAATTGTTTGAATGTTTTCGTCTTTATGACATGTGATCTGCGTAGTTCTCAAAGTACTTCAGTCATTAAGTTGTTTTACCAATTTGTATAGCTTCTCGGTGGCTTTTCCAGGTTCAGCGATTCCGAAGGAGAACCACAATGGGAGCCAGCAGGAATACATTTAGTAAAGTTTATCAGAAAAGCTTACCACCACACTTAGAACATGGGTCAGCTGCGTGGAGTCTTGTATCAAACACTACATTACAGAAACTAGATAAAGTGCAAAACCAAACACTTAGGATCCTTCGGAGACAATGAAATAAACTTCCATAATAGAGATGGAGAAAATGGGGAGAATATAGACGCTAAGAGAACGCAAACACAAAAGTGGTAATACAAGCAGAAAAGTTCTTTACTGTATGACAACCCTCCAATGAATGGCATATTCCCAAATCTAGCAGTTGGGGCGAATGCAAAGTAACAGCCTTATCCACTAGGCCAAACGACTTCGTAGACAACTCTCAATTATTCCTGAAGTTGACATCCCCTTATAGTCTGTACAAGAAATAATCACTTGGAGAGAGACACCTGTATTACCAATGCATATTTAGACCAAAGTAAAAAAGGAATATTTACTGAGGATGAACATAACCTGCAACGTAAGACAGTTACCCTCAGTTTCCTGGACGATGAATATACACAGGGCATATGGGTTAGAGAAGCTCTCGCGATTTTTACTGCTTATCGACACAAAGTATACGCAAAATAACGCATCAAAATCACGGTAAAAGTCAAATAGTGTTACTTTTGAAGGATTATTCCTGGTGAGTCAACAAGACTGAAATTTGCGAAAAACTATATTTATCAGAGCACGTGCCACAGTGCTGTGTTTGTTGTGAAAATAGGCACTAAATGTTATGAATATAAAACTGATATGAAAAATGTCAACTACGCATTAAGAAAAAAATAACCTACATATGAAAATATACGATACATTTTATGAAAATCTAAACTACATACTATTATAGTAGAAGTTATAGTGTTAAATATCAACCCCATTTACAAACATAAATAGAATTATTAACAAGTATAAATATATGCTAGTACACCATAATCATATGAATGCATCGCACTATAAGGTCAGCTAAAACATACAGATGCAGAAACATTGTTGAAGTAAAAACTGCTTTTCTGTAGGTAACTTTTTCTTATTCATTCATTGATTGGTCAAAGACATTGGTGGCCTGATGAAAAGAGATCAGAATGGGTCGAACAGAAAATTCTTTGTGACAGTTGTGTCAAGTGGGAAGTAGAGGTCCCAGCTGCCCAACAGTATTGGAGGTGTCAAGCAATTTAATGTTGATTCCGGCGGGATCTGCAGCGTATGAAACCAGATCGAATAGAACAGGGCTGTGTAAATTGAGAGAGGACTTAAGGAAGATACGTGAAACCGCAACTTTAGACTAATCTCGATAAGTCAACAATGTAATATTGCTTTATACAGCAGATTGCTTCTACAATGCACGTATTCTTGTTTAAACGCTACAGTAAGCTATGAAAATCGCCATTTTTTCTGGAATTGACGGATGAAAGGTAATTAGGCGATATGTGTTCGTACAGTAATGCCTTAGTGATTATTCTTGGAGGAAAATGTTGGAATGTTTCGTGACATGTCACACCCCCAGGAGAGGACATCACAAGCGATGAGCCACTTCAGAGTGAGATTGAAATCTCGCAATTATTTTGGTTGGTGTAATTACGTTTTATGGGTTAATTTTTGAGGGCGAATTTCCCCAGTCGACGAGGGAGTCATTAAGTATTGAGAAGCTATCATGCTTAGACGATTTCTTTCTGGACATGGTTTCGGACCAAAGGCCAAGGGACTTCCCTGACGATGTTGTGTCAATCCACGCTAAAATCATGATTGAATTCTTAAGTTACGTTTAAGTCAATGAGCTGTTATTTGCATATTGATTAGCTAGACTGTCATTGATGCGCTGTAGCATTGTATGCTGATAGATGTTGAACATCAAGGGGACCATTTCACGTTACGGATACACTTATTTGTGCTAAGATGAATGGATCATAAAACTTTATATATATATATATTTATATTTATATTATGCTGTAGTATATTACCCAAGGACATGAAAAGGCAGTAAAGATGTGCGTATTTGAACTGCTATGAATGTTATAAGAGGCAACCGAGGAAGTGTGGAGGTAGGGTTGGCAGTCTCATCCCAGTGAGGGCCAAATTGACATAACAACCGTATCACAACGTGCTTCGTTTTTCAGACTGCATGCTGCTAATTTGAAGAAGTATGAGAACAAACCATGAACAATGAGACGTTAAAGACAATCAACCTAGGTGAACATTTACAAATAATGAGGTCATCTACAAATGTAAACAAAGCATATACTGCATAAATTAATCGCCTTTAAAAACAAGTGTCTTCGAAAAATATTGAATATAAAAGGGACATACTTTAAAACTAGAAATTTTATGAGAGAAGAAACAAGCCCAGAATTTGTGTCATGTTTTATAAAAAGAAGACGTGGGAATTACATCGGCCATGTACTTAAAATTGATGAACACAGATTACCAAAATAAACCACCCTGTGGAAGAGAACGAACAAAAGAAAAAGTAGGTCACACAAAAGAAACTCATCGCAGAACGACCAAAATGGAAAGCTCAATATTGAACATAAGCAATACACAATAACTACTGGAGCTTGCAGCTTTAAACATGGAACAAAGATATGTCTACTACAATATGTGTCATCTTGGCACAAGAGATAACTAACGTACTGCATGCTTTATCTTTCCATGTAGCTACTGCTCGAAACATGCGCATTATTTAACTTACTCATCTCCAACACTGTCTTTCAACTACCTCACCGTAATAAGACTACATGATGCACCCACGATCAAAACAGTGGCATCAAATCGATTATATCATCGTGAGAGAACGCGATAAGCAGGATGTGAGAGTCACCAAATCCATGTGTGGTGCCGACTGCTGGACGGACCACAGATTACTAGTCTCCAAAATGAACTTACATACATTGCATCTCCGGCGACCTCAAAATAGCGAACAATCAAAACGTCTCGACGTCTCAAAACTGAAAGATCCACTATATAAACAGCTTCTGCGCAGCTCAATGGAAACCAAATGGTAAAGCAAGAAGATCTGGCCTAACTCTAATGTTGAGCCTTCCTATACTGGAAACATGCTCGCGAAGAGAAAGGGTTCCGTACCCGATGGGGTCAGGCAAAAAAAGGGACAACGATGGCAGTCCTGGCCGAACTCTCCTGTCAAGATTTCCTATACCGGAAGTACAATGGCAGAGAGAAAGGGTTCCGTGCCCGATGTGCTCAGGCACAAAAGGGACAACGATTTTAGCCCTGTCCCAACTCTACTATCAAGCTTTCCTAAACCGGAAATACACTTGCAGAGATAAATGGTTCAGTACCTGATGGGCTCAGGCGCTATTGGGACAAGGTCGCTCAGCTCGAGAACGCCTTGCTCTCAAACGCGTGG
Source organism: Meghimatium bilineatum (assembly GCA_034231615.1). Lineage (NCBI taxonomy): Eukaryota > Metazoa > Mollusca > Gastropoda > Stylommatophora > Philomycidae > Meghimatium > Meghimatium bilineatum. The sequence continues at coordinate 93,557,315 of CM067298.1, forward strand.
TGTGAGACTCGAACTTGGTCGAGGGGTTCACGATGTCGGTGAACAACACCTCCTCGGCTATGAAGTCGAAAGAGCCAGAGTCCAACTCTTCTGTTGAGTTCTTCCTCATACTTCTTCTTCTTCTTTCGTTCACTTGAAACATGTCTATATCTGTAATTCTGTCTCCTTAATAAAACTCACTGTCTTTTGTAGTTCATACAGTGTCCCATAGAGCTTTGATTCCAGTGTTGTTTCCTCTGGCCAATATGTCTGCCTCAGCGTTTCATGCTCAGAACACTCTTGAAGTATATGTTTGGCACTCTGTGCTGCCTGTCCACATGTACACATGGCCGTGTTGCCAATCTTGAACTTTGTATACATGTGACTGCGGAGTCGGTTGTGTCCTGTTCTGAGACGTAGAATTATAACTTCTTCTGGTCTGTTCATAATATGATAGTCATCTTGTGTTGGTGTTTGTGGCTTTCTTATTGACTTGATCATCTGTTTTTTCTGATGGTAGGTGATTGGTATATCTGGTTGGTCTTCGGCAGCACCTTCCTTAGCCAGTTGGTCTGCTTTTTCATTTCCTGGTATTCCACAGTGAGAGGGTATCCACTGCATGGTTACCCTATACTGGTAAGACAATTCGCTAAGTAGTTTTTTTAAGTCTGTTAGTTTTCCAGACTGGAAAGCTTGAAGCACTGACTTTGCTTCTGTCAGGAATACCACAGGCTGTAGGTCAGAGTTGGAGTTCAGCAGTTTTTTAGCTGCCACACTAATTGCCTGGATTTCTGCATCATAATTATTGCAGAATTTTCCTGTCGGTGTTCTGATTGTATCTCTAGGCTTGTGTGGATATTCTATATATACACCTGCACCTCCATTCCTCACAGCATTCTGTGCTGACCCATCTGTGTACACTCTGACCCATATATCTTGTGGATATTCCTCATCCAGGAAACTGAGGGTGACTGTCATTCGCTGCACACTGTTCTGTTCGTCCTCGCTTAGTATTCCTTTCACATGGGTCTGAATGTATATTGGCATTCCATGGCTTTCACTCCACGGGGTTTGCTCTGGTACAGACCTTAAGGGGATGTCAACTTCAGGTAGGTCTGTAAGTTGTCTACGGAGTCGTTTAGCTTGATGGATAAAGCTGCTCCTTTTCAGTCGTCCCATTGCTAGATTTTGGAATCTTTCCTTCATTGGATGACTTGGCATACACTGAAACTTTTCTGCTTGAATTAGTACTTTTGTGTCTCTGCGTTCGCCAAGTGTTTGTATTCTTCCCATTTTCTGCATCTCTGCTATGGGTGTTGATTTCATTGCTCCCAACATTATTCTAAGTGCCTGGTTTTGCACTTTATCTAGATCTTGTAATGTGGTGTTTGATGCAGGACACCACGCAGCTGAACCGTATTCCAGGTGTAGTCTTATGCCTTGCTGGTAAACTTTACTGAGTATATTTCCACTGGCTCCCCATGTGGTTCCACTTAGTTTTCTCAGGATAGCTAGCTTCCTCCTGGCTTTTGTTGTTGCTTTGTTTATGTGCTGCTTCCATGTCAGCTTATTATCAAAAGTAACTCCGAGGTATGTGGGTTGTTTGTCTTCTTTCAAGAGCTCTCCATCTATCTTGATATGACCAGCTTTTTGTTTTGGTGAGAGGGTAAAGAGTGTAGTGCTGCACTTATCTGTGTTAATGCTGACGCACCATCTATTAGCCCATAAGGTTAGGGCATCGATAGCTCTTTGTATTTGTTTAGTGGCCACTGTTGCATGTTCTTCCGTGCACCAGATCACCAGGTCGTCAGCATACATTGCCACTTTGATCCCGTGTGGTAGTTCAGCAACTAGGTCATTGATGTAAACCAAGAAAAGTGTGGGTGACAGGACTCCTCCCTGGGGGACTCCATGACGCAGTAGAACTTTCTTGCTCTTGCGACCATCTAATTGTACCCTGGCTCTTCTATTATGCAGGTATGCTTTTACCCATTTGTACATTCTTGAGCTAACCCTGCAATTTCGCAATTTCTTTAGGAGCCCTTCTTTCCAGACCTTATCAAATGCTTTCCTGAGGTCTATCCATGCTGCTAGTACCAGTTTCTTTTCTTGGAAGGCATCCTCAATCTCTTGGGAGAGGTAGGTTGCCTGATCTTCAGTAGAGTAGCACTGTCTGAAACCTGCTTGCTGTGATACCAGAAGGTTTTCACTTTCAAAGTACCACTGCATCCTAAGATTGATAATGCGTTCCATTGTTTTACATAGACAGCTTGTGAGGCTGATGGGCCTGTAGTTGGAGACTGTGTTGCCATCTTTTCCTGATTTGAGGAGTGGTATCATTATTGCTTCTCTCCACGCCTGTGGTACATTTCCTGTGGACCAGCTTGTGTTAAAGATCTGCAGTAGCTTTGCTCTTGCTGCACTTCCCAGGTTTCTAATCATTTCATTGGACACTCCATCAGCTCCAGGGGACTTTTTCATTTTTAATTTGGATATTGCATGCTCCAGTTCTCTCATTGTGATTGGTGCCTCCATGACTTCAGGTATAGGTTCACCTCGTCCAATGTTTTGCTGGTTCTCTCGAACCTCCTGTTGTTTGTCTGGGCTGACTTTGACGTTATTGTCTTCTGCAAAGGAATCTGCAAAGTAATCAGCTGCATGTTTACCTGTTAAAATGTTTCTATCTTTATAAAGTGTGATCCTGGTATTTCTCCCTGTACCTTCATCATTTAGTTGTTTTACAAGTTTCCATAATTTCCTAGTATCTCTTTCTAGGTTCAGCGACTCTGTTTTTTCTTTCCAGCTGCACCGTCTGGCTTGTAACTTGGCTCTTTGAAATTTAGCCTTTGTTTGCTGATATTTGTTGTGATGTTCTTGGCTAGGTCTGTTCTCAGCCTGCTGTCTAGATGTTTCCATCTCATTTTGCAGCTTTTCCAGTTCATCATTCCAGTAGGGTTTGTAGTTTTTGCGTGCCCCCCTGGGTATGGTTTTACTAGCAGCATGTAGTATACATCTATTAAATTCACTCACTGCTCTATTGATGTCTTTGTCCAAGTTCATGTCCTTAGCTAGAACACTGGTTAAATGCTGGTACATTTTCCAGTCTGCCCTTTTATAGTTCCACCTAATGAGCGTGCTGCTGTCCGTGGTAAATTCATTGTGGATTTCCAGAAATACTGGTCTGTGGTCACTACCTCCAAGCTGCTTTCCAACGACACGTGTGATGTTCCATTCCAAGCCTGGTGAGTGGAATGCTAGGTCTGGTGTAGAGGTGGTGTGCCATGCTCTCGAGTAGAAGGTTGGCGAGTTTGCTGGCTGGTTAATAAGGATGAGATTATTTTCATCCTGCCAGCTCTCAAGTTCCTCACCTCTCTTGTCAATATGATCGTAGCCCCAGCTCTGAGAGTGGCTTCCTCATACGGAACCATGCTCGCGGATGAGAAACAGTTCAGTACCCGATGGGCACAGGCTAAGTTCATAGACGATGGAACACCTCGTGCGAGATAGACGTGAACGACAAAGAGTCACTACACACCTGCGTGTCCAACGACAGATAGACAGGCAGCCAAGGACTAGGGAAGCCCACCCGAACTAAAGGAATGACGATAACGGATGTGCTGGACCTCGGACGTCCAGACCACAGTGACCAACTGAGGTGCAAATAACACAGTTTTACTGTGGAACTTGCAGCACAACGTACTTCACGCTCCCCGGCGGAAATCACACGATATATTCGTTGTGGTTATATGAGAGCGAACGTAGAAGAAGAAGAAACTCTTACTTTCAATGTGCAATGAGGGTGATTTCACCAAGATCTTTATTTCATACCCAAAAGACTCCAACTCTCAGCGGTGTGAAATATTTGTGAAAAAGTCTCCTACTCAGAGGGGGTATCAAAAACTATAAGAACTCAATCTCTTCTCTACAATAATATACAAAATGATAAAGAAAACAATCTAGTTCGCTAATTACAAAGTTCTTACAGCTAACTTCGTGATGAAGAAAAATAAATAGTGACGATTAGCACATCCTGTATGCACTTGGCAATCCATCTTTCTCTTCGGAAACTTCAGCGTCTAAATTCAGACCTGTACACTTTACATCAAGTGCAAATGCCTGGAATATCTAAATTCTTTTTGAGTTAAGAGACTTCTAAGCGACTACATCATTGTCGGAAAACGTTTTAGTGCAGTTGTAAGACAGTTCAAAATTGCTCATCTCTATTCTTGAAACTACGTATGTTTACAGCATGTGAGTAATTTTCAACTGTTACAGCTACGTTGTTCTGAATAGTGAATGACTGGAAGAAAATATGTGCTTGTTAATTTTATATCTGTGAATAGTTTACCTACACTAAGTCTTTTCTCAGAATAGCCATGCACGCTGATACCAAATATCATCCCTTATCTTAATTGATGTGACTGGTCATTTATTGATCATTGACATAATGGTCATTGACAGTTTGTTGGTTTTATTAACTTAATGAAAGTTAAATGACACTGTTTTGGATAAGCGTGTATATTTTTTCTGAGAAGAACTTGATTGAAACGAAGATAAATATTTAGACAATACTTGGAAGTTTTCCATTTTAGACAGGATGCTTGACCGTAGGGTTGATGTTGACTGGTCATTGGTCACTTGGTGAATACTTTCTGTCGCCAGTCAATTAAAACAGAAAAATCGGTTGGGTCAAAATAAAACATAAGTTACATCAGTCATAAATTTCGTCGAAGTATTTTTGCCAATTTTATCCCCTATCCCACTGTCAATAGACTTTCAAAAATTCACGGATCTCCCTGCATAATGAAGTCAAAAATTCTGACCCTTCCACTACCCTAAAAATGTTTTGCATACAAGTACCCCTAAAACACTTACATGATTGTTTATCATATTTTACGGAAACACTTTTAAATTCAAACTATTTATTTGGTATAGAAAAAAAAATCTGTTGACATCAACTTTTATCAACCCATATCACCTCTTATCAACCACTAACATTTTCAGACACCACTCTCCCTCCCAGAATTGTTGACATAATATATGCACACCAGCACCCCCAACCCCTTTAAGCTATGTAGCCAGCGATGTGGATAATCTATGTATGGATACATGCACTCTCTATACGGTCATATGCTTTCTATGAAATATGAAAATTCATGTTTGCTTACAAACTAGTAAAAATTACTTTCTGCATATACACATTATATATGTATAATTAGGAGACTGCATTGCATATATTGATAAGAGTTGGAGATTTTTGTAAAAAAAAAAAAACTTCTGAGAATCCCTACCTCAATGTCAATCCAATACAAAATCTTAATCTCTCGTAATTCCTAGGGATCTAAACCAACAAACAAAACAATATGCTGAAATAAAACAAGTAAATTCAAGAAGGACGCCAGAGGATACATTAAAATTTCTAGAGTTTAACGGGAATTGAACCAGTACGTTCAATGGCACCAAATTTCCTAGCAACTCTCGTACACGAGATTTTCTGTACTTGACTAACCACATCTAAAAAAAAAAGATGTGATTTTGTCAAGACATTCAAACAAAAAATACAATCTTGTCTCGATTGATGCGTTCTCAGTGACTTGAGTGCATAGTTTGAATGTCTTGACAAAATCGCATCTTTTTTTAGAGATGTGGTTAGTCAAGTACAGAAAATCTCGTGTACGAGAGTTGCTAGGCGATTTGGTGCCGTTGAACGTACAGGTTCAATTTCCGTTTTAGACTCTAGAATTTGAAATAAAACAGAAGTTTGTGCACAAGAAATGATATATAATCTGTTAATTTATTGACTAAAAATGCAGCCAGTAGATATAGAATATGTACGTTTGGGTTGAATATGATAATGAATCTCGTGACAGATCATCTATGAGCTAGACAAAGAGTGCCCCAACGTCGTACCAGAAAACTATACAATACTAAAAATATCAAATTGAATGCAATTGTGCATGACATAAACAATGATATACGTGTTCTTGTATACTTCTCACACAGATTTATCCATTAATGATTTAAAACCATTAAGTCTTTCCACAAGATCATGTAACTAACAGAAGTATCATTATAATAAAAACTTCAAATATGAAATTTGGCATATAAAACTGAACTCTATTTGTCACTAACTCATTCGCAACTGTGTGCCCCAAACTATGATGTTAACGTTTTGCACCATCACCGTAAGCCTTACAGAAAGCGATGATTAGATTTGCAAATAAACTAGATAATAGAAAATGTTTTAAGTGTATTCTTGGTAAAGACCTTTTAGTAGAAACATAGATTTTTATGTGTAAGTCATCCAGTAATTCGCAAAATTGTATCACTCTGTTTCCTATTTTTCCAAGAAAACTGGAGTATTTTCGCAGTCCTGCCACGAACTGTAGGAGAGCAGAATTTATTTATTTTAATAAATGCTTTGTACAAGTAAAGTCATAGTTGCATTTCGTTTCTTCTCTTATTTTCCAATGTTATATTAAATGATTCATAATTAGCAAGTCTGTAGGTATAGGGACAGGGTAGGGTTAAGGCTTCACATTCCCACTTAGAAAAAAGTTCTAACACAACACTTAGCACACATACATGAGAAAAGAATAGTGAGTTTTCCGTTTTAGTAAATTTCAAATACATTTATTTGGTTAAAAGGCAGGGAAAACGTATTTAAATAACATTTTTTTTCGAGCTTCACATTTTGTTGGGGTCGTTCAGCTGACGCTGGAACAAGATTATCTTCTTGTTTTGCGAGAGTAATTCTGCTGACACAGGTTAAAAAAAAAACACGCCACTTTTTTGGTGGCGGTAGTACTGCTGACGCTGTGAGACTAGACACGATCCTTGAGTTTTCTGGGAAGAGGGATCGTTCTTCTAACGATGTTACTACTATAACATGCCTCTCGTTTTGTGGGTTCGTTATACTGATATTGAGATTCTTCTTCTTCTTTCATGTTGAGATAAAATAGAATCCAACTGAAGGGTCTTCATGTACAAATAAAGCTAGCAACACAGATGTGGCATGTTCAGTTGTAGTTTCTTAATAATTGCAGCATTGTGACTCATCGTGATAGCAGAGACTTTTATTTAGAACTGTGGCATTGGGACTTATGACTGCAGACACATTTAATCAGAGTTGTAGTATTGGGACTTGTGACTGCAGACACATTTAATCAGAGCTGTAGTATTGGGACTTGTAGATGCAGACATATTTAATCAGAGTTGTAGTGTTGGGACTTGTGACTGCAGACACATTTAATCAGAGCTGTAGTATTGGGACTTGTGGATGCAGACATATTTAATCAGAGCTGTAGTATTGGGACTTGTGGATGCAGACATATTTAATCAGAGTTGTAGTATTGGGACTTGTGGATGCAGACATATTTAATCAGAGCTGTAGTATTGGGACTTGTGGATGCAGACATATTTAATCAGAGTTGTAGTATTGGGACTTGTGGATGCAGACATATTTAATCAGAGTTGTAGTATTGGGACTTGTGGATGCAGACATATTTAATCAGAGCTGTAGTATTGGGACTTGTGGATGCAGACATATTTAATCAGAGCTGTAGTATTGGGACTTGTGGATGCAGACATATTTAATCAGAGCTGTAGTATTGGGACTTGTGGATGCAGACATATTTAATCAGAGCTGTAGTATTGGGACTTGTGGATGCAGACATATTTAATCAGAGCTGTAGTGTTGGGACTTGTGGATGCAGACATATTTAATCAGAGCTGTAGTATTGGGACCTGTGGATGCAGACATATTTAATCAGAGTTTCAGTGTTGGATATCGTCGTGACAGCAGACAGTTAATCACAGAAAGACAAGCAACAATTAGAGATGCAAAAAAAACAACCTATATATATATATATATTAACCTCGTTGAGTATGTTCGTATTTGTGAACTCCAAGGAAGTACGGGTTTGCAACTCATATTCGTGTGCCAGACAGTTGTTAAGTGTTCTGCGTTCTAATTTGTTGTTTTTTTCTTATGGCTTTTTGACCATTGTATTTTGGAATGAGGGTAGGATGCGTAGAGAATACCATTAGAGATTTGTCATATGAATATTTGAGGCAATATCAGGGTACACTGTCATATGGTAGGTAATCTTCTGCTTCGGTATGGGTTGTACTGTATCTAGAAACTAGATGTTTAGGACCACGGGCAAAATATGTTTCAGTTGCACTCCTTGGCAAGTTTTACCTCATACTCACCCTTTGGCAAGCTTACAGGCTCGCGCCTTGGCTAGCTATGCATCAGCTGCACCCATCGCTCGTGTGTTGCTATGGCCCGAGAAGGGAGCAAAGAATAGCAACACTTTTCATGCATATCATAAGAGGTGACTAAGGAGGTTTTAGTTTGGAGATGGCTGTCCCATCGTATACATGGTCAAAGTTACCTAACGATATGGTGAAGTCGGATATATCAGACTGAAAAGCACAGATATCGCTGTAAACCATGTATTTGCATATAACACTAAACAAACACACAGAAGAGGAAGAAAACATCCATTATGTAAGCTATTTTCTGTTGTGGCCTCACTGGAATTTGTTTTTGGGCGTCCCCGTCCCCTGTTGCCCCTGCCTATTTTGGCCGCTGAGTTTAGGTATTAGTTTTCAGCAGACTTCTTCACCGTGGAGATTATTTAGATTATTCATATCTTGACCAAATAATTCTGACAACTGGGCGTGCCTACCAGAGACAAAGTGAGATCATGGACAGCGTGGATCATAGTCATGGACTGATTCGTGAAGTTCAAGCTTCAGTTAACTCTGCTTTCCTTGGTAGAAGCCGGCACCCGGAACTGGATTTTGATAGAAACTAATGGATGAACATGGCTGACGGTCGGCTCGACACACGTGGGGAAAACACTCTTTTACGAAGTGTCATCATTTTAATCTTTTCACATGTTCTAAAATACCTTCAATAAAAAGAGTTGGCGCCCCCAAGGTCAATTTGAATCAACAATCGTGCTTAGGTTTGAAATAACAAAGCATCGAATTGCATAACACATTAAATTTAGACGTTGGTTAAGCGTGTTTCTGTAATCTCTAATTTGAAGTTCGCTCAAAACGGTTTAGCAGTCGGCGCTTCTCTCTTCCCCATCGACCATCTGCGAGACTGACAGACTTATTCAAATGTGTTCTATTATCGGCTAGTGTGGGGGTTTGTTAGTAAAAATTTCTGGGGCGCGCATGCTGCATTAGCAACGCGCAATTAGAAAATTGTCGCACTGTACATGCATCATTACACCCGCTTTCTTTAAAAAGGTATTTTATCAATTATTTTTCTATTATTTCGGCACTAACCATATACGTAACAGTGAGAACAAGAATATCCAGAAAAAAGCCAATGACAACAGAACGTCTTTCGCTCATTCAGGAGCATAATTCATCGAATGTGGCTCAAGAAAAAAACATATTTGAAAAATGAATATTTTTGGGCTATTATAAAGATTATTTAAACCTCATCCTAGTCGTAAAGATGTCATGACTCATTTCAGTTTCGCTCACAAGATTTTTTAAATGTTATGTTTTTTGTTCAGACGTAAAGATTGTATTGATAAAGAAAGTCTGTATGGAAGAAATAAGGTGTGTGTTGAAAAAAATAAAGTGTGTATGTAAGAAAGAAGGTGTGTATGAAAGGAAGATGTTGTGTATGGGGAAAGAAAAAGGTGTTATGGAAGAAATAATGTGTTATGGAAGAAATAATGTGTTATGGAAGAATAGGCAAAGCCTTAAACGATGTGATAAAGTGTTGCTAATTGTACGAAACACACATAGGCACACACACACACAAATCGACGTTTCGACCGAAAGGCCTTTATAACGGATAACAAACACATATAAATAAAAACAACAAGTAGGGACGACACAACTTGCGTTCACATGCCTAGTCTTTTGTTATGGAAGAAAGAAGTTGTGTATGAAAGAAAGAAGGTGTGTATGAAAGCAGGAAGGTGTGTATGGAAGAAGGAATGTGTTATGGATGAAAGAAGGTGTTACGGAAGAAAGAATGTTATGGAAGAAATGGTGTTATAGAAGAAAGAATGGGTTAATGGAGAAAGAAATTCACACAAGCAGGAAGGTGTGTATGGAAACAGAAAGGTGTGAAGAAAGAAGGTATTGTGGATGAAAGATGGTGTTATGGAAGAAAGAGGGTGTTATAGAAGAAGGAGTGTATGTATTGGAAGAACGAAGATATTATGAAAGAGAAAAGGTGTGTATGGAAGAAAGAATGTGTTATGAAAGAAAGAATGTGTTATGGAAGATAGTAGGTGTGTAAGAAAGGAGGTGTGAATGGAAGAAAAGAAATTGTATATGAAAGAAAGAAGGTGTGTATGGAAGCAGGAAGTGGTGTATGAAAGAAGAAGGTGTTTTGAAAGAAAGAAAGTGTTACAAAGAAAAGTGTTATAGAAGAAGAAATGTGTGTATTGAAAGAAAGACGGTGTTATCGCAGAATGAAAGTGTGTGGACGAAAAAACGTGTTATGGAAGAAGGAAGTTGTATATGGAAGAAAGAAGGTGTGTATTAAAGCAGCAAAGTGCGTATGGACGCAGGAAGGTGTGTATGAAAGAAGGAAGGTATGTATGAAATAAAGACGTTATGCACGAAAGAAGGAAGGTGTGAGCGGAAGAAAGAAGTTGTGTATAAAAGAAAGAAGATGTGTATGAAGAAAGAAGTTGTGTATGAAAGAAAGAAGTTGTGTATGAAAGAAAAAAGTTGTGTATGGAAGAGGGAAGGTGTGAATGAACGGTGTGTATGATGAAAGAAAGAAGTTGTGTATGAAAGAAAGAAGTTGTGTATGAAAGAAAGAAGTTGTTTATGAAATAAAGAAGTTATGTATGAAAGAAAGAAGATGTGTATGAAAGAAAGAAGCTGTCATGAAAGAAAGAAGATGTGTAAGAAAGAAGGAACGTTTGTATGGAAGAAGGAAGGTTTGTATGGAAGAAGGAAGGTGTGTATGAAAAAAAGAGCTGCGTTTGAAAGAAAAAGTTGTGTACGGAAGATGTGAAGAAGAAAGAAGGCGTGTATTAACAACAGAAGGTGTGTATGGAAGAAAAAAGTTTCGTATTGAAGAAATACGGCGCATTTGAAAGAAAGAAGATTAATGTTGAAGAAAATGGGTGTTTTAATGAGCTAAATATGCATAAATGAAAATAAATGTGTATAATGAAATGCAAATGTGTATAATGAAAGAAAAATGTGTTTAATGGAAGGTAAATGTGTATAATGGAAAGCAAATTTGCATAAGTGAAGATAATGTGTATAATGGAAGGTAAATATGTATAAATGAAGGTAAATGTGTATAATTTAAGGTAAATGTGCATAAGTGAAGGTAAATGTGTATAATGGAAGGTAAATATGTAATGGAAGGTATATGTGCATAAATGAAGGTAAATGTGTATACACGAAGGCAAATGAGTGTAATGGAAGGTACATGTGTATAATAGAAGGTAAATGTGTATAGACGGATATAATTGTGTAATTGAAAGACGTAAATGTGTATAATGGAAGGTACATTTGAATAATGAAAGGTATATATGTATAATGAAACGTAAATGTGTATAATGGAAGGTACACATGAATAATGATAAGGAAATGTGTATAATGAAAGGTAAATGTGCATAAATGAAGGTAAATACGTATAATAGAAGGTAAAAGTGAGTCTCGTACGCGAACAGTGGATTGAGGCCTTGAGAAAGGCGAAGCTAAAAGTGGTTATATTTATTTTCGTGCAGGGACATGTGGGCGTTCGAGTCAAAGAAAGAGAGGATCAATTGGCATCATGCGCGATTGTGGCACAGGGCGATGGGACAATAGATTGTGCTGACGTTTTGAACTCCTTAAGAGATATAACACGCGACAGTGAGACTAATGTGGATGATGATTCCTTTTCAATGGCTAGGATTAGAGATCAGGGATTGAAATGCGGTGTTGCTAGAGGTGAACATTTTAGAGGGCGCAGAAGAATGATGGTCAACCAGCATAGGACCGGTACTGTCAGCAGAAGTGTAATGGCGGATACACTCAAGGAGAGATCGGAGCAACTATGGACGTGTCCATTTTGAAGTGATGATTATCCGACTACTAACTAACTAACTAACTAACTAACTAACTAACTAACTAACTAACTAAATGAAGGTAAATGTGTATAATGAAAGATAAATGTGTATAATGAAAGGTAAATGTGTATAATGAAAGGTAAATGTGTATAATGAAAGATAAATGTGTATAATGAAAGGTAAATGTGTATAATGAAAGGTAAATGTGTATAATGAACGTTACATGTGTATAAAAGAAGGTAAATGTGTATAAACGGATATAATTGTGTAATTAAAATGCATAAATGTGTATGAACGAAAATAATTCTGTATTGAAATAAAATGTTTATAGACTAGATGTAATGTTTTCTTTATTGAAAGACCTAATTATATATGGGCGGGTGTAATTCTGTATTGAATGACGTAGATGTATATTGACAGATGTAATTCTGTATTGGAAGACGTAAATGTGTAAGGGCGGATGTAATTCTATATTAAAAGTTGTAGACTTGTATGAAAGAAATTAGGTGTTAATGGAAGAATTTTGTTTACAATTGTTATAATCCATGAAGTGTAGCTTTGGCTATGCCTTTGCGCTAATCATGTTCGATTTTGATACATCGATATCACAATGTCAAGTGACCAATATCCTCTCTCTTAGTCATCCGAAGGTACTCTTCTTGTACTTCAACATGCATTCACTTCAAAGGGGCACGCCTCTCAAAAAGAGAGGCAAATTCATTAACTACCTACCTACTTCAAATATGGGGTCTTCGTTACCTCTAATATTTTATGGTAGTGTGTCCTGATATAACCTAATTGAACTTTGGTGTCTGTTGGTTGAAAGGGCACACCTCTCCAAAAGAGAGGCAAACTCATTAACTACCTACCTACTTCAAATTATATTTCCTCTTCGCATGCATGTGTATGAGGATTCCGATTTGTCGTCTTCAGATATGAGTAAACAGTTCTATTCTCGATTAACTTTGTTCAAAATACCTTCAGTACAGTTTTTATCTGTCTATTGTGTTATCATCATTCCTTTATTAAAAATAGATGCCTCCACATAATTTCTTAATACTCATTACGCATGATTCACTTCCAGGCATCATAATCTGTTCAATATAATCTTTAATAATTCTTTCACAGCAATTAACATAGATATATTACATAGGTTGTTCTTGCTTTTGTAAATGGTTGGCATTGCTTGAAAGATTCTACATTTACATTTTGATCTTGTTGTTATCAAGGTACCCAAATGATTGAACACGTTGACTTTCATTTCTGTGATATCATCTGCTTTGATGTGGATGTAAGGAGCTTGAAATGCATGAACACATGTCGGTGTCATGCAATGAGGTATGTGTGCGCTCTGACGCGCCATTAGTGTGGAAAAAGATAGTCGTTTATGAAAGGTGTACTATCGAACTCCAGGAATTCCGAAGTACACAACTCCTGTACACTGTTATTCAATTCCTGTTTCTTTGCCCATATGTTTATTTTACACACAGAAGTCTAAATCTCATTGATCTGTCATATTGTGAGAAGAAACGTCCTACTGAGGGTAAACATGTAACTGTGAAGATGAAGTCTTATAGTTTCCACAAGATTAAAACCTATCTAAATATGCATATCCCCAATACAAAAGATGAGTATATGGTGATATTTTCCCTCTGCAGAAAGTGTGTCTTATATAGTTTAAAGAAAAGGTCATTTGGTTTAGAATTTGTAAGTCTGCAGATGACTGGAATGTTCATTTTTGACTCGAGAATATATGTTGCAATGTGAACATGAATGAAATGAACATTGTTGAGACAAGTAAGAGTAGGCTGTCATCTTCTTATGTCTCCGTCTATTTTGAATTGCATGCAATGTTCCAATCTTTTCAAAGTCTTTAATATCTGTACTGATCGGATTTGACGAGCAAGAGCTAACGTTTCTCAAGAGCTTAGTTCAGGAGTGGCCAAAATGCGTCGATTTAAACTTACTATGTGTACTGGCATCCGACCTCATAAATATAAGATGCTATCTTAATCAAACTGTAAGTACAAAAAAAAACTAATCTGTGATCAAGATCATGCCTGTAGATAAGTAGTGTTTTGAGGGGGGGGGCTTCAAACAGGGGGGGGGAGGTTCTCAAACCCCTTCCTTAGCAAATACGAACAAGACTTTTAGGATTAGGAATTCAGCTAAAAGGCGATAAAACCTCTCCAGTACCGATTTTTTTTTTACAAAAAAAGGCGTCTAACGTAGAACAAAGCAGCATTTACACACGAAAACGATTGAATGATGTTTTGTTTAGGTAAAGCCCCATCCTTAGTGGAAACGTATCTACAACCTAGATCAAGATTAAATTATTATGTTAAACTGTTGATGTAATTAACTGAAAACAGTGTAGCCCGTCGTGAACATTTGGTGTTCGACATTGGAGATTGAATATTTCAAATGCGACAAGTCATGTAATGTGAAGTTTTTGACAGTTATCGACAACTACTTCTACGTCCTATGGGACTACAGAGGACTAAGAGAATCTTCTTGACTACATCGTGCGTGAACAATGATGAATATGCCATGATATCCCTGGTTTAGATCACTGCTGTATCTGCCACGTCACTACCTATGTCTGTGATCAATGCTACTGTGTTCGAGGGGTGTTTTCATTACACTATAGAAGCAGAGGCAGAGAGAATATTAGCAGAGAAAATGTCAGAATTGGAAGTAATCAAATAGTAATCAAGTAGTACACGCAGAAGACATAGAAATAAATAGAAAGGAAGGTGATAAAGGTGATGGGTGTCGTAGCATTCAGATCTCGGTACCTTAAGAAATTAGAATATGACACTTAATGTTAAGATACAAGAGAATTCTAACGAAGTTCCAGTTCTAGTACATCTACTTCTAGGGAAATATAAAAATAAATAAAACGTTAGAATAAAATAAAATAAGAATACAAAACGAAAAACATAACCTGCATGAAAGATGAATGTGAGCATAGACATACACAGAGAAAGAGGTAATTTACGTAGCTTAGTATATAAGAAGATATAGCATTAAGATAGACGATCAGACCTGAGAAATAGAGTAAAATTAAATATAAACACAGAAAATCAATCACATTCACACACAAACTTAAATAAAAACAAATCATAATAGAATCAATAAAAGAGACAAACGACTTTCAGATTGCTGTATATAAAGGAAACAGAATTTCCATTGAAACAAAAACCATGGAAAGTAAATAAATTGCTACACTAAATAAACGTATTCTTAATACAAAAAATACCAGTATAAAATAACATTAAAAAACAGAAACACATTGTAATGTAATTTATGTTATGTTCTTTAAAGCAGGGGGACGCTTTTATTCCATTTTTTTTTCGACATTTCTTTTTTTCTACCAAGACAAGTCATATTTTTTTTTTTACTTGACGCATCTTTTCTCTGTTCTTATCAAGCGCCATCAGATCAAGAACATTTACCATGTCTAGTCGCTGACTATTAGCTAAAGCAGGCAGCGCCAACCGTGTGTTGATAGACCGAACGACGTGGCGTGAAATCAGGCTAACAATTATAGTGATTAATTCCCAGCAATGGAAACAACAGATACTCACAAAATTTTTTCCAGTCAAGCGTGAGGAAAGAACAGAAACAAAAATAGGGAAATTTTGGCTTTAAAAATGTAAGCTGGTCGCTTAATGCATTTTGATCCTGTATAGCGGACAGACATCATGTTTGGAATAGAGAATAACCTCGCTATATCAAGGGCAGACATGGAAGGAAGCTGAGAAGAAACGAGGTGTTAATCTTTAATGCAGACATTGTTTGACATAGTGTTCTGTAATACACTGTTCCGTCCTGAGAATAGTTTGATACGGAACATAATACGTCATCGTACCAGGCAAGAGTGAGTACCCTGCACTTGAAGAAATGCTGTCATGTCTAAGACTTAAGTTAGAAGCAACAAAAATATCGTTAGAGCAACATTCAACTCTATTTCATCACTGTCTCTGTTTTTCGCATTGGTAACCAGGCGAAAGAAAGTTATAAAATATTTTACAAGACTTGAAGTGACTTTATGAGAACTCCAGCATCTACATTTTTGTCTTTGTCCTTGGGTGACTGGCACCGATTTTCTTCTCGACCACCCCGGAACGTTCTATTTGTACCCCCGCCAGGTGCTCACGGGACCAACATTAGAAGTAAATATACAATAATAGTGATACAATTCTTATATTGACTTTATAGCAGAAATGTTTTTATGGTACAGGATAAAACGTTAACCTTGATTTGAATGTCACGTGTCACATAATTTAGTGAATACAATAGACCACAGAGATATATATACCAAAGTGTCTTGCCACAGAGCGACCACGCTTCAACTATTCAGTCTCAAAATGCGTATTGGCTTGATATAATCGAGGGAGCGAACATACAAATGTACCGCTTTTTTTAGTGTGAGGTACACTCCTTCCACGCGGACGTTTTGTATAACTGGTTATATCAGAGCTGTGTGACCATAACAAATAATGGAGATCCTACTCTTGTTCGTTTTTCTCATATGTTCACGGTTCCTCTCAACAGAGGTGTATATCGTTGTGTCGAGAGTATCACTCATAGCACGTATCTCCATAGCTTCAAGTGTTAAATTCCAGAAATCATCATTAAAATGCGGTTTTAAACACGACGGCTAGTCACGGTATTGAACAAAATGATTTCACGAACTTATTCTCTGAGCAAAGCGGCTCGTCACGGTATGAAATAGATGATTTCATGGACTTTTCTCTGAACAAGACGGCTCTTCATGGTATTAAAATAAATGATTTCATGGACATTTTCTCTGAACAAGACGGCTCTTCACGGTATTGACAAGATGATTTCACAAACTTATTCTCTGAGCAAAGCGGCTCGTCACGGTATGAAATAGATGATTTCATGGACTTTTTCTCTGAACAATACGGCTCGTCACGGTATTGAAATAGATGATTTCATGGACTTTTCTCCGATCAAGACGGCTCATCACGGTATTGAAATAGATTTCATGGACTTTTTCTCTGGTCAATTTAAATTGTACCTCTTATGGAACCAAGATCGTTTTAGTGGCAAAAGAGAGCACAAAGTTTATAACCATCATAAATAATGGAAGTTGTAATATAGGTAATTCTGCCATCACGACCTAGTTATAATAGCTATTTGTGAAAACACAGAACGTGGCTGGACCAATAGATCACAGCGATAATAAAGTACTTTCTTTGAAAATAACGATTCCACTTTCTCTAACATTTTAGAATATTTGTTTAATCTCTATGAACATTTCTTGGGATGCAGAGTAGATTTCCAAATGCTGTGGTAATGGTGACCGCTTTGTCATAACTATGGTCACGACGTGCGAATCATATATTTTTTACTGACATGCAAAATTAAATCCTTACTGTTTCTTAAATGTGTGTTGTTAGATTGTGACACCCACGTTCTAATAATTCAGCCACAAACCATTTAAAATAAAGACTAGTTATTCTGAGCTATTTTCATTGATACCAGAACTGGTGAAAGATTTATATGCGCGCTCACACACGCATATATACACACACACACGCATATATATATATATATATATATATATATATATATATATATATACTCGTATGTATCAATGTGCTTTTATAGGGTTAATGTTAGGGTTAGGGGTTGGTTGGTTGGTTGGTTGCTGATCCAGCTGTCCATGGGCTCATGCCCTTTGACCCAATGCCATTGTGTGATATATGCATGTGTTTGTGAGTTGTTGTTTTGTTCCATATAATGTGTTCCATTTATCTGGCCCCGAGGGTTAGGGGTATAATTCGGTCTAGCCCTAACCCTAACATACCCCTAACAATAACCATTTTTAACCCACCATTTAAGAAATGAAAGTGATATTATAATAATTACCGTTCATAATTGCGGGTGGATTGAGCAGAAGCACTGCTGTTTGTCCAAATTGTGTGTGTTTTTGGAGAGGCATGAAATCAAAATGTACCTTTGTTAAACAGTAATCGACATCTGTCTCATCTCCAGGTACTCCTGTCAATCGCATCCCCATAATGGCAAAGCAGACACTCGACCTGTACGAATTATTTCGGCTAGTAGTCTCTAAGGGCGGTCTAGTCGAGGTCATCAACAAAAAACTGTGGAGAGAGATCACGAAAGGACTCAATTTGCCTTCGTCGATCACTAGTGCCGCCTTTACACTGCGTACACAGTGAGTACTATTATAATTTAGTAATGTTTATATGCTTGTAATATTTATAATATAAATAGTACGTATGCTAATATGTAAGTATACGTATAGAATGACACAACATATGGAAAAAATTAATATATTTCAGGCATTTCTTAGACAGATCTACTAGGGATCACATCTTCAACATCAGAAATATAATAGAGTGGTGCAGATTATATATATATATACCTGTTTCATGGACTACTCATATGCATTATGCATTTGACTTCGTAAGACACGAAATTATGAAAGATAATGGAAAGCATGGGTTTCCCACATCCTTTCATATCTCTTACTTAAATGGTTTATCAGGAGCAACGTGTCTTATCCGCCTCGAGGAAAAATATCTAACTGGTTTGAGGTCTGAATAGGAGTTAGACAGGGACGCATCTTCTTACCACATCTGTTCAACCTACACGCAAAAAAAAATATGCGAAGTGTACGAGAGTGCGCACATTTTGTACAGTTTCAACCTCTTATTATCGGAGGACATGAGATTCCACAAATTAGGCATGCAGAATTAGCATATACAAACTAATATCAAGATATCCCACTGGTTTATAACACTTGATTGTGTAGGTTAATCATCATAAAGAGGCACATAATATGTTACTCAATCCAGAAAAAAATGCATTTTAACTGAAATTAACTCACATCTGCAATAGTCATTAACATAGAACAATAAGAATATGTCAGAAACTTTGAATATTTCAGTTCAACCATCAATATAACATGAGATTTCTCAGCATAGCTAGTAAAATCATAAAATTAACAATGGTCTGATAAATAACGGCAAGCAGAAAAGCAAAATTGCAATTATTAAAGAAGCTATATTTCTAAAGTGGCAACATATGGTTATGAGTAGAAGTCGACAATAACATCTGCAATGGAAAATAAAATATCGGCATTTGAGATGAAATGTTATAGAAAGATCCTAAGAATATCATGGACAGAAAGACTATCCAACGTAGACACCCGCTAAGACCAGAACATAGAACTGTGAAGTTTACAGTGTGACAGTGATATGAGGATAACGTTCTGCACATGACACGTTACATAGATAGATAGAGACACTTACTACTGGCTGTAGTGGTAGGTATAGTCAACACTAAACGGAGTAGTTTTGTTACTTCGGATTGATTGAGACTAGGACATTTACAATAAAATAATAGTTCTATAATTCAGTAGTTCTTTAGCGGTAAATGTTTTGTCTCATCTGCATATACGCTATAAAGGACTTGATATAAAAAAAATTGTTATAAGAAAACGAATAGCTTATGACTCATGCATAGAAAAAATCTTATATTCGTTACGTAAAATGTACCCTCTTATGATGAGGTGCGCTGCTTTCAACAATGGACGTTAGTCAACTTTAGTTATATCAGAGCTTTACAACCATCAAAAAATAGTGGAGGTCTCAGATCTGGTGCGTCATTCACCACGAGCTTCTACTATGAGTTGCTCACTTGTATTATTTATTTTAAAATATTATAATGCATAGGGGATTGTCGTTTAAAGTTCTGAGCAATACACGTCATCATAAATTATTTATTAGCGTATGATTTGTCTGAAGCCATCGTCTGAAGGATAATGCAATCGTCATTGAAAGATCAAAGTTAGGCCTTCTGCAGCTAATGGAAATTTTAGCTCTTATTGGAAACATACGATAGACAAAAATAAACCTGCGATGATCTTTTGTAAATATTAGTTTCTTCTTTCTTTTCGCTTTATACCCCAGTATGCATTGCAGCATCATTTCTTATTACTTTTTGTGTGTAAATCGGCGAAATAATATTTTTAATATTTACATATTTACTAATTATTATAGTAAAAACTGTAATTGTGTGTGACCTATTTAAATTGCTTAATCATGTGACGGGGTGTCTAGAATTTTGGCGTCTATTGACCCTACACCACTTGCTACCAGAAAATTTTCCTTTCATTACCATTTCTTCTATGCTTTTATTTCTTTTGAAACCACCAGGAACCGAATTTCATGCTATGATATACAGATCACTAATCAGTCAAACAATCAAGTGCCATGAAAAGTGGCGTAGGTGACAACTCTCTGTCTCTTGTATTATTAATAAATTCAGCTGGTGGCGTTCTCTTGTGCTACACTGAAAACTCATCCAGCAAGTTAACTCTTTGTCTTCCTGTGTCTTTTATCCCCTTGGTCTTTCCAGCTTTCCAGTGGCTACTAAATATTCAAGTTTTTATCTTCTTACTACGTGCCCTAAAATATTGTCAGCGTCTAATTGTTGTTGTATTTGTCATTTTAATCCAGTATCTCTGAGGACGTCAACTTAAGTTTTCTTTTCTTTTCCCTATCGCATTTTTATTATTGTTGTAAAAAAGACATATCTCGATAGTATTCAACTCATTTTGAGCTTTTATTGTCACAGTCCATGCTTCATACACATAAAAAGGAATTGGTTCGAAAGAGTATTCTAGCAGTCGAATTCGAATATTCAATGATAGTACTCCATTGGATATAATTTTTCTTATTGTATGAAATGCTGTTTTGATTTGTGCTATCCTGTTCTTTATCTCAATAGAACATCGGCTATATGCTGTTAAAATGGTGCAAGGATACTTGACATTATCCACTTGATTTAATTATGCATCATTGATATTAATGTAGCACCTTGGTAGAGTATATTTCTTTGAAACAACCATTACTTGTTATCTTTTTGTTTGAATATAGATCACTAATACCACACACCACTAACGCGCTAGCAAGTTGAGTGCTCGAATTGAATGTGCCATTTGATACAGGCATTCGTTGCATCATACAAAAGAAACAACTGAACTCTATTTGCTTTTGTATTATAGTAACTGTATAGATTAGGTACACCAGAAAACACAGAACGAAATTATGTAGAAACAATGAAATTAAATTCAATAATTTAATCCAATAAACTTCACAGCAATAATTCTTTCATTTTTCACGCATTTTGAAAACCAGATATTGCATATTTTATTCCTTAAATGTAATTTCCAGTTAAATGTAATTCTAGAGGGACAGATGATGAGACAGTGAGATAATGTGGCACCCGCATCACAGCACTTCATTTTAATAATAAAATCGGTTGCGATGGGTGTTACACGAGAAAAGATATTCTGGTAATTTTCGGATTCAGAAAATATTATCGGCTGAAAGTGTAATGGGGAAAAAAATAGAGGGGCGAATATGTTGTCAATAATGGCGGATTGGATGAATATTAAGGAGACGTTATAAAATTAGTGAGTGGATAATTCAATGGTCTTTGTGCCCACCGTCACCCTAGAGAGGTCATGCGCATAGCAGCAGACACCACGTCTGGGCCTCTTCATTGGATGATATTTGCTTATCTGCCAGAACTGGCAATGAGCTGTCGCTGGAGATAACATTTGGACCTGAGTAGCAACACAGGACGTTAGTCAGTGTCATGTAGAAATCATTTTGCGACGTGAGAGTGATTCATACGCAAGATATAATAACAGAAGATTATAGAAAGACACGGAGATGTATAATTGTTGCTACATAGCTAAAACTAGATAGTCTCAAACAGCGTAAAGGATTGGATTCATTGTTCATGTGTGTCCTCATGCACCGCATACAAAGAGCGTCATTCTTGTAAAGTAATTCTGTAGCTTCAAGGGATAATCCAATGGGATCTTATAAATAAGACGGCACTCCCAAAATCGAACCCATAACTTTTGTCCCTTTAAAAATTGTAATAGAAAAACAAATAGCATGTTGTAGTTGACGTTATGTTGTGGGTTTATGATATTGTTTATAATCCAACATGGCCACTGTTTCCAAGGAAACGCGATCAATGAAAGTATAAAAGATATATATTTTCCTTATTTCACATCATCCTAGAAGTATCTTATATATAATGTTTCCTTTTACTTGAAAAGTAGGACATTTAACAAATTAGGTAGTTTGCTACCGTAACCATTATGCCAAGGAGATCCCCAGAACGTTGAAACAGTTTATAGTCAAATTCAGGCTAAATTTGAAACAAATTTGCCAGTCTGCTACATTGTATACAAAAATAAAACTGAAAACAAAATAATATGGGACTGGTTTCAATAAAACCCAAGCTCAAAATACGAATTAAACAGCTGCATGCAGAACATTGTGCTGTATTCTATCTTGTTTATTTTTTGACAGCTTTTATGTGAGAGGAAATTCTACCGACAACAAAATTACTTGCTGTTGTGATAAAATGTTTCTTATATTCATCAACTTAATCACGAACATATGTACACGTGATACATTTCCACAAAAAAGTGTCTAACATTAAAAAAAATGATGGATGCATGCATTTTATGTCTAGTATCATGTAGAAATGGCCAAATGTGTGATGGCCATGAATTATCGACATGGCAATCCTGACATGTAGGTATGTAAAAAGACTTGAACAATAAAATAAGCACATAATGAAAAACAGGTCACGTGTGTAAAGTCACAAGGGCAAAAAGAGGAAACATTGTACTGGAGTTATAAAAATCTATACTAACAGACAGGAAACGCATCAAACATCAACGTTACGACCTACAACGGCACATATCAAGAACACAGCATAAAGCAATGGACAAAAGACACTGTATAAAGCAAGTCATAGCATTTTAAATCTATCTATAACTATAAACCAATATCCGTCAGGGTAATAGGAGTACCACATTGGATACATCAATTCAGAAAGCCTTCTAGTGATTTCTATCTTAAACAATGCCGGCGAGTGAGAAAAAATCTTACCCTGCCCAGTCCTTGATGCTGTTGTCTAAACTTTGCTTTGGCCATATTCAAATTGAAAACACAAATACCGAAAGGAGATGAACGATGACTGATGCGATAAACGTATGAATCAAATGAACTGAGACGAACCATAATGAACTGAAGATCAACAGAAATGAACATAACTTTTGAGTTCTATATATGTTTTATAGAATATTTAAACATATAATTTGAGTAAACATATGTCTGCAAGCATCGTTTTTTTCTAAATCCCATCTGTTCGTCGGATAGCTGTGGTTCTTTAATGGGTCTTAGCCTAGATTCTATAATTTTGGCGTACATTTTGCCTACATGGCTTAGTAGTGCGATGCCCGATATTGTGTACATTCTCTTTTACTACCTTTATTCTTCCACAAAGGTATGATTATTTCTTGTTGACCAATCTTTCGGTGTTCTTTGTTATGTCCATGCTGCGTTAAATATTCTGTGTAACCATTTGATGCCGTACTCTCCTGTTGCTTGTATAATTTAGAACGATAATCTGTCCACCCCTGGTGTTTTGTATTTTGGTGCTTGTCTGACCACTCTATCTACTTCATGTTGTAATATTTCTGGTTCTAATGTTGAAAACACCAGGTCTGTTGGTATTGTTTTGTTCTTTCCCCCAGAGGGTTAAGTAGCTCTTTGAAATACTCTCTCCATCGCATGATGACTTTTGAAGGATGTATTAAAGGATTTCCATTCTTACCGTTAATAATATCTGTTGTGTTGTAATTCTCATCTCTTGATCGTATACTTCTAACAATCTTAAAGAATGTACTGGTAGTAGTTCTATGATTTTCTGCTAATGATATTCCAAATCTTTCCCATGATTGTTTTTTAGCTGCTTTGACTATTTATTTGTTCTTCTGCTTTGTATTCTATAGTTTACATAATCTACATAAATTTGTGACTTTATCCATTCTTTATGTAGATCTTTTTTAATTTTGACTGCTTGTTTTACTTCATCACACCACCATGTTGTGTGTTTGTCTGTTTCCAATTTGTCTGTTTCCATTTTTCCTCTTACCACACATACTTTCCGCACTTTTGATTACTGTAGATCTATATATAATCCACTCTTTCTCCACAATGTCGACTTCAGTAGGTAGTTGTTTAAATGTGGATTCTACTGTCTGTTGGAGCTGTTCTTTTACTCCTTCGTTCTTTAAATTCATTATTTTGATAAAACCATCATTTCTAGTTGTACTTTTGTTTATCTTTGATAAGGTAGATCTTGTTGTTATCACTACTATCTTGTGATCAGTACCACACACAGTATTGGGTATTGCTTTCGCATCCAAAACATTGAGTCTATCTCTCACCCTTGTCAGAATGTAATTAATATAGCTTTTAACTGTGATGTCGTTCCATTTGTACCATGTGTACTTTTGTGTTTCCCTGTGTTCATAGAAGGTGTTAGCTATGAATAAGTTGTATTGGCTGCACAAATCTAATACCCTCTGTCCGTTATCATTTCGTGCATTATTCTTTGCAGAATGGAGGCCCAGATATTGTTCGTAGTTTTGCCTGTTGGAACTTACTTTGCCATTATAGTCTCCCATGACATAAATCGTGCTGTTTCTTGGTCTATGAAGGCAATGGTTAGTTGTAGGTCGTATTAAAGTTTTTGTTCGCTCAGTTTTCGCAACGCAAAAATAGCATATATTTCTTTATTGAAATATATAAAATGAACTAAGTAACATATGTAGGGAAAGATACAGAGATAGAGAGAACAGACACAATCTGATATTATTCTTTTTCTGCTTCGTTCTCAATGTTCTGCAGATTAGCCTGATTTAGTCCGGAGAACGACATGCGTTGTACCAGGGTTTACAGTTTAGTTGACATATATGCGCCTTCTAGCATGACATATAGGACTTCAGCATGACATATAGGACTTCAGCATGACATATAGGACTTCAGCATAGTTCTTTGTTGATTTAACCCTCTGTGGAATAGGATAGCTAACAAAATCACCACAACTCCATCATCACAATTCCATCATCACAATTCCTTAATCGAACTCTTAAGAAATACACGGAAGACACCAGCACTGCTATTCTTTGCTCTCCTTGTGTGCTCAGGCAAAATCAAGCGGATGTGATATTAATTTTCAGAAGGCTATGTATTTAAACAACACAACATTTGTAATTCCGCCAAACTGTTATTATTTAGATTTGTTACTGACAACCAGAGCAGTTCAATTCTTTGATGTCTAGTTTAATGGATAATATCATTCCAAATATATGTGCAGGGATACACAACAGGTAAGTCTTAACCAAGTGTTTCCTCCAAGTCCTATAACTGAATAGTTCTTCGCGATGATCCACATACATCTAGATTACTATAGGAAAGCTACTGGCGTCACAGAAAGGGTCGTATGCTCTAATAGCCGTGATCTATCGTACAATATTTATCAATTATATCTCTAGAATCGTCCTGCGTGCTCACACAATGTCCCTCATAGTGCTTGACGCCATGGATAATTTGTTGTTATGTGTATACCTTTTTGGCAAGGAAATGTACCAATATACCAAGAAAAGTGAAATTGCATAAGATTTTTAAAAAGTCGCACATACCAAGATAAGTGACGCGGCATGAGATGAAATAGTCGAATATACCAAGATAAGTGACGTTGCATGAGATGAAATAGTCGAATATATCAAGATAAGTGACGCTGCATGAGATGAAATAGTCGAATATATCAAGATAAGTGACGCTGCATGAGATGAAATAGTCGAATATATCAAGATAAGTGACGCTGCATGAGATGAAAAAGTTGGATATACTCAAATAAGTGACGCTGTATGAGATGAAATAGTCGAATATAGAGATATATTATGTGTTCGTCCATCACAAATGATGATGATCATTTTTAACATCCATTTTTGAAAATTTAGTTAGAATTATGTTCATGCCTAACAGTTCGTAGATGGCTAATGAGCCCTATTCGAGTTGTAAATGTCCTTGGACAGCTCGGGCATGGAATGAACACTGTAGATGGATCTTGGTCTATCTGTGACTTTCTAGCTACTCTCCGCTGTTGAGCTGCTGCATTTCTCTTCTTTTCACAAGATGATGTACTCTTTTTTACTGTAGAGCGCTATGTAGATCTATTTTTTGCAAGTTCTTCCCATGTGTTTTTGTCTATTTCAGACGCTTTCAGTGAGATATTTAACGAGTATAGCTCCTTGTAGCGCTTCTTTTGACCACCTTGAGATCGTTACGATACTTGAGCTCACCATAGAGAAGTATCTTTGACAGGCGATTGTCTGGCATATGTACCAAATGATCTGCCCAACAAATCTGTGTCTGCATCAAGATAGTGTCAATGTTGGGGATACCAGATCTGTAAAGGACAGTGGTATCTGGAATCTTGTCTTGCCATTTGATGTTCATAAGTTTTCAGCGACAAGTTGTGTGAAAGTGATTGAGTTTTCTCACATGACGTTTATACAAAGTCCATGTTTCACTAGTGTATAACAGCACCGGAAGTATCAATGCAATATAAAAGTATAAGATATGAGTACGGAGGTTTGGGAAGTACAGTTGACTGTCCCACCCCCAAAAAGAGTAAAAGCGAGCAAGACGTCATGCTTAATTCGGATGTTTCAAAGCGACAGGTGCACACATATCCAAACTGTAAAACATGTTATTTCGTATTCCGTTCTCCAGTTTACATCATACCTGCAGGAGTTTGAGAACGAATACTAAATAAGCAAATCGTTCTCCAGAAATACTTACGTCCCGCAGTTACACACTGTGTCGCTCATCTTGGCCGCTCAAACTTTTTATTGGCTGGCGACAGAAAGTATACGCATAATGACCACATGAAAGCTTGGATCTGTCACACGGCCAAAATGATTGATGCTGTATGTGACTACTTGGTCTATATCCTGAACCTATATCCGGAGAAGGACTTATCCATACTATATTCATTTCTTTTCAATTTCTTGTGGAACATGAGATTGCAACTGTCTCCGACAATTTCAGAACTGCACTGTCCTTTCCATTTGTGCCAAGGAGGGTTAATTCATTTGGACTCTTCCTCCGCTATTTTTCTCCAAGTGTTACACGTTTTTTCAACTCTTCACTGTGGGTTTCAGCTCAGAACCTGACTGGTTATTTTGTCAGGCTTCTTTATGAGAGTGTGTCCTATTCCTCTCCATTTTATATCTCTGCTTCCACCGACACTGATGTGTCTTTTCCAAGACCACAAGCTCATCATTTTCTATCAACTGACCAAGAAATAAAGCCACAAAGACATTTCTTGATAAATATATCCAGTTTTGATGTAATTTTCTGGCTTACATGCCATGATTTGGAACTATAAAGCAATACAGACTTTACAATTATATTAAACAACCCAACATTGTTGCTCTGGGACAGAGTTAATGAGTACCACACTGGAGATGGAGTTGATTAAATATAAATTCAGACTTATTAAACATAAATATAAACTAACCCCATCCTTAACAGGAAAGCCTGTGGTGATGAAAATGAAAGTTTTAAATACTTGTCTGTGACTCACTCAGACAAGTCCTTGACAGCTCAATTGTTCATTTTCTGTTCGTGGCCCACCAGCGATAAGCAGTAACCCACTTATGGGTAATATGGCCTTAATTTAGAATCACTGCCCACTTATGTTGTCTGAGCAGGTTTAATAAAAGTATGTATACAGTGATATTATTTTTACGATATCACGCATGCTTTATGCCAGATTTTTCAGTGCTGTGAAATCAAACGCTTCTTCATTCTCATAATCTTCATTTTTACTCCTTTGAACCTCTTCAGCATGTCTTTGTTTTTTGTTATTTTTCATATGTCAACGTGTTAAATAATAATTTAACCATTAATGTTACCTCCTGGCACCTCTTGCGAGCACTAACATAAACAAGCACAAGCGATCTATGATGTGCTTGTGGAGACATCCTGTCTGGTCTCTGGTATCAGCAAGACATAACAAGCCTAGAGAGTCATATTGTGACAAATAAATCAAAAAAGTATTAATATTCAACTTTCATGTGCACATTGATGCTACAGCTAGAATCATTTTTTCACTAGATCTGAGGATTTTGGCATTTTCTCGTTAGCTGTGATTTCTAATATTATTTAAGGAACGCGTATTCCACATGTGTAACTCTGTTCATATATTGAGGTCTAGGGTTTGACTCCAGGTAAGGACTGGGTTTTGTTATCTCGGAGGGTAAATTAAAAGTATATTCTTCTGTAAATGACGTGGCGATAGCAAGGATGTGTTGTATTTATCATATAAACCACTAGCAACTTTCCTGCAACTCTCTAACGGGAGTTAACTTGAAAAGATATACAGTATGGACCGTTTTTTACAACTGTGAAAGGGAGGTACAGAGCATGTCTCAGACTGCTAAGGTTCACTTTCTGTCACAGGCAATTGCGCATCCGCGCCGTTTAGGAAGAAATGGCATCCCGATCAACATAACTATTCCACAGAAATTCAATGCAGACAAAAACAATTTGTTAATCGTTACATCTTGAATATAATATATATTTTACTGGAAGTCCATCCTAGTAGATATGATTATATCATGTTTATCCACATCCTTCTGTTTCTTGTGATGTCAGTTATTTCTGATATCGATATTCTCCAATTCCACAGTGTCAAGCTGTCCAGCATCTTCTCTCCCGTCTTCAAAATTTGTATTGTAATAACATGCCCCATCTGTGCTATTTCATATGTCAAAATATTTTCATTAAATTTTTATCTGCTCTTTGTGTTCTCAACATTCTTCTATAAAACTAAATCTCTACTGTCATTACATATTTTTTCCACTATTTTACTGATTGTCCATGATTCACTTCCATACATGAGATTAGATTCTATATAACATTTTCTTCCATCATGCTCAAACTCCTTGCAGATTAACATACATGATGTATATCCCGGAGAGCTGAAAGGCCTTGTCATCGTTTATAGCTTAGATGTTATATTCGCACCTTTATGCCTTACACGTCCAACTTCTGCAGGCACATGTATCTTCTAAATACACTCTTTCTCACATTCATTGACAAGATATTTTATATAGGATGTTCTTCATCTTGTGAAATGTTTTTACCTGGGTTTTTTAACTATACCATCTTTCATACATCGTCAAACTGCTGCTATTAAGGTACGAAAGTATATGAATGTTGACATGTTTCAGACAGAATGAATATGATATCATTTCAACTTATTCCACGTATTTGCGGCATACAATTAATTTGTTATTTTTGGGGTTCCCCCCCCCCCCCCCAGAAAATGTGGTTATTTATGGAACTCAATGGTCACCTTGCATGATTCCTACACATACATTCTCTTCATATTCACTTTTAATTCTCTCGCTTCTTTTTTAAAACTTATATTTCTTTGAAAATAATTTTCTTAAATGCCTTCCTTGTTGCTCCATCCTGTCTATGTGGAGTGCAAAGCTCTGAAGCCACTCGAAATATTATGATCAAAAGTCGTTGAGAGCGTTTACGTTAAGGAAGTCTACACACATCAGAAGTAGAAACCTCCAACAGCTGTTAGTAAATTATCCTTTGCGAGACAGCTTGTAATTATTTCACCATCATTAACACAATCAGTGTACTAAATGAGATAATCATCATCATCGTCGTCATACTCCTTAAAACGTATACACCTATTTCCGTAACATGTTAATCGTTCTAGTTCATTTTAAAATAAGACCGATATATTTGTATCGTATCCAATTATTTAATAAATAAAATATTTGTAAGATATTTGTTTTTCCTGATAGCCTGTGTTGTATTTCAAACCTTCCAGTGTTGTTCTGCTGTTTTTGTCTTATCTCTAAATTCTACAGTGAAACATGCATTTTTTGTTTTACAATATCTTACTGATTCATCATAATGGTAATCATCAAAATCACAGAGAAACAAACTCCAAACATAATCATTCATGAAGATTGACTGCAACAAGTAGACCTATTTCATGGACATATAATTACACATGATGGCATATGTGAAACAGAAGTGTAAAGGAGAATAGCATTGGCTGAAGGTACTTTCAGTGACATGAGGAAACTACCAACATCCAAATAAATCATATGACACCTTATTGAAGACCTTACTTACAGATGGAATGGTAAGGAGGAGAGCAAGAGGTAGGCAGAGATACAAATGACATGGAATCATTATGAGAGGGATAAATACAGCCTAGCAGAGTGCACTACCAAGCGATGATACAGAAGATGGAGATCGGTACAAACAATCTTCGATGCGGAAACGGCATCTAATAATGATGATTCACCATCTCTTAACCTTTGCTGTGTTATTTTGTTGTTACGCATCTTTACATATTTTAACGACATGTATTTTAATCAGTTCTAGTGAATTCTACTCAGAAAATGAGTTGGATTTGTGAAAATATGTAGGTAACAGACAAGATTCGATCCTAGACCATTAAACTAATACCAACTCACCTCGCAGTTAGGTTGCAATTATACTTTTTGTGTGGAAAATGTAGCTTATAAAATATTGTCGTACTTGTGTTGATGTGGTCCGAAAAGGGAGCAAGGAATATGACACTTTGACCTATAATGCATGTCGTGAGAGGTTTGGTGTAAAGAGGTTTGGTGATGTAGTTGGTTGACACATCCAATACATCAAAGTAACCCAGTCATGTTAGTTTGTCGTCAAATCATCATGATCTGCTGAAGAAGGATGGGTCATTTACCAAATAAAACAGGGCCACATCGCATTTCCATTTTCTTGACTCATCATCATTAAGTGCCGTCTCCGCAACGAAGGTTGGCTGCAACGTATCTCCAACATCTCCTGTCTCTTGTCTTGGTGATGCACTCTGCTAGACTGTAACCTGTCCATCGTTTGATGTTCCTCTCCCACTTGTATCTCTGCCTACCTCGTGCTCGCTTCCCTTTGACTTTACCCTCAAGTAAGGTCTTCAATAAGGTGTCATGTCTTTTAATGTGTCCAAAGTATTTTATTTGCCTGATCTGTATTTCTCTTAGTAGTTCTTTCTTCATATTAAGTGTCTTTAGCATCTCTTTATTTGTTTTCTTCTCTTTCCATGATGTTCTCCCTATTCTTCTATATACCCACATCTCAAAGGCATCAATTTTGTCTACATCATGCTGAAAATGTAGTAGGACCATTGTTCTGCTATAGGGGAGATCCAGCGGGAGTATCGCCGAAGAAGAAGATGATCAGCATGACTCAGCAGACGTTCATGTGTGCTTCCATCTCATATTCAATATGTCCTTGAACATGTGGTAACTGACTGTTTCTGCTTCAATCTCATATTCAATATGTCCTTGAACATGTGGTAACTGACTGTTTCTGCTTCAATCTCATATTCAATATGTCCTTGAACATGTGGTAACTGACTGTTTCTGCTTCAATCTCATATTCAATATGTCCTTGAACATGTGGTAACTGACTGTTTCTGCTTCCATCTCATATTCTCTATGTTAGCATGTGGTGTCTGGCTGTTCCTGCTTCAATCTCATATTCTGTATGTCTTTCAGCATGTGGTAACTGACTGTTCCTGCTTCAATCTCATATTCTGTATGTCTTTCAGCATGTGGTAACTGGCTGTTCCACAGTTGAGGAAAGAGGGGGGGGGGGAATGGTCAGAAAACGTTTCATAGTTGTTGACAAAGGGGAGAAAGAGGGTTTAACAAAAGTAGACGTAAATACACAATTAAATATATCAACTAAAATGTTTGAATTTGAGATTTTTTTTTTTTAAAAAGGTAAACATGCAGGTTTTTTTTTTTAAAGGAATTTTTCTAGAAAATAGTATTAAGGGGGATTTTATTTGACAAAATTAAGCTGGAGAGGGCGGGTGTTCCTGAATTCTTCACCGTTTGTTGACAAGAGGGGGAAAGGGGTAAAGAATTGACTAAAAGTTGTTGACGTAATTGATGGACATGTATTTATTATCAATATTTATTATTATTATTATTATTATCGATTACCTCCCGAAATTGATCGTATTTTCTTGAATTGGACACACACCACTGTAAATTATATAGAGTTCTGTACAATAAGCGCTGCATCATATGTCGACCACATCCCAAGCTCAAGATCGTATTTTAGTGGACGGAGGGTTAGAGGTTTTTGAAGATGTAGACACCCCCCCACACCTTAGTCAAATTAAAATGGGCGAATGAAATTTGTTATATGAGCCCATTATCTCTCTCTCTCTCTCTCTCTCTCTCTCTCTCTTTCTTTCTTTCTCCCTCTTGCATAAGACGTATCTCAGGCCGTGCCACCTTCCTGTGTTGACTGGTTTGTTAATCTCTTGTGTGGAAACCTTGTAGATTTTTTAATGTATGTTTTGAGTTATTGAACATTATTGTACATTACTAATACAGTTAAATTCCATTTTAACAATTTGTACCTAACGACAAAACAAACACAATAACATAAATTCGCTATAAAACAGTATTATCAATAAAGAATAAATATACTTTGAAATTTTTAAAGTGGTGTTTAATGAGATAAGTTTTATTAAAAATGCGTTATAGCGGCATTCCACTATACGTACTGACTTGTTCGTGTCTGCAACATATACAAATAATCATAAATAAATGCAAATATTATCAGCATCTGTGGCAGAGGAAGTATTGAGTACTCTTCTTAATTTCAACTCTGCCAAACAACTTCGAAAAATGGAATGAATGTAATTCAGCAAAGCAGTGGTTGCTAAGCTATAGCTTGCTTAGCTTATACGTAAATCCGGTCCTGTCTAAGATCAAAGCACAACAAACCATTACAAATAGTTTAATCTGTTAAATGATCTCATAAGTCTCACTGTGCATGTTTATTATAAAACTAAAGACACAGCTGACTTGAAACAAAGTTAAACTCTTCCAGGACCAGGTAGACATTAATATATATCTATGATGACAATTTAATTGCAAAGGAAATTTGTCAGGAAGAATGAATGTCTGAATGACAATAAAATGGAGTTTCTGGCACTCTTGTTTTACGGTCGTGTTGTAAGAACTAATAACCCAGTTAATGACGTGTGAGTTTCTTAGAAATGTCAGGTGGAAGTTTAAGATGATTATAATTTACGTGGCGAAGGAATTACTGATTCTAGTTATTGTTTTCAGGAGACATCAAGAATATATTGCTTCGTGCACACAATTTGGCCCGAGTTTGTGGGAATGAAAAATTATACCAACTATAAATTGTTTTGTACACACATTTTGGTCCTAGTTTGTGGGAATGAGAAAGTATACCAACTATAAATTGTTTTGTACACACAATTTGGTCCTAGTTTAAGGGATTTAGAAACTGTTCCTATTATATATTGGATGCGCACAAAATGTATGTTTCCTTTGTCAAACACAAAAATAAACAATAAACGCGAAAGTGTAACTAAATTTATAACAATTGATGTAAATGTCATTGTACGTATTTGTATGAAGTACCAGTTGATTTTTTTTATAGGTCCGTGATATTGTTAGATATTTGGTCGATGTAAGAACAACAGAGATTGGTACATCAATTGTTTTATTCTGATTCTGAAGACTCGAAAAGATCGACTACTGTTAAGGGTTGCATAAAATTCAAAGCATCTCGTTGCCAATGTCTCTTCATTTAAGCACATGCTCTTCACATTTTCTCCAGTACTCAATATAGTTTTGTGTGAGGGCATCGCGTGTTATATTTGTATCATCACAAAGTTTTAGTCTTGTTTAGTGTTTGAAAGTCTTGTTTAGTGTTTGAAAGTCGTGTTTAGTGTTGAAAGTCTTGTTTAGTGTTTGAAAGTCTTGTTTAGTACGGTAATTTGAGCTTTGATTGCAGCCCACGCAAGTTCAATGGGAGTGAGATGTGAATGGTACCGTTGTAGCGGAAGAGGAGTATGACAATGCTAAACGACGATTTTGTCTATTCATAAAGTTTTTGTCTTATTTTTTGTCTCACAAGTTCTAACAACTCTGGTTTTAATTTATTGTTGAATAAAAGATAAATTTTATTTTGCAAGCCATGTTATGATTTCTTGTTTTGGTTTTGTGCTTGGTGAAGTGGGAATTTTGTCTTCATGTGCGCTATGACAGGAGGCATTGTCAATAACAATACATGACGGCATATTCAGCGTTGGTAGAAGTGAGTTGATTATCCCATTCCTGAAAATAATTCCATTCATTTGGGTGTGGTAATCACTAACATCTGTAGATAGTGCTTGGAAAATACGTTCTGTCACACTAACATCTGTAGATAGTGCTTGGAAAATACGTTCTGTCACACTAACATCTGTAGATAGTGCTTGGAAAATACGTTCTGTCACACTGACATCTGTAGATAGTGCTTGGAAAATACGTTCTGTCACACTAACATCTGTAGATAGTGCTTGGAAAATACGTTCTGTCACACTAACATCTGTAGATAGTGCTTGGAAAATACGTTCTGTCACACTAACATCTGTAGATAGTGCTTGGAAAATACTTTCTGTCACACTAACATCTGTAGATAGTGCTTGGAAAATACGTTCTGTCACACTAACATCTGTAGATAGTGCTTGGAAAATACGTTCTGTCACACTAACATGATAATTTACGTTACTTGTTGATGACATATTACAATGCGTTTACCTTTGCTGCTTAAAATTTTATTTTCTTAGTTAGGTCAAGTTATTTCCACTCCTTACTAAACCTATGGTGAGAATTTAAGTACGATTCATCCATATACTGTGTCATAAACTTTCATCCTGCGCCCACGTATGTGCCTCAGATATTTTTTACTACTATAAAAAAAGTGACACAATTCGTACATTCACAAAACTTTTATAAATATTCAATTTATAGAGAAAATGTTTTAATCTAGTTACACTTTTAACTTGCAAAAAAAGTTTTATAGGGTCATGGAGATTTTCAAGTTGAATCAAAAAGATCTTTTCAATCTAACAAGAAGTTTTGGAGAAAAATAATTCCAACTGAGAATACGAATTATGGAACGGACTTTGATGACATGCTTTATTTTCCTATGCTGGGGTGGGGAATTGAGCATGGATCCCACTTCCTTAGCGACGAGATTGTAGGGCTAACAAAGTGGACAGAAAGCGTGTGAAGTGATTGAAAGGAGGTAAACTGTGAAAACAAGTATTTCCAGTCAACAAAGAAGAGAAAGTTAGCAGTGAATGTCGTTCAAGATAATTAACGTTCATACAAAATGTGTAAAGAAGAGTCATAAAAATGTGGAAGAAATGTGTATGAAGAGTTAGAATAATTTCTTTTCTAGAATAGTCCTGTATAGATTCAATACATCGTCACTTATCATGGGCAGATGCTACTAATCATTTGTCACTTTATGTATACTTTGTGTCGTCAGTCAATTGAAATCACCGAAAAAGTTGTATCTGCCACTATAAGTGACTTTTTTTTTACAGATCTCCACGTAGGACTGTTCTGGAGGACTTGACTTGAAACGCTATCATCGGCAGTATAAGACATGTTTGCTAATTGTGGAATTATCCTTCTAAATTTACACATTTGACTTTTTCAGTGATTTTCAATTATTGTTGACACAAAGTATATACACAGTCAATAATGAAATCACGGGTAAAGTCAAATTGGTCACTTTGAAAGGACGATTTCTGATGACCCAGTACGAGAGTTATTAAAAGATATACGTTTGTGTCGATAGGGTCCAAAAGGTGGCAAAAATACTACGAGTTTGTGTAGAGCACACTTATTTGTAGTTTAACAAGAACCAACAGACTATTCGACTAAGAGACAATAGACCAGTGTTTCCCAACGTGGGACCCACGCCCCACAGGGGTCAATTTGATTGTTCAGGGGGCAATTCGAACAAGTTGTAATTAGGCTTCATTTAGGGAATAATTCATTTTTTGAATATAAATAACATATGTATGTCACATAGGGGACATCAGAATTTACGAAAGACAAAGATGGGGCATGATACAAAAAAGGTTGGGAACTGTAATAGACCAATTAAGACAAATACTAAAATACAAAACATTTTCAACGATTCAACCGTTCGTTCTTCTTCAAAAATATACAAAACATAGAGTGAAAAACAATAAAAACAGTTAAAGACAATGATACTTAACACAGAGGTACTAGAACTCAGACAGTAAACAATACGATGTCCAAGGTGACAATGACATTCAACAAAAATAGCAGTGCTGCTATCGGATATATATATATATCACAAGAACCTACAAGGGAGGTTTGAGATGATGTTGGCTGTCCCATCTTACATGCTGAAGTGTCCTAAAAGTCATGCTGAAGTCGGATGTACCAGACCGGAAGGCTCAGATTTCTCAGTAGTGCTGTAAACATTATACAACGCATTCCGTTCTCTAGGCTACATCTTCTTTGTAGTTTACATCTAGTCGGACTTTGGAAACGAACGCAGAAGTAGAAACACTGAATGTTCGCATTGCAGCTTCCCGCGGAGCACGGTGCCTTTCAGAAACATCTTGCAAAGGTTTTATGATGTTATCTAGTAATTTTATTTCTCTACATGTATTCATTTATGTTATGTCGTTTTCTCTTATGTTGCCTTTAGGTCTTCCGTTCTTTTTAATTTCCAAGTTGTTTCTCAGAACAATATACGTCTTGCTATACTCTTTGTCATTCATCTTACTGTATGTTCTAACTTTTGCTCGCTCATTTTCTGGAGTTTTCTCTTTCTCTCTCTCTCTCTCTCTCTCTCTCTCTCTCTCTCTCTCCTGTTATCTATAAAATTATTTCCACGAGTTCCGCATTGGCAGTTCTATCACATCAGCTCATTCTTTGCTTCATACAAAGGCGATTATTTATAATGTTCTGCACATTTTTGGCATTAATGTAGCTGTTATACATATTTCTGAGCTATACAGCAATACAGAATCAGCGTCCTTCCAAAGATTATTAGCTTTGCATTGAATTTAATCGTCTTTGATATGCATACTTTTCCCAGTGCAAAATAAGCTCTATTTGAACTTTATGTTTTATTTTAACATTATGCTATGCTTCTATGTTCCTGTCTCTATGTTGCTGCCAACCTGTGTGCTTTAATCTACCTACGTTTTTCTTCTTCTTCTTCTTCTTCTTCTTCTTCTTTCGTTCACTTGAAACATGTCTATATCTGTAATTCTGTCTCCTTAATAAAACTCACTGTCTTTTGTAGTTCATACAGTGTCCCATAGAGTTTTGATTCCAGTGTTGTTTCCTCTGGCCAATATGTCTGCCTCAGCGTTTCATGCTCAGAACACTCTTGAAGTATATGTTTGGCACTCTGTGCTGCCTGTCCACATGTACACATGGCAGTGTTGCCAATCTTGAACTTTGTATACATGTGACTGCGGAGTCGGTTGTGTCCTGTTCTGAGACGTAGAATTATAACTTGTTCTGGTCTGTTCATAATATGATAGTCATCTTGTGTTGGTGTTTGTGGCTTTCTTATTGACTTGATCATCTGTTTTTTCTGATGGTAGGTGATTGGTATATCTGGTTGGTCTTCGGCAGCACCTTCCTTAGCCAGTTGGTCTGCTTTTTCATTTCCTGGTATTCCACAGTGAGAGGGTATCCACTGCATGGTTACCCTATACTGGTAAGACAATTCGCTAAGTAGTTTTTTCAAGTCTGTTAGTTTTTCAGACTGGAGAGCTTGAAGCACTGACCTTGCATCTGTCAGGAATACCACAGGCTGTAGGTCAGAGTTGGAGTTCAGCAGTTTTTTAGCTGCCACACTAATTGCCTGGATTTCTGCATCATAATTATTGCAGAATTTTCCTGTCGGTGTTCTGATTGTATCTCTAGGCTTGTGTGGATATTCTATATATACACCTGCACCTCCATTCCTCACGGCATTCTGTGCTGATCCATCTGTGTATACTCTGACCCATATATCTTGTGGATATTCCTCATCCAGGAAACTGAGGGTGACTGTCCTTCGCTGCACACTGTTCTGTTCGTCCACGCTTAGTATTCCTTTCACATGGGTCTGAATGTATATTGGCATTCCATGTCTTTCACTCCACGGGGTTTGTTCTGGTACAGGCCTTAAGGGGCTGTCAACTTCAGGTAGGTCTGTAAGTTGTCTGCGGAGTCGTTTAGCTTGATGGATAAAGCTGCTTCTTTTCAGTCGTCCCATTGCTAGATTTTGGAATCTTTCCTTCATTGGATGACTTGGCATACACTGAAACTTTTCTGCTTGAATTAGTACTTTTGTGTCTCTGCGTTCGCCAAGTGTTTGCATTCTTCCCATTTTCTGCATCTCTGCTATGGGTGTTGATTTCATTGCTCCCAACATTATTCTAAGTGCCTGGTTTTGCACTTTATCTAGATCTTGTAATGTGGTGTTTGATGCAGGGCACCACGCAGCTGAACCATATTCCAGGTGTGGTCTTATGCCTTGCTGGTAAACTTTACTGAGTATATTCCCACTGGCTCCCCATGTGGTTCCACTTAGTTTTCTCAGGATAGCTAACTTCCTCCTGGCTTTTGTTGTTGCTTTGTTTATGTCATGCTTCCATGTCAGTTTATCATCAAAAGTAACTCCGAGGTATGTGGGTTGTTTGTCTTCTTTCAAGAGCTCTCCATCTATTTTGATATGACCGGCTTTTTGTTTTGGTGAGAGGGTAAAACGTGTAGTGCTGCACTTATCTGTGTTAATGCTGACGCACCATCTATTAGCCCATAAGGTTAGGGCATCGATAGCTCTTTGTATTTGTTTAGTGGCCACTGTCGCATGTTCTTCTGTGCACCAGATCACCAGGTCGTCAGCATACATTGCCACTTTGATCCCGTGTGGTAGTTCAGCAACTAGGTCATTGATGTAAACCAAGAAAAGTGTGGGCGACAGGACTCCTCCCTGGGGGACTCCATGACGCAGTAGAACTTTCTTGCTCTTGCGGCCATCTAATTGTACCCTGGCTCTTCTATTATGCAGGTATGCTTTTACCCATTTGTACATTCTTGAGCTAACCCTGCAATTTCGCAATTTCTTTAGGAGCCCTTCTTTCCAGACCTTATCAAATGCTTTTCTG
Organism: Meghimatium bilineatum; assembly: GCA_034231615.1. Taxonomy (NCBI): domain Eukaryota; kingdom Metazoa; phylum Mollusca; class Gastropoda; order Stylommatophora; family Philomycidae; genus Meghimatium; species Meghimatium bilineatum. The sequence goes on from CM067298.1 coordinate 93,596,374, forward strand.
AGGTCTATCCATGCTGCTAGTACCAGTTTCTTATCTTGGAAGGCATCCTCAATCTCTTGGGAGAGGTAGGTTGCCTGATCTTCAGTAGAGTAGCACTGTCTGAAACCTGCTTGCTGTGATACCAGAAGGTTTTCACTTTCAAGGTACCACTGCATCCTAAGATTGATAATGCGTTCCATTGTTTTACATAGACAGCTTGTGAGGCTGATGGGCCTGTAGTTGGAGACTGTGTTGCCATCTTTTCCTGATTTGAGGAGTGGTATCATTATTGCTTCTCTCCACGCCTGTGGTACATTACCTGTGGACCAGCTTGTGTTAAAGATCTGCAGTAGCTTTGCTCTTGCTGCAATTCCCAGGTTTCTAATCATTTCATTGGACACTCCATCAGCTCCAGGGGACTTTTTCATTTTCAATTTGGATATTGCATGCTCCAGTTCTCTCATTGTGATTGGTGCCTCCATGACTTCAGGTATAGGTTCGCCTTGTCCAATGTTTTGCTGGTTCTCTCGAACCTCCTGTTGTTTGTCTGGGCTGACTTTGATGTTATTGTCTTCTGCAAAGGAATCTGCAAAGTAATCAGCTGCATGTTTACCTGTTAAAATGTTTCTATCTTTATAAAGTGTGATCCTGGTATTTCTCCCTGTACCTTCATCATTTAGTTGTTTTACAAGTTTCCATAATTTCCTAGTATCTCTTTCTAGGTTCAGCGACTCTGTTTTTTCTTTCCAGCTGCTCCGTCTGGCTTGTAACTTGGCTCTTTGAAATTTAGCCTTTGTTTGCTGATATTTGTTGTGATGTTCTTGGCTAGGTCTGTTCTCAGCCTGCTGTCTAGATGTTTCCATCTCATTTTGCAGCTTTTCCAGTTCATCATTCCAGTAGGGTTTGTAGTTTTTGCGTGCCCCCCTGGGTATGGTTTTACTAGCAGCATGTAGTATACATCTATTAAATTCACTCACTGCTCTATTGATGTCTTTGTCCAAGTTCATGTCCTTAGCTACAACACTGGTTAAATGCTGGTACATTTTCCAGTCTGCCCTCTTATAGTTCCACCTAGTGAGCGTGCTGCTATCCTTGGTAAATTCATTGTGTATTTCCAGAAATACTGGTCTGTGGTCACTACCCCCAAGCTGCTTTCCAACGACACGTGTGATGTTCCATTCCAGGCCTGGTGAGTGGAATGCCAGATCTGGTGTAGAGGTGGTGTGCCATGCTCTCGAGTAGAAGGTTGGTGAGTCAGCTGGCTGGTTAATAAGGATGAGATTATTTTCATCCTGCCAGCTCTCAAGTTCCTCACCTCTCTTGTCGATATGATCGTAGCCCCAGCTCTGAGAGTGGCTGTTGAAGTCGCCACACACCAAAAGTCTCTCTTTATCTGGAATTGTGTCTAGTGCCAATGGTTTATCATTTGGGCAGTAGTAGTTCAGGAGATGTAATTCTGCACTGTCTGTTTTTAGGTGGAGCATCTGGTATTCTGCCCCTTCCATATATACTTCCAGCTGACATGCGCTGATATTGTTTTTAACAAGTGTCAGAATTCCACCCTTTCGCCTGTCCTTTCGGTCAGATCGGTAGCACTGGTAGCCTCTGATTTTGAAGGCTATGTCGCTGCTGAGGTGTGTTTCTTGGATACAGCATATATTAACTTGTTCTTCACTGAGGACATTTTCAAGTTCCAATTTTTTGCTGTACCCATCTCTTTTACTGTTGACACCCTCAGCATTCCAGTGCATTATTTTTATTGGTCGTTTGTTTGTTTGGCCAGTAGCTCTATTCCCTTGCCTCCTGGCTCCTCGAGGCAATTGAGAAGGACTTTCAGTAACTGAGGTTGGGCCCTTTCGAGGTATAGGGCCCGGCACCGTCCCTGCCTGAACGTCCGCCACAGGGCAGGCACCATAACTTTTATAGATACGGACATGTTTCCATTGTGTTTTGTGCGTGACATCCTGATTATCTGTGCGCCTTTTGGCTGGATGCCTCCGTCTTCAGCACTCAGCTTACTTGGGCAGGACTATGGTCCTGCTCGAATGGGACTGCCCGACCAGTCTTAGTTTCCAGCCCCTGATGGCTGAACTAAGCCCCATCACCACTGCAAGGTGAATAATTTAGGGAATAATTCATTTTTTGAATATAAATAACATATGTATGTCACATAGGGGACATCAGAATTTACGAAAGACAAAGATGGGGCATGATACAAAAAAGGTTGGGAACTGTAATAGACCAATTAAGACAAATACTAAAATACAAAACATTTTCAACGATTCAACCGTTCGTTCTTCTTCAAAAATATACAAAACATAGAGTGAAAAACAATAAAAACAGTTAAAGACAATGATACTTAACACAGAGGTACTAGAACTCAGACAGTAAACAATACGATGTCCAAGGTGACAATGACATTCAACAAAAATAGCAGTGCTGCTATCGGATATATATATATATCACAAGAACCTACAAGGGAGGTTTGAGATGATGTTGGCTGTCCCATCTTACATGCTGAAGTGTCCTAAAAGTCATGCTGAAGTCGGATGTACCAGACCGGAAGGCTCAGATTTCTCAGTAGTGCTGTAAACATTATACAACGCATTCCGTTCTCTAGGCTACATCTTCTTTGTAGTTTACATCTAGTCGGACTTTGGAAACGAACGCAGAAGAAGAAACACTGAATGTTCGCATTGCAGCTTCCCGCGGAGCACGGTGCCTTTCAGAAACATCTTGCAAAGGTTTTATGATGTTATCTAGTAATTTTATTTCTCTACATGTATTCATTTATGTTATGTCGTTTTCTCTTATGTTGCCTTTAGGTCTTCCGTTCTTTTTAATTTCCAAGTTGTTTCTCAGAACAATATACGTCTTGCTATACTCTTTGTCATTCATCTTACTGTATGTTCTAACTTTTGCTCGCTCATTTTCTGGAGTTTTCTCTTTCTCTCTCTCTCTCTCTCTCTCTCTCTCTCTCTCTCTCTCCTGTTATCTATAAAATTATTTCCACGAGTTCCGCATTGGCAGTTCTATCACATCAGCTCATTCTTTGCTTCATACAAAGGCGATTATTTATAATGTTCTGCACATTTTTGGCATTAATGTAGCTGTTATACATATTTCTGAGCTATACAGCAATACAGAATCAGCGTCCTTCCAAAGATTATTAGCTTTGCATTGAATTTAATCGTCTTTGATATGCATACTTTTCCCAGTGCAAAATAAGCTCTATTTGAACTTTATGTTTTATTTTAACATTATGCTATGCTTCTATGTTCCTGTCTCTATGTTGCTGCCAACCTGTGTGCTTTAATCTACCTACGTGAAGTCGTTTACCTGATGTAATATGAATATACATAGGTAGATGTATGGTAGTGCCAATAGATGAAACAACATCCTAGTAACGAAACACAATCTTAGATGATGTTTCGACTTAAAGGTCTTCATCAGTAAGAAAATCCTGTAATTTATCGGAAACTAACATGGTAGCAATGAATTACAACGGTGATATCTGCAACACATGTCAGTCAATAAAAAGTAATACTGCTGTAAAACTTTAATGAAAATAGTACTGATGTAGTAAAAAGGTAATGACGTCTTACTGAACGACGACTAACACACTATCACTGTCGAATGCTTACGTTACATAATAATACACAGAACATTACACATGATATAATTATACAAATAACAATAAGCAGGACATAATCGACTTTTCGACCAAAAGACCTTTATCAAGATAAGTAGATAATATAAAAATACGACGAGTAGAAATGACAATGACACACAGACATGACCGAGCGAAATGTGGATGTGAGATGCCGGAAGGATAGGAACAGGAAGTACATAAAACATAAATATATGTGAAAACGAAACGAACAAAAATGACTAATGACGGAACAAAACGAATAAACACAAAGATCACATCAACCGAGAACTAGACAAAAGAGTGGTCGGAATTGAGTCCCAATCTCTTGAAGGTACCCAACTCAAACATAAGACGATTTTCTAGAGCGCAGTGATAGCAGGGATCTGAACATCAAGAACACCACGGTGACTATTGCCGTTGAAGTGTGTGGCAACCGGAGTATGTGTACTGTGCTTGATGGCATGAAGATGGTTATAAAAGCTGTCGTTTAATATTAAGCCGGTTTCAACAATATACTGCTTGCCGCAGCGTTTACATATGGTCACGTAAATGACATTAGGGGAATCACATATCCTCATCAATGGTGAAAGTGACCTTGGAAAATGAAATGGTGTCGTCGAGTCAGATGTGCGTGTAGTGTAGAAAGACGGGTTGGAGAGTTGTTGGTGGCCCTCCTGGAAGTAAAGGTCCTTGCGCCACACACGATCGACCCCCCTCCCACCCTCATGCACATATTCAATGAACAAATCATCAGTATCAGATGACTGCCAAATAAATGATAATGGAGGCGAAGACGACGATGGTATGGTGGATATCCTGAAGAAGAGAGTATTGATCATACGCAGGACGGAGAGGAATGAAGGTCCTTGCTGAGGACAGAAACTTTACTGTCAGAGATACTGAGGTCAGGAAAAATGTAAATCACCCGAGAATTGGAGTGACCAGGAAGATAAACATCGGCATTAGTTGTCTGGTGTGAAATAAGAATATCAGGGGGAGTATTGAGGAGAGGTAGTGACAGATTAGCTACATCAGTAGGAATAGAACGAGGAAAATCAGCGTGAGATGTGGAGTAAATTGAATTAAGTTTATTGTTGTGATGAGTGCATATACCTTGGTATAACTGCCTATTGAGAACGTGGATAATGCCACGAATGAGGTAGTAGAGTAGACTGTTGTTGAAAGTAAGGGAGCGTAATTGTTGTAGAAGTAGACCTTTAGACGTGTCAAATCAGATAAAAGATGCTTGTGGTTAGAAGAAATAATGCGCATACGTTGAAACGCGCATTTTTCGTCAAAGCGTTTGAGTAAGCGTTGCTCTCTCGGGTACAAGAAACCAGCGGATGGATGGAAGTGAGAGGCAAAGCCTTTGACGAGCAGCTGAAAAGAGAAAAGAGAAAAACCGAACATTGAGAGAGATACCACGAAGATGTGGAAGTTGGTAAAACAACTAAATGATGAGTGTAATGAGAGAAATTGAAAGCAGACATTACAAAATGTAGCTCCACCTAGACAGCTGCGAAGAAGATGTGGAAGTTGGTACAACAAATAAATGATGAGGGTACTGTTAGAAATCAATAGCTAACATTACAAAATGATGGAACCATCCTCATGGGAAAACAGGCAGCTCACTACTTTTCAGACTCATTTGCTGAAAACAACAACAAAGCTAGCCCAGATAATCAACATGAGATTTGTGAGAAGCAAGAAAACATCGAATACAGGCGAATCAAATCTGTAGTCATGAAATCATCAATCACACTCAGAGAATTTGAGCATGCATTTTATAAACTTAAAATATAGAAGTCACTTTGGTGCTGATGGAGTGTACAATGAAATCATTAAATAATCTGAGAATTGCAGCAAAAAAACAACAAAGTTGCTTCAGATAATCAATATCTGTTGGATTACAGGCAAAGTTCCACATACCTGAAGGGAAGCAATCAATATATCAATCAGAAAATCAGAAAATGACAGCATATCAGTCTTCAACTACAGCCCAATCAATCTCACAAGCTGTCTAAGCAAAGCTATAGAGCGTATTATCAACTACAGGCTGAAGTAGTACCTTAAATGCAAATACCTTCTTTTATCACCGCAGGCAGCATTCATGCAATATAACTCTACTGAAATTCAGGCAACATACCACTCTCACGAGATAGATGATGCATTCAAAGAGAAGAAACTGTCTAAGTAGCCTTGATAGACTTGAGGAAAGATTTTGACAAGGTTTGAAAATGATGTAATGAAAATAAATTGCAGAGTGAATGGTAGGACGTATACATGGATAAAAGCATACCTACATAACAATATAACAGAAGAGCTAAAGAACAATTATATGGTTACACGCGCAAAAAAGTCCTACTACCTCATGACAGCCACAGAGAGGGGTATTGTTCCCCACACTGTTTCTGACATATATTAATGATAGGGTTTCTGAGCTACCGCGTGGTACAAAAGTGACAACGTATGCTGATAACTTGGTAATATGGTGCACGGAAGAACATGCGACAGTGTCTACTCAACAGTTACAGAAAGCTATGGTTACCTTAATCACATCAGTAAACAGATGGTGTGTCAACATCAACATAGATAAGTGCAGCACTACTCTTTGACCAAAACAAAATGCTGATGACATAAATATAAATGGAGAGCTACTTAAGAAAGACAAATGGCCCACATATTTCGGAGTGACATTTTACAGTATGCTTACATGGAAGGAACAAATCAACAAAGCAACAACAAAAGCCAGAAAAAAAGTTAGCCATGCTGAGAAAACTAAGTGGAACCACATGTGAAACATATTGAAAAATACTTAGCAGCAGAACATACGACTACACCTGGAATATGGGTTTACTGCGTGGAGTCCAGTATCAATTGCATCATTAGGGGAACTAATATTACATAACACACATAGTACAGATGAGGTTATGGAGGACACAAACACTGAGAGAACGCAAAGATTCAAAGTAGCTAACATGTACAGAAAAGTTCCATTGTATGCTAAGTCATCCAATGAAAGAAAGATTTTCAAAACTTAGCTATGGGGCGAATGAAAAGAAGTAGCTTTTATCTATCAGGCCAAACGACTCCGTAGAAAAATATTAGACTTGCTTGAAGGGAGCGCCTAAAGTCTGTACCAGAGAAAACCTCTTGGAGAGAGGATAGTGGATTATCTATTCATATTACGATTGAGGTTAAAGAAATTTCAGTGAGAATGAACAGAATAATGTACAACGTGAGACAGTTAGTCTGCCTACTGGATGATGAATATTCATAAGACAATAATGTTAGGTATACAATCAAAGTACCAACGGGGAAATTATGTCATAATTATGATACAGATATCCATGCAATCAACTTGGCAACCGAAAAAATGCTGAGCTCAATTCTTAGTTCACCTCAGAACATGGCACCGCATTCCATATAGACATAGTTAAAGATTGACAACACGGCTATGTGTACATCTGGACAGACACCTCAGACAATAGAGCATATTCTTCTGGAATGGCCGAAATATGAAATACACTGGCACAGAAAAACAACAGTGGAAGGAAAATCTACGGACCTCTGTATGAGTTACAAAACAGTCAAGTTTATAGAATAGACCAAATTTAGATATATTTTCACATTCCAGACAAACGAAAGAAGAAGAAATAGTATTTCTATTCGTATTCAATTCAGTACTCTTCAATTTATTATTTATTTTTCTACTAGGTATCTCCATTTCTACTTATGTCTGTCTCATTGTCAATTTTGTTTCTATGGGATGAGAATCTTATTTGAAAGTATTCTCTATTTTGTTATCTTCATTATCTACAAATATCTACTTACTAACGGAAATATATAGATATATATGTGCTATATACATAGTGTGTGTGTGTGTGCATGACTGTATTTGTGTGTGAGATTCTTCTATTGAGCACATTTTAAAAGTATATAATTGAGTACTGTAGTTGAAAAGTGAGTAGCCTTATATCTGCAGCATGTGGTTTCCATTGCTTCCAGGCCCTCGTCTTCTTTAGTGTTGTGCTGGGTCGAGACCAAGTATGTTGCTAATGTTTATGGTGCATATTTCCTGAGTTTTTTTCCGTTCACAATCCTTCCTCCTAACCTTCCCTCACCCGTAAGCTTAGACTTCGTTAGCTTTGAGCTTTCATGCCATTATTTGAGTCAGACTTTTAGAGTTGTCACAACTTGTTTGTGACTAGAACTGGTCTGTGAACTGATGTCGAACACAGGGTCAGTTTCTGTAGTTTACAGATCGTAACTGCACCGGATTTATTCATTTCATTATGTCCTACAAGTGCCGATATGCGATTATTTGTAAATACACATAAGTGTCAATGTTGAAATGTAATTAGTTTTGAAATATTATCTTTGAAATACCGTTTACGACTTAAGCGAATTCCGTTATATTTATATTGCTATTTTTTTATAACTTTACATTTTTTCGACACCAAATGTCTTTCAAGTTATTATTAGACTGATGAAATCTAATATAATAATTATGTTCATATACACAGATTACTACAGTTATGTTCGTATAATGTATCATGTTTAAATAAAATCGTTAAAACCGTATTTGTAGAATATTCTGGGAACACATTTAAAAAAAAAAAAATTATTAGACTGATAAAAAAAAGAATGGAATAGTTATATTTATTTATACATAGATAATTATAGCGATATTATTGTAATGAAGAATGGTTTGAACATTGGCTGCAAAGTATATATGGACATTTGTTAAAATTATTGTTATTTTTTTCTAGGAAACCGAATTACTGAACTAAACAGGCAATATTATGTGTGTATAAACACACAATATCTAAATTGGCTCTGGTATTTTTAATGATGAATTTAAATTTCAGCAATACAAATTTCATGTGTACTTATTTAATCGTTTTGCTGAACAGTTATTCTTTACACTTTAGCATTATAAAACTTGTTATTACAAATTGCATTAAGTCATATTCGTTCTGTTCGAGAAATTAGTGAACATAATAATATATTATTACTATGTGTTTATTCATGATTTGTGTATGCCTTATTGTATACAGTTGCCCTTATCCTCTTAGACTACGCTGTATTGTCATACCTGACTCGATTGAAATATAGATGTTGATATCAATTGAAATACGTACAGTAGTTATCAGCATATAAATCATCCATCGACAATCTCTAAATTATTGTTTTAATAATCTACTTTTATTTAACTTGCTTCGAATAGGATAATGTGACTGAGATGTACTGGTATCTTTCAACTCAACACTATGTCTAGATTTTTTCAGCTTTTTAGTTTCTTGCTCAATTTATGTGAATATATATCATTAAATTGGTATGCACCGTTGAATTATGTGTGTTTAAAATACTTATTATACGCAACAGTGGTTCACAAGGTGGGCCATATGACTTTCAAGGGGACAACAGCATGGAGAAAACGTTTGACATCGGCTGGGGAAGAGTCAGACACAGGCCTGATTATGGGGAGGGTAGCTATCTGAACGATAAACAGGTTATAACTGAGGTCACAAATTACTATCCCACATTACACTAGTCAACATATTTTCAGAAAATGTTTAGTATCAGACTTTAAATTCACCATTTATTATTGATTTTGGCATGCTGAATAAAATGTCAATGATATTCCCCAATTGGCTATGGTTTTTTTAATGATGAATTTAAATTTCAGCAATACAAATTTCATGTGTACTTGTTTAATCTTTTTGGTGAACAGTTATTCTATACACTTTAGCATTATAAAACTTGTTATTACAAATTCAGTCAAGTGATATTCCATCATAAAATTTTAGAATAAATAAAACAAACTATTTAAAGTCCACATATAATGTTTCTGAAAAGCATATTTGAACTCCTACCGTCATTATTCAATCGCTGCTTGAGCTCTCTATGCTTGCTTCTTGTAGTCAATCGGTGAGGTGTCTCTTGTCTCAGTCCAACAGTAATGAGTAAGCATTGCATGGCTCCGATTGTTTTGATACCTTGTCTCCATAGCAGCAATGTCTTGGTGAAATCGTTCACTATGTTCATCATCACTGCCCGCACCGCTGTTTGACTTTTAAAAAATCCAAGTGAGAATCCGGAACATGAAATTGTAAAGACATGTTGCAGCTCATACTCTTATACTTCAGAAGGAGATTTTTTTACACTTTCTTTGTAATTATCAGATCTGCTGCTTCCAAGGAAATTGTCCATCACTGACTTAAATGCTAGCCATGCTTCTTTTTCCTTTCCATGGAACAAGCAAAGAAACTCATCATCGCCAAGAAGTTTTCAAATTTGCGGACCAAAGAATATTCCCTGTCTTATTTTAGCGTCACTAAGTCTTTGAAATTTTCTGAAGAGGTATCTGAAAGTATTAACAGTTTTATCCATTGCCCTGACAAAGTGTTTCATGAGACCCAGCTTAATGTGCAAGAGTAGAAACAAAATTTTGCTACTGTTAATAAGTGCTGGGTTATCCACGTTCTTAATGACACTCTGTAATGACTGTCTGATTGGCGAATATCTTCTGATGTAATGATCATTTCATGTACGCCTATCCCTCACAGAGAAAGTAACAGTACTTCGTGTATCCACTGTGCAGTCCAAGCAAAAGAACTAATACATTTAGGTCCCCACATAGTGTCTAATGATGATGATTGTAGTTTATACATTTCAAAATTGGTTTAATGTTTTCATACGTTTCTTTCATATGAAATGAATGACCAACTAAAATTGACGGTAAATATTGCAATTATTCAACAAAACAGCTTTAATACTTGTCTTGAATGAATCAATGAAAAGTCTCCATTCTTCCGGGTTTCTTTGATATTGAGAGCTGCCATTAAACCAGAAATGTTGTGGCACACAGACAGGTCACCCATTTTTAAAAAGAACTTAGTAAGCGGCTTCTGCCGGTTCCTAAACACTTAATGTTACCATCTTCTGCTAGAATATTCCCCTGTTGTAATCAGGAACCCAGAAGTTCCGCCTTCTTCCTGGGTAAATTCTGGTCTCTTACAAAATCACTCAGTTCACTGTGGGTTATTAAGGGTGGTTTTGTAGATTTAGATTATTCAAATTCTGGGTCTTTTGAGGTTGATATCTCAGAAATGTCCTGTTCTTCGTCATCGGATGAAAATTATTCTGGCACTTTGGGAACTGGTAGGGCAGCGTCTTGCGATACCGAACGTCTTGTAGAGGGGATTCTTGGATATTGCAGGGTCCATTTTTTCTTCTTTGATATTACTTTTGAAATTGGAGTCACCATGGAAAAGTAGCTGTTGTTGGTATGATCAGTGGGCTCTCTCCAAATCATCGGAACTTGAAATGACATAGCTTGCCTTTTGCCAGCCAACCACAGTTTAAGATGTGAAACACATGTATTACAACATATGTATGGTGCCCAATTCTTATATTGATCTCCTATCCTGCAGCCAAAATACAAGTTATATGCTTTCTTAATTACTTTAGACATATTCCGTCTTTGTGATAGAAAATTCACTTCACCACATGTATAACAAGAAATTATTCGCACTGTTGACACATGTTTTGGGAATTTCTAACAAAGACACCTTTGAGAAGGAAAAATACAATACTAATAACGAAATTTAATTTGAGACAAGATATAAGTGATGTAAGTTATACACACAAGTGATGTAATACCAGGTAGGATTTCATCATATGCTTCGAGTTACATTTTTATTTGTCAGAATCAATAATTAAGTCTACCACAGCTATTGCGTCATATATATATATATATATATATATATATATATATATATATATATATATATAGAGAGAGAGAGAGAGAGAGAGAGAGAGAGAGAGACGGTAAATAAGAAAATTGCATATATCTAAAAAAAAAAACCTAGAGCGAATGAGCATTTAATATCATTTTCTTTTTTAGCATCCCAAAATTAGTTAAGGTCAACATTTTTCACTGCTGTACACTTTTGATGTTGACTAGCGTTATTTATCTCAACTAATATTGAGGTCAAACTGAGGTCAGAAAGTAATGTTCCAAATTATTTATCTCAAATTATAATGGAGATATATCTGAGGTCATAAAGTAATGTACCACATTATTTATTGTATATCTCTATACACCTTAAAAAGGTATGGAGATATGTAAAGAAAGTCACTATTTTTCTTTTAAAGTATCCTCTTTGCCACGGGAAAAGTTGTCCCGAGCTGGACACGGGCAAATAAAATGTTGAGAACCACTGGTATACATACGCACCTATAGTTTAAGATATGATTCTCACAATTTTATTACAAATTTTAATTACTTATACTGGAAGATTTCCATAAAATAATCGTTAACTTTAAAAGAAGGGGCTTGTATCTGAGATGTATACTTCACGTGGACAAGAAATAACAGTATTAAGTTAAATTAAGGATGCCATTCAATGCCACATAATAGTCGGTAAACAAGGGATGTAACAATTAATGACACTTTTCCTGTCTGGGTATATTTCAATGATCAATATAAGGGCTTAAAACGCTTGGTAGATTGATTTCGTACTAAGGTTATCCCCTATGTACTCTGTTCCTCCCAACGAGGCGGCAGTTCGACGGGCGAGAGTACCACTTTTAGAACGTAACGTTGTTGCTTCAAGCTATAATCCTAGACCTAGAGATATTGTGTAGTATGTATGTGTGTGTTAAAATACTGGTTTGATTTGCAGTGTAATGTGCGAAATACTCCGGAATTACTTGATGATGCTTACTTTAGAGAAAAGTATGGAGTGTATACATACCAATGGTTCCTATAGTGTACTGAAAGAACCAGTTTTCGCAGAATATACGGTTTTTAAATTATGCGCTTAGCACTTTTATAATAAAAGAAACACTCAGAAGAACAATACTTAGAGAAAGTAAAACAACCAATATTCATACTATTCAAGAACTGCACAGAATAGCTTTGAACAGACAGCATTGGAGAGATCTGACCTCTGCCCTATGCGCTAACATCAGCGCAAAAGGAAAATGAATGAATGAATGAATGACTTTTATAATAGGTATAAAGATAAATCGTTCTTTATGGATGTGAAACATGGACAGTACACAAACATGTACAAAAGTTGTGATTTTTTTATTATGAATAATGAAAATTAATGTAGAAGTCCTCAGAGATGCTGGAGTACAACGACAAATTATAGGAAATAGTAGAAGCAGAAAATCAATATATTAGGACATGTGATGAGAAAAGCAAAACTTGAACATTTAGTAACCACAGGAAAGATCAGTGGAAAAATAAACAGAGGAAGGCAGAGAGAGAAATTTCTAGATGAGTTGTCATTGTGACACAAAAAGATGTCACCAATTGTACCTATTAACAACACAAGAGGCAGGGATTTGTGAAGAAGCATGATCGCGTAAAATACTCACCATAGCGCTTGATTGATTGATAAAGATGACAAGAAAAGTATCTCATTGAAATTAACTAAGTAATTCAACGTACTAGTCATTTGAATGTTAAGTAAAAACAAGTAAAGTAACCCATAGCATTTATTAATGCCGTAGGGGTGTGAGATGTTAGCGATCTCACATTTCAGAGGCTCTGCAAATGAGGGCGGTAGCCATCTCCTCTCCCTTGCAGTCTTTACTTCCCGGATTAATCCGGTACCCATTTAAGGCTGGGTCGACCTGGGAGCCGTTGCGATCTGAAAACATTTCCGCCTCAACTGGGGAATTAACCCAGGACCACTCATATGCGAAGCCAGTGCGCTAACCACTGTGCTAACGCATTGAATGTTAGCAATGCAATTAATAACTTGATTGGCGCGCACGATTGCACGATTGACATTTAACCAACAAGCATGTGGTACCTGGTCGACCCAAACTTTATTGAGTACCGGATTAATCCGTAAAGCAAAGACTGCGAGGAAGAGGAGATGGCTACCACCATCATACAGCAGAGCCACTAACATATAAGATTGCTAATATCTCATACAGCTACGGCAGTTAATTAATGATATGGATTATCTTTAATTTTTTTTTTAACATAATGTAAATGAGATACATACAATTCATACTTTATATAAACAACGATATTGATAGCAGACAGACTCATATGGTTGGGAAATGTATGAAAGAAACAAGAAGGATAAAATAAGGCTGCGCACATACATTACAATGAAGAAGATCAAGATATAGACCAAAAGGTAGATGCATGTACAACATAGAAATAGTCCTACAAGAACTAAGAATCAGATATTTTCGAACAAAGCCAGTAATGGATGCAGTGGACTTCATGATTTACATCAACAAGATTGTGATGAACATATATTAATATGATTGCTTACATCATGAACAACCCGCTCTATCTAACTATCCATCCATCCATCCATCCATCCATCAGTCTATTCATTTATGTCTTACCCATAAACAAAATTTTATTTTTGACCTTTAATATTTAACATGTCGCTAAACTATGTTGAAAGCCAAAATTTTCGTTGTTGGAATTAACTAATCTTGCAGGTATTGTTACGAGCACTTGCATTGATGAATTGTTTGTAGGCTGTGTATTATTTTCATTCTATGTATTCTTTTATGATGTGTATTATTATTATTGTGTATATTTTTTTATGATGTGTATTATTATTATTGTGTATATTCTTTTATGATGTATACTATTTTATGCTGTGTATTATTTTTTATGGTATGTATCAGTTCTCCTATCGGGTTTCCTCTTACTCTCACTAAAATATATATAATCGATTCATAATTCTCAGATACATGAAGTATTTGTATCCATACGAATGTGACAAGTTGAAACTCAGCAACCCATCAGAGTTACAGGCAGCGATAGACGGAAATCGACGTGAGGGGCGTCGATCAAGTTATGGCTACGATTTGTCTCCTGGACCCACTCTGGTTTCTTCAGGCCACCCTTTAAATGGGGGCCTCATGAATGGGAAGTTAGGAAGGGCTTCCCCTTGTAAGTATTTTTGAGTCATCTTCTCATATTCATTAGTCATCTTCTCATATTCATTAGTCATCTTTACATATTCATTAGTCATCTTCTCATATTCATTAGTCATCTTTACATATTCATTAGTCATCTTTACATATTCATTAGTCATCTTTACATATTCATTAGTCATCTTTACATATTCATTAGTCATCTTCACATATTCATTAGTCATCTTCACATATTCATTAGTCATCTTCACATATTCATCAGACGCTCATGAACATAATGATTGGTAATATTTATACCCATGTGAAAAACTGGACACTTAATGCAGACTCGGAAAGAAGGATTCAGGCTTTGAAAGGAAGTGCTACAGACGCTCGTTAATAATTACGTATATATAACACAAAACAAATGTATTCATCAGGCAGCAAATAAACATACTTACAGATGATCAAGAACCACTTGTGGCAGTGGTGAAAAGGCGTAAACTTGTTTTGTTTGGACATGTAACGTGACACGGCTCACTTTCTGAAACTATTATGCAAGGAACAGCTGAGGGTTAAAGGAGAGAAGGCGGTGAATGATAATCCAGGATTGACAACTTTAAGGAAATTGTCTGGGACTGATTTTTCACACTCGTTCAAATGACAGAGAGCAGAGATGTTTGGAGGTTTTTTTTGTGTGTTGTTATCCGCAGTGTCACATTCCTATGACACTTACGGGTTATGGGTCTTATTATTATTATTATATTATAATTCACCTTGATTCAAGATATGCCAATTGGTGCTATATATTTTTGTAAGGATGTGAGAACTGGACACTCAATGTAGAAACGAAAATAAGGATTCAGGCGTTAGAATACATGTGCTATAGATGTGTGTTTAAATGTGCTGTCAAGAACAGAAACCACTTGTATTCGTGAGAGAAAAAAATCCTAGCATGCAGGACGCCAATGAGCACTGTCGACAGTGGTAAAACTGCAGCCTTGCTTGAGAATGGGCAAGTAACAAGATAACATTTAAATATTTACTTTTAGAGATTATCCTGCTAGGAATAGTTGGGGATAGTTATGACTTCTGGATCACTTTGACCCTATATGGGATCGGCTAGTCAATTTCATCCTATAACTTCCTTAATCGCCTTTTGCGACATTCATGCAGGCCTGTAGATAGGAGGATGTTTATTAATACACACCCCAGCAAATCTGAACATGACTTTTAGTAGTAGGAACTTAACCAAAAAGGTTGGTAAAAACTCCCTCCCTTAGCGATTGTTCACAAAAAGGTCTTCAAATTTACCATCGATTAGTAAACACGTATACATACGTAAACAAGGAAATGACCTATTGGTTAAAGAAAAACCCCTACTTAAGGTAATCATATCTACGACCATGCATGCATGAAAGGTAAGTGTTAACAGGCCCGTAGATAAGAGAGGGATTTGGGGTGTTCAAATCGCCTCCTTATCAAATCTGAACGCGATTTTTAGTTCTAGTAACTTAGCCAAAAGGTCTGTAAAAATCCATCCGTTAGCGTTGTTTCATAAAAAGGTATTGAGATATCCTGCCATAATGTGTAGTGTGAAATTTACACACGAAAAAGAATGACTGTTTTTTTTTTAGGTAACACCCCCTTGATTCTTGATTAGAAAACTGGCCTCACAGCACTTGGGGCATTCCCATAAGTGCTCCTCCCTCTGTTCCAGCAGCCACTCGACTCGATGGTGTTTCGAGTCCAATGCCGCCGAAACAGACCTCGACATCAGGGCACAACTCTGGCCCGTGCGACAGGTTTCTTTGTTGTTCCGCCCACCCACGCGGTGCAGTAACTAGTTCAAGCACAACGTCGGCCTGTCGGAACAACATGGTAACTGTTATTGAAGGTTACGACTACGGGATTGTATAGATGTGCCATGAAGCTTCTATAAGAAGATAACCTCAATATAAAGACATATCATCTACTAAGGTTTTATGTTGCATGGTTGGTTTGTCTAGTGAGCCATTGGTGAGACCCACAGACACAACCGCATGCTAAAATACACAAACACCCCCTCCTTAATGTAATCATATCTACGGCCATGGTGATAATGTTGTCCTTTGCTCCCTTTTCGGACTTAGCAACAAATGAGAGTGTATTTTAAATAAAGTTTCTCGTTTATTTTTCAGTGTCATTTGATGGAGAGAGACCTGATGTCAGGCATCTGTCGAGCAACAATGTTCAAGCCCTTTCTCTGAATCCCGCTTTGATGCCACTTAGTCATCATATCTACAGTAGCATGATTACAGAAAAACTGAGGCATACTTCACCTAGTGAGTCTTATAACTGTTGTTTGATCTTCACTGGTTAAATTTTAAGACCATCTGTCATGTAATCTGCTTAGCTGTCGTGCTATCTTTTTTTTAGCTGTCACGTTGTTTCCGTAGATGTGATTATGTATAATTTGATGTCATTCTGTCCTTTAAGCTTTCATTATGTTTTCTTAGCTGCCAAGTTGTATGTTTAGCTTTCATTATGTATTCATAGCTGTGTTGTTTTTTTATTTCAAATGCTTTCACTCAAACTTCATTAACTATTACAATAACCAACAATGTTCACTCTATGTTGTCATTCTGTCTTCTTGGCTGTCATGTCTTCATATATGTCATGCTGTCTTAAATGTCACTGTGTCTTCATAACTGTCATGCTTTCTTAAATGTCATGTCTTCTTGACTGTCATTCCGTTATCTTGGCTGTCAGGTTGCCTTCCTAACTGTTATTTTATCTTCCGTATTCTACCTTCTTAATTGTTAGTGTGCCTTCTTAACTATCATTATGTTATCTCTGTCATGTCCTAACTGTTATTCTGCCTTCATAACTGTTATTCTGTCTTCTTAACTGCTATGTTGTCTTTGTTTGCCGCCATGTTGCTTCTGTTTTGATGTTTCCTTTGATCTAATGTAAATCCAGAAATCATCCTCACTTCCTCTTCAGATTTTCATGTTGTTATCTGTTTCGAAACCTTTCACTTCCAGAGATGAAACGCCGTATTGTTAACAAACAAATAGCAGTGAAGTAATTCAGTACGAACAAGCAAAAATATAAAAATAACACACTGATAAGGAAGACAGATACATGAGTGAAAGGTTGTCTTTTCTTAATAATATGATATAATCATTTCGGATAATTATGTCTTTGACAGAGCACCACACGCGAACACAACATAAATTGACATTTATTTGTCTTCTGCAATTTGAGACTAGAAGAAGCAGGCAATTATTGTTGCAATGAAAACCATGTAATCAGACTGTGTCGTTTTGTTATAATGCTTGAAGAAAGTCACTTGATAGGCTATAGCATATTCTTACTAATCAGGTTAGATTTTATATCAACCTGTGACGTTAAGCACATATACGATATTTTGTAAGTATTAATTAGCTAAGGGGCTGTCCATAAATTACGTCAGCACTTATTTGACAATTTTACCCCTCCCTCTTGTCAAAAACTTGTCACGAATTCAGAGGACACCCCCCTCTCCTGCTTCACTATGTCAAAATTTTCCCCGATCCAAAAATTTGTAAAGGTAAAAGTGCGATTAACCTACATATTTTTTTTTCTTAGTTCTACTTTTTTTTTTCAAATTCACAGTATTAATGCGGTATATAACAACTTATTTTATTGACGTTAACTTTCTTGAAACCATCCTCCCCCTTGTGAACAACTGTCAAACATTTTCAAACATCCCTCTTCTCCCACATAGTTGATGTAATTTATGGGCATCCCCCTAAACAGATTATGTGAAGCTATCAATAATAATAAACTTGATGTATATTGTAAATATCAGATATACTGTGTCAAAAGTCGCAAATATCGCAGCTGATATGCTTAACGATATCTCTTCTCTCGCTTATATAATAACGATATCTCTTCTTTCATTTATATCATGACGATATCTCACTTATATCATAACGATATCTCATTTATATCATGACGATATCTCTTTTCTCACTTATACTATGACAATATCTCATTTCTTACTTATATCATGACGATTTCTCACTTATATCATGACAATATCTCTTTTCTTACTTATATCATATCGATATCTTTTATCTCACTTCATTCAAAAGTTATTTTGATGTAGGATGCTTATATCATAACCGGCAGACGCAAATATCGCACAAAAAGTTGTATAAAATGACACAATGCACCCTGTTCACGGAATGCATCCTTTTAATAAACTGAAGTTTGAGACGGAACTTAGAAAAAGTATATTCAATAGCGATGTTCTTATTCAATGAAATATCTTTATATCTTTATTGAACATAATTTATAAAGCTCATTTTTTATCAGTGTGATCTCTTTATTGATAATACTAGTGCCGTATAGAAAATATTGTCAAATAGTTTGAATGTTAACGAAGCAAAGACTGTGACATGAATAAATGTATATGTTAAGAATAAAAGAATATAGTAAAGAACACATGATACAGGTGATTCCGTAATCACATGCATACACATCCACGTGTACATGTGGACAAACACCTCAGACTGCAGAGCATATAATTAAAGAATGTTCTTACTATGAATGTTGAAATAAACACTCCGGCCCAGAGAAATGACACTGAAAGAAAACTCAACGAACCTATGTACGAATTACGCAACTCGGTACGTTTATAGAAGACAAACTCATGAGTGGCATCAGGGGCATGGACTTCTATAGCTCAGGGCGCAAAGAATAGGGTCACTGTCTTCTTTTCAGGCATGTCGTAGGAAGCGACTAAGAAATGTTAGGGGATGAATTGACATTCTACCACCTATGAAAATATCATTACCACTACATGATTAGTCTCGATTTATTACTTTTGTTTTCTGTATGTGTACCGTCACTGCTAATGAGTTAACAGACTAGAAAGGAAAATTCTAAAGTAGTTAGCTCAGACGTATATGCTGCGCTGCTGGCAGGGCGTGATGATCCTGAGATACTGGAACATTGTAATGCCTCCTTCAGGGACTGCACATGCATCCATCAATCCTTAATTCAACAAACACAACCTTGCGATTTTTGTAACTGCGAACCTTATGTGGTATCGGATAGGATATCATCTCGGTTACTCAACTGAGGAGTATTTATGTTTTTGTCAGAAATTCTATAGGCTGTAAAGAGCTACATGTTCACAGCTAAAAGTTATTACTTCATAAGTATCAACATTATCATAGAATACAGCTTCAGATATGAGCACATTTCAACCGAAGGAAATAGCACGACTAAATTAAGTAGAAAACTGCAACAAATGAAGATATGTGTATCTTGGATATACAACATTAATGATGGAAGATATTACAAATAACAAATATATAACACCAGGCTCATCAATACTATCCATCTCTCTATTCGCTAAACCCCTTATTGCCTTTCAGTGTCAGGCGTAGAAGAATTCGCTAAACCCCTTATTGCCTTTCAGTGTCAGGCGTAGAAGAATTCGCAGGAGATGGCCCACGTGTGTGCTGAGTATTTTGTGAAATTTGTCGCTTCTTTTATTTCGGCGGTTCATCGTTTTCATGGTCGGCCTCTAGGTCTGCGTTCACTGTATCTGTGTGGCATAGCTTGCTGTGGTATGCTGTCTGGTGGTAGTATACTGATGTGTGCAAACCATTTGATCTGCTGGCTCATAATATATTCCAAGATTGGGGCGGTGCAGGTTCATTGTCTAATGTCTTCATTTCTCACTCTGTCTCTTAGTGATATTCCTAGGGTTGTGCATGTCATTTCAGCTGTCACAAGTTTACGTTCAATGCTAAATGGAATAATAAGAGGCGGATATCAAAAGACATAAATAATTTTTTTTCCCCTCCCTCTTGTCAAAAACTTGTCACGAATTCAGAGGACACCCCCCCCTCTCCTGCTTCACTATGTCAAAATTTTCCCCGATCCAAAAATTTGTAAAGGTAAAAGTGCGATTAACCTACATATTTTTTTTTCTTAGTTCTACTTTTTTTCCCTTCAAATTCACAGTATTAATGCGGTATATAACAGCTTATTTTATTGACGTTAACTTTCTTGAAACCATCCTCCCCCTTGTGAACAACTGTCAAACATTTTCAAACATCCCTCCTCTCCCACACAGTTGATGTAATTTATGGGCATCCCCCTAAACAGATTATGTGAAGCTATCAATAATAATAAACTTGATGTATATTGTAAATATCAGATATACTGTGTCAAAAGTCGCAAATATCGCAGCTGATATGCTTAACGATATCTCTTCTCTCGCTTATATAATAACGATATCTCTTCTTTCATTTATATCATGACGATATCTCACTTATATCATGACGATATCTCATTTATATCATGACGATAACTCTTTTCTTACTTATATCATAACGATATCTCATTTATATCATGACGATATCTCTTTTCTCACTTATACTATGACAATATCTCATTTCTTACTTATATAATGACGATTTCTCACTTATATCATGACGATTTCTTACTTATATCATGACGATTTCTCACTTATATCATGACAATATCTCTTTTCTTACTTATATCATATCGATATCTTTTATCTCACTTCATTCAAAAGTTATTTTGATGTAGGATGCTTATATCATAACCGGCAGACGCAAATATCGCAGAAAAAGTTGTATAAAATGACACAATGCACCCTGTTCACGGAATACATCCTTTTAATAAACTGAAGTTTGAGACGGAACTTAGAAAAAGTATATTCAATAGCGATGTTCTTATTCAATGAAATATCTTTATATCTTTATTGAACATAATTTATAAAGCTCATTTTTTATCAGTGTGATCTCTTTATTGATAATACTAGTGCCGTATAGAAAATATTGTCAAATAGTTTGAATGTTAACGAAGCAAAGACTGTGACATGAATAAATGTATATGTTAAGAATAAAAGAATATAGTAAAGAACACATGATACAGGTGATTCCGTAATCACATGCATACACATCCACGTGTACATGTGGACAAACACCTCAGACTGCAGAGCATATAATTAAAGAATGTTCTTACTATGAATGTTGAAATAAACACTCCGGCCCAGAGAAATGACACTGAAAGAAAACTCAACGAACCTATGTACGAATTACGCAACTCGGTACGTTTATAGAAGACAAACTCATGAGTGGCATCAGGGGCATGGATTTTATAGCTCAGGGCGCAAAGAATAGGGTCACTGTCTTCTTTTCAGGCATGTCGTAGGAAGCGACTAAGAAATGTTAGGGGATGAATTGACATTCTACCACCTATGAAAATATCATTACCACTACATGATTAGTCTCGATTTATTACTTTTGTTTTCTGTATGTGTACCGTCACTGCTAATGAGTTAACAGACCAGAAAGGAAAATTCTAAAGTAGTTAGCTCAGACGTATATGCTGCGCTGCTGGCAGGGCGTGATGATCCTGAGATACTGGAACATTGTAATGCCTCCTTCAGTGACTGCACAGGCATCCATCAATCCTTAATTCAACAAACACAACCTTGCGATTTTTGTAACTGCGAACCTTATGTGGTATCGGATAGGATATCACCTCGGTTACTCAACTGAGGAGTATTTATGTTTTTGTCAGAAATTCTATAGGCTGTAAAGAGCTACATGTTCACAGCTAATAGTTATTACTTCATAAGTATCAACATTATCATAGAATACAGCTTCAGATATGAGCACATTTCAACCGAAGGAAATAGCACGACTAAATTAAGTAGAAAACTGCAACAAATGAAGATATGTGTATCTTGGATATACAACATTAATGATGGAAGATATTACAAATAACAAATGTATAACAATATATAACGCCAGGCTCATCAATACTATCCATCTCTCTATTCGCTAAACCCCTTATTGCCTTTCAGTGTCAGGCGTAGAAAAATTCGCTAAACCCCTTATTGCCTTTCAGTGTCAGGCGTTGAAGAATTCGCAGGAGATGGCCCACGTGTGTGCTGAGTATTTTGTGAAATTTGTCGCTTCTTTTATTTCGGCGGTTCATCGTTTTCGTGGTCGGCCTCTAGGTCTGCGTTCACTGTATCTGTGTGGCATAGCTTGCTGTGGTATGCTGTCTGGTGGTAGTATACTGATGTGTGCAAACCATTTGATCTGTTGGCTCATAATATATTCCAAGATTGAGGCGGTGCCGGTTCTTTGTCTAATTTATTCATTTCTCACTCTGTCTCTTAGTGATATTCCTAGGGTTGTGCATAAGCATGTCATTTCAGCTGTCACAAGTTTACGTTCAATGCTAAATGGAATAATAAGAGGCGGATATCAAAAGAAATAAATAGTGAAATTAGAATCTCTAGTAAGTTATCCGAAAACGGAAAATGCTTAACTAAAATAAGGAAGATTGGGGTGTGCCAAATACAAATATCATTAGATAAAATCAACGAAATATCTGGGGGAAACCCAATAAGCTGATAAAAAAGGAACTTTTGTAACCTGGGATAAATGCGTTATGATTTGACCTAGGTCAAGTAACAAGTTGCCGATAACTGAAACAATTTAACCAGAGGAAACCAACAAATAGAAAATGTTTGAACTAAAAGACTTTTCGGCTTGTTAGTCAAAAGGTTGTCTGAACTTGCTGTATGTTCTGAGTATGTTATTTCAGTTATATGTAACATGTTAATATATCTATTCATATTAACAAACAAGAAGACATAACTAAATTAAAGATTGATTTCATATAACGACATTTCCGTAGGCAATTTGTGCTTCCCTTCCGTTCTTTAAGAAATAACAAAATACACAATACAAATGCTGATTAGGAAATTACTGCAGCACAGAATACTCAATTCATGTCTACACAATGATTACAATATGATACTAATTTATATATATGTGTATGTATCTATGTACGTATGTATGTATGTATGTATGTATGTATGTATGTATGTATGTATGTGTGTATGGATGTATGTATGTCTGTCTGTCTGTGTGTATGTATGTATGTATATCTGTGTGTGTATGTATGTATGTCTGTAATATAATTTTTGTATGTAATGTAATACAATATAATGTATGTATGTAATGTATGTACACATACACACACACACACATATATATATATATATATATATATATATATAAAGTAAAGCTGTGTTTAAATTATTACTGAAATTTGTTTGGAGACCAAATCATCTAAGTATCAGGAGTAACCCAATCTGCTGAAAAATGTGGTGGGATGGGTCTCCGGTTTCACAGTGTAAGTGGGATTAGGAACTTGGATAGGGAAACTCAAGTGTTAATAGTGTAAACGACATACAGTGAACGGTAAACATGCACATGCAGTTGTATTCCATCGTTGTATTTCTTGTCTACTATTGGTAACAACGTAGGCTTGCCTATTCCCCATTAAACTTGTTATTACAGTTATTCATAGATTTTCAGCGACGTTGTGTTAGAGTGACTAATTTATTAAAATACATTTCATTACTTGACTTGAATCTCTACTTTGATAAAATTGGGAGAGGATGGATAAGAGTGGAAGAAGAGATCTGACACCTTTAAATTGTCTCCAATAGTGAGTGTCCCAGTCTCTTTGTTACACATGACAAAGGAATCAGCCATTGCCATAACTTGGGAATTCATGGGTTAACAGAGAAAGGGATGATTGTTTATGATCCATGGTACATTATGATGTCTCTCCAATTTCATTTATCTTTCTTGATATCAAACCCGAATCTTATCCAAAATAATCCGTTCAGAGCCAGATAAGTATATATCACCGCGCCTCCTGAGCAGCGCGTGCATTGACACCATTGTAAAATGTCCTATGTGTCTCGTTTCTTCAATACCTGATCATATTCTACATTAAACCCGTGCCAGAAATTCACAATAGCTTCAATTACGAGATTTAGAGTTTGAATTTAATATTTTTGCAAGCCAGAGACTTGGGACATGGACCCAGGCATAAAATACATATCATGTTGGGGAGAGAGTTCTGCAAGGCCGATAATAACACGTTACCAAGATACGAGTTTAACTGAAATGATTTGTTGCCACTGGTGACTTCTGATGAAATGTTTGAGTGTAGGCTAATATTTCTGACCGGAAATCTAAAGTTCTATGACGGGATTCTCAAACATATTACTTTAAACGTATTTAGTATAAAAGTAACACTTTGACAGAGCAGGTATAATGCTAAAAGTTATATAGGGAATGTTGCAGATTGTTGTTATCACCCATATAACCAACACGGATATTGATACACGCATAATTTGCAGTTCGAAACTAAAGACGCAAATATGAAGCGCAAACTAAGAAAACAGTATGCATGTGATATGTTTTAGAAATCATTGACAAAATCTTGCAATGTTGGAGTAAAATTTGATTTCCATTAAAAAAGGACGTAGTGGATTTACATCATTGAATTTATTTTCATAAGTAGGACTCTGTTCCTGTCATCAGAGAGGAACACCGCCAACTGAGAGTACCACTCACAGCACATAACTCCGTAGCTTCATGTAATTATTCCTCAAATAAACTTCAAACTAGTGCACTTGTGAACAAATCGCCATGGTACGGTATAGAATCAACAACTGGGTGAACAAGATACATTATTTTTTTACGAATCTACGAAAATTTCTTCATCTTAGGAAATCTCTGTATGAGATCAGGGTTTTTGAGTGGGTATGCACACAGAACGTAACGCAGGTCTGCATTTTGAGTGACTCTATGAGTATTATTAGGAAGGTACAAGTGGGTCTCGTTCGCGAACAATGGATTGAGGCCTTGAGAAAGGAGAGTCTAAAAGTGGCTCCATTTATTTTCGTGCCGGAACGTGGGTGTTCGATGCAATGAAAGAGCGGATCAACTGGCTACATGCGCGATTGTGGTACAGGGTGATGGGGCAATGGATCGCGCTGACGTTTTGAGCTCATTGAGAGATATAGCACGCGAGAGTGAGTAATGTTGATGATGATTCCTTTTCAATGGTTAGAATTAAAGATCAGGATTTGAAATGCGGTGTTGCTAGAAGTTAACATTTTGGAGGGCGCAGAAGAACGATAGTCAACAGCATAGGACCAGTACTGTCAGCAGAAGTATAATTGCTGATACACTCAAGAAGATATCAGAGTAACTATGGACGTGTCCAGTTTGCAGTGATGATGATCAGACGACTAACTAACTAACTAACTCTGTATGAATTATTCACTACGCCACGGAAAGCTCTTCATCTTAGCAAATCTTTGTAAGACTTAGTTACTACGCCATGGAAATCCATTCATCTTAGGGAATATGTGTATGACTAGTCACTACTCCATGGAAATTCTTCATCTCAGAGATATTTTGTGGATAAAATATGCTCATTTGAAGCCCGTATTAAGAATATACTATTCTTATCACTATTCTTGCCAATTACGTTAATCACTATTTTTTCAATCACTATTCTTTACTGTCTTACTATACTTTCTTGCTATTGTTATTATTGTTTATAATTTAGTAGTGACTGTTATTTATATTGTTGGTATTATATTATTATTATTATTATTATTATTAGTATTATTATTATTATTATTGTTAGTTGTATTGCTATTTTGATTATTTATACTCAAGTAACATATTCTGAACAAAATGTTCAATTTATCTCAACCTTTCAAAACTGTCAATCTTGAGCAACTTATTCCGTTTCTGTGAGTGTCATGTCTAGGTGGTCCTTGATATCTTTTGTCTCCCCCTTCTTGGTCTGAATATTTGTATAGTCACTAATATCATTCCATCCATTATGTTCTATTCTAGGGTGCCATTCCGCTTTATATGACCAAAGTACTGTTGATTTATGAAGATAACCTTGTTGAGTCAGTTGTCTTTTACAACCAGTTTCCTCTCATGTAGGGTTTATTGACGAACATTTTGTTACTTGGTATTCTGAACATTCTTCCGTAATATTGTGTTTCAATTTCTTCCATTTTAAATTTACCTTTATTGGAAATTGTCAAAGATTTACGACTCTACATTGCTATTGGACATATAAGGAAAGTTAGTTTTGTTAAGTTTTTGCAGGTCAACAATATGCTTTTTACTTTGTCAGTTCATCAGCTGCAGATGAGTACCTCACGTATGCGTTAGATGAGGTAAAGGCAGTAAGGAACGGAACTGGCCACCCACGTAATAGTTGCTGCTGTTTACTACATGAAGAGTAATCTTCATTCCCGACAGCAGGTTTCTGCCATGGGACATACCTTCTTCTTCTTCTTCTTTATGCGATGCTCAGAATATGTCTGATATTGCTATTATTATTGATGTTGTTTCTCGTTGAATCTACTTTTGACTTTGAAGTGATTGACACAATTATGTGCAAGCCTATGTTTATACTAATCCTAATTTATGTTTTGCTCTTAACGATTATTTGCAGTAAACGACGAAACCTTAACGCCCACACCTCTACCCGCTCACCATCGCGGCTTAACAGAACGAGATGCTCTAGCTGTGGAGGCCGCATCGAGGGCAATGGAAGAGGCCACTAGAAAAATGGAACAAGCCAGTCGAGTCTCGATGGACGAAGGTCCACCCAGGAAACGTCTTCTCACGGACACAGAACGGATGTTGCCTACTAGCATGCACAGCGCTCACTTTAAAATTACTAGTCGAAGTAAGTCATTATTATGTTACCATTTTCGATTCAGAGCAATATTAGTCGCGTACATGTACCTTCATGACAAGATCAGTAGATGTAGAATGACTGTCTTCATGATAGATATAATTTTATTTCTGTTTGTGATCACGTTGTTTAGTACGCCAATCAAGTAGACAGTAGAACATGAGCGTGAAGACTTTCGTAAGAGCAGCATAACAGGGATGTTTTCATACCTGACCTACATCAATGAACAAATAAAAGAGATGGGAAATATAGCAACAGCGACTCCCTCTTGGCTGACGATACAACCACCAACATCCATATCTATTATATCATGAGTCCCAATGTATGTTGGGCGATAAACAAAAGAACATGATAAAAAGAATGGGTTGCTCTTTTCAACAATGGCCACATAATCACATGGATCGGCTGTCCAAGTCATGCCAGAGTCAGTGGTAACGAACAAGTTTATTTATTGGTGGGGAAAGCTATAGCGTCTGGCGAATCGATGATAAGAGACAGGGCTGAGTTATTTTTGGTAGTCAGTGATACACAACAAAACAATTAATGTGATGCTGCTGAACAAGATGATTTACATTAATGATGGAAATGGGAGTGACTAGGCGAGGAATTGCGTCCTCCCTGGAAAGATCAGGAGAACATACAACCAACAACTGGCTGAGACAGTAAGCTTGTATACTCGTAAATGGCAAGCAAGGCATTTATGGAACTGTTCCAAGTTCAGTGATTATGTTCATAATCTAGAACCAAGGCATCTACAACTAGAACCAAGGCATCTGCAAACAATCTGATTTCCATTGGCTAAATTGGGGTGCAAAGGGTACCGCATTACTCTCAGCGGACCCTAGGTTAGCACAAAACCAAGATCATAAAAGTGTCTCCCCGTGATGATTCCTAGAAAAATAAAGACATCTGATTTTGTTATCGTTCTGGCAAGCACTTTTAGGCTCGTGTCCTTGAATGTGGTGGTTGTAGATGGGATGAAAATTGCTAATAAAGAAACAAGCAATATCTCCGAGACCTCTACGCCAACATAGCAGGAAGGTCCGCACACAGTAGCATAAGACATATGTGCATTTCGTCTCGTTCAGCCAAAAATGCGTTAACATTTGAGAGGAGGCCAATGTTAATGTCCGATATGAATAGATCCCGCTAAGATGTGGTGATCCTATGAGTACACGTTGAATATGGAAAAAATAAAACGAGCTAAAGGACATCGTTATGTATGTCAATCGATATAGTGGCATCGACGCTACAATTGACAAGCACGAGACCGACTGGCGGAATTGCTGTTCATGCCTGAGAACACACAGAAGTAAAACGTTCCACCACAATAGACCCCATTCAAAGTATGAGTCATGACTCTTGTATTAGATACCCCAACTCGAATATGTACCCTGGGTATGAAAGAAAACGTTGAATACAGCTCTCCATTGCATACGGAAAAGCATTGAACAAATGTCGGGTAGCACGTTGTTCAGGATTTATCCACAGGATTTTTTAGATTCGATTTATGAACACTGTGGGCAACGAAGACGGAAAGCAAGTCCTTGTCTTTAGACATTGCAATCTAGCCCAACTCGACTGTCGCCGCTGTTCCACACGGCTCATACAGAGAGAATTTGATTCAGTACCCAAAGGCTGACTGCGAAGCTTCTCGTAGGCGATAGACGTACCCTTCGTACTTCTTTGGGTAATTTACGCAATGACAAAGAGTCAAAATACACAGGCCCCGGCCTAGATCTGGATTGGAAGGCCATCATAAGCGGACGAGGCGAGTGCATGAGAAATGCACAGGTCACATCCCAGATTCCGCGGTGTTTGGTAAAGCAGCATCTCGTCTAGGAAGGTGTATGAACCCTAAGTCTAATTCGGCTGTCGCCGTTACCCATACGGCTCATACATAAGAAATTAGGTCTGGGACATAATGACGTTAAGGGTGGTCATGGAATCATCTTTCTACACGAGGAATAGTTCGCTGACTGCGAAGCTCCTCGTCGGAGGAAAGATGCGTATTGGGTGACCCAGGCAAAATATCAGCTCGTCGCGTGACAAAGTAGGAGTCTATGAGTGAAAGACTTCTTCGATAGGCATTGCACCAAGCCGAAAACTGAAATCTCATGGGTATGACAGACAGTTCGGAGAAACCTGCACATAGAAAGTAAGAGCTAATTGCGCACAATGCCGAAGACGGATGCATCAGATCATTGGTGCAAATAAAACGGTGATACAACGCATTTTTATTCTCTACACTACATCCTGCTGGAAATCGAGTGGAGCCATGGTCCTGCTATAAGGGATATCCAGTGGGAGTTTGAGAATGAACGCTGAAGAAGAAGAAGAAGAAACAAACAAATAAACATTGGCTAAGATGATGTACCTTGCCGGACACATGAAATCAGCTAAGCAATAATTTAGTGCTTGGGGATCCAGACAAACAGTGCATGTAATGGACTACGTACGTAATCTCTCTTGAAAATAACATCTTTATCCGTAAAATTATGGGTCTACCTACGAGTGTGTAACGCTTATCTTTAATTGCTTACATACCATGAAGCTGAAGCTGAGGACACCAAGACATAAACAATGTGATCTTAAGGTACACACGCTATTAGACGTAGTAATGAATACCGACCCTATGGTTGTGTTGAAGATACAAACAGACCTAATATCACAAACCAAATATCTTCTAAACAGCAGGAGCAGTGCACAATCTCATATCAGCATACTCCATCAACGTGTCCTTGCAATCAGCGTGACCATAGACACCGCGCTCGCGATATAACAGGAAATTTAACGGTAAAACGACTTCCAACAACATGATGCATCAAAACACAAAGAATAAATCCCGTATCAGGAGAGCAGTTAAATATTCAGGAATACGTACAATCTGTGGGAGCAGATGAACAATTGTCTGCCTGTTCTGACTGAGGAGACTGATAGAAATATATTTAGTGAAATGATATAATGATCATAAGACAATAATAACACAGCAGCTCTGCAGGAGAAATTAATCTTTTATCTTTAAGTTTCGAACCGGACATGCTAGTGTCGACAGACATTTAAACTGTTAACACAATGAAAAACTGACATCTCCTTATTGACTGCCCTTCCATCTCAACCGCAAAAACAGACTTTTACAAATACACTTAACAATTACTAATTAACTTTACCAATCACAAAGTCAAGTTTAGAAGATATGTACTTTTCTAAGAATGATATTCAGCTGATAAATATAGTTCAACTTATTAGCAATTGGATATCGATAACAGAAACATCCAGTTGTCTGGGTATTTGTCAGAGATATCTCTTTTTATAAGAGAATACACGCTCAAATTTCATAACAAGGTTTAACAGCAACAAGACAATGAAAATATTCAACATGTACACGTCGTGGTGTCTGCTATAGCAAAGTGTCATTTTTTAAACTTTACATTTTCAGTGTATTTGTAACAGAAATGCATACCATAGCAACACAAAAACCCATTACAGATACAGTTGTGGCTAAAATCTGTCAAATATAAGATAATGTTCCTCCTTCGCCAGCAAAGATGAGCATATAATTAAAAAATGACGAGTTGATTATTGTATCTGAGTCCGAAAATAACTAATGAGTACAATCAAAACTTTGAAAGAATTGTTGCAGTGTTGGCAGGAATGTAGTAGATCTTCAGATCAGGAACTTGTGGTAGATTTTCTCAGTATAATATAAATCTTCGAAATGTCGCCCCCTTAAATGGTTTAGTTTTTCTTCGTAATGTCGCCCCTGACAATGTATTTAATTGGTGCCGAATGATGCGGCCGCTTCTCTGCATCATAGTACGGTCCTGCTTCAGATGAGGTAAAACAAACTGATCTCTCCTTTCGTTTCTGTCACTTTCGAATCTCCAGCAGTGATCTACTATGTTGAAATCGGATCCAGACATTCTCACGTAAGTAAAATATATAGCTAGAAGATCAATGACATGAAACCAGCAAGAATATGAAACAGGGACGACATAGAAATACGTGGAATCAAGAGACCATGAAGTACTTGAAAGAAATCAGACATGGGAATAATATAGAATGAGGCTAAGAAGATTTCTAAGGATAGATACACATAGAAAATCATTGTCCGTGACTTATGCACCTGATGATGCGTAAATATATGGATCCTAGGGTGTGAGTTATCGATAGCTAAAATTTGTGAGTACTTTAGAAAATACATTGACGGAACAAACAAACAATGGAAACAGCGCTGAAGTTTGTAAACATCTAAATATCATTAAACATGTACATCTGTTACAAAAAAGTGGTACTAATACACAATAGATAATAGGAATGGTGAAATTGTGTTTCTGTAACACGAACTCACCTCTTAGAAACATGGAACCCTTCCTTTATATATTTCGTTATCACAAAAAATAAAATTAGATTTTTGAAATGAGACTTCCCAATGGTGCGACACAATCTTTCACTTCCTGTAATACTTTATTTCGGATTTTGGTGTTCCCCTCTCCCTCCCAACTTCCCCCTACCAGTGATGCAACTATACACAAACAATTTATACAATCGAAACATTACTAATGTGTGTAAAATAAATTATGTAAGCATGAAACATGCATGTTGAACAGTTCAAAAATGTAACAGATTTAGCCAATAATTCGATGTTCAAGCACTGTAAGGTTGAATTAAGCTCCTGGAAAACCACCGCTCCTGACCCACTAGTCTGTTCAGATTAAAACAAGTATTAACAGTTTTGAATATAGTAGAACACTGCAGGCGATTCAAAAGAGATAAAAACGAAAGGAAAGACAAGATTATTTTAGCTCATCGCAAGATTTACTGCATTCACACTTCAACAAATCTTGCAGAACACTGTTTATTGAACTTATCAGCTATTTTAGGGCACACAATCAAACCTAAGTTGACTTTTTCTTTTTAATGTCATGCTTATCTTCGCTTACGGAGGAGGAACACCATCATAATAATCATCATCACCAATTAGTATGATCATATAAATATTAAAGACTGGCGTGTCTTACTACAATCAGGTCGTACTAGACGTACGTTTGCCAATGACTCGCTTAAAATCTGTCAAATACAGGGCTAATCTGAGAATTTTTTTTTTTTTTTTAATTTCTATCTCGCTAATATCTTGACGCGAGGGCATTGTGTAGATCAAGAGCAAGATATTGTCTTCATGAGAAAGGTAACAGAAATGTAAATGACATCATCCTTAAGTGAAGCTATTGTTAAATAAAAGACTACTTGATCACATAATCCGTGTCATTTTGTTTCATATATAAATAACCAAATGGTCAGAGGGTGTCCGACAAACGTATCCTATTACGACATTTCTCTATCCTCCAGTTAGATCCCATCTCCAGTCCTGCATTTCTCTCTCTTCCACTAGTCGCTTTTCGGATGGACAGAAACCTTCGGGATCTCTTAGTTCATTCTCGTCTGCGCACTTCTGCAGGTCAACTAGGAACTGTCCCTTGTCATCGAAATTGTTTGACTTACCCTTTTGTTAATCTCACTCCCATGTTACAATTTCCTATATCACACTTTGATATTCAGGATTCTTTTTGATGTTTGTCCCGTAATTTAATATACTCTATCATATGTAAGCGTTGTGATATGAAGTATATTGGTGAGACTGGTAGACGTTTAGCAGAAAGATTCGCCGAACATTTGAGAGATATCACGAATCATCGTGGCTCCCCAGTGGCTAATCATTTTAACAGCCCGTCACATCATGGTAGCTCTGATGTCTCTGTAACCGGTTTGTTACGTTGTTATACCGGTGACCGGCAACGTCAGTCCTTGGAATATCGTCTCATTTGTCATATGGGAGTCTTGCAACCACACGGAATGAACATTAATCACCGTTTTCTTTGAGTTAGCACCTTTTCTTTATACCCTCTACTCCCGTATTGCACTGATTCTTGTAATTATTTGTCTTTGTACACTTTCGTGAGTAATTATTTTTGTGTTTGCCGTACTTCTATATAATTCCTTTATGTCTTCTTTCGTTTGTGTATGTCAATATGTGATTATTTTGTACTCTGCCATTTTGTTATTGTTAAATCATTTACATATTTAGATTTTGATTTCCTCGTTGTTATTGCAGTTGTCTCTTCGATGGGTGCCCACACATGTATAGTTATTTGTATATGCATTTTGTTTTACATGGTTCTATGTATCCACACAATTACTTTGGGCCACACATTTGTATGTATACATATGCAGTTGTTATAGCATTATCGTTATGTGAACGAACGTTTATATTTACATTAATATATGTATATGTTTCTATGTGTACGAATGTTCATGTTATTGTTTTTATTTATGTGAGAAAGTGTTTATGTGGATGCATGTTGATATTTATATATATATATATATATATATATATATATATATATATATATATATATATATATATTTATGTGAGCGCTTGTTTATGTTAATGCACGTATCTCCATTCTGTGTCAATATGTATGCCTATTCTGGTGTGAGCCCTTTCCTATGTGTGGATACATTTACATGACGGTGAATTTTGTGTGGGTATCCTTCACACATCTGTGTCCATTTTGTTATATATTTATTTCTTAACTCTTGGTGTGTGTATACATTTCTATGTATGTTTAGGTTTTGTTTTATATATATATGTTTATGTCTATATTTGGTTTCACATTCATTCCATGCGTTTTCAAATGATGATTCTTCTTGTATCCTTCCTTCCCCAAACCCACTCACCCCACCACCACACAACCTCATCATTACTCATCTATCATTATCATATGCCATTCTGGTTGGCGTAGGTGACCATGGTTCTCTGTTCACAGTATTGTTATCTGGATCGTTGTTTCCAAGCCTTGCTAGGTTGTCACACGAATATTTTCTCACGTCCCATCTGTCTCTGTTCCCTTCAGTTTTGCCTGTTGTGACTATGTTCTTAAAACCTGCCTGTCTGATAAAGTGACAAAAGGGGTATTTTTCTTATCTTTTTCTTTTATTATTCTTGCACTCATTATAAACATCCCAACTACATCTATAGTGCCTCTAATTTCCCACTTTCGGTTTGTTTATAATGAATGCACGCATTTTCTCTTTTACTAGATGCGTTTCCATCCCTGAGTTATGGAGACGGGGCTTGATGAAATCTAGTCATCTATTTTGTTTTTTATTTTGTTGTTTTCTGTTGTTTGTATCTTGAAAAAGGTTCAATTTGAGCCGATACGTGGAGAATTGTCCTGTTTAGTTTTATTGTATGTTTTTTATATATATACTTTTTTAATATATTTTTATTAATAGGCAAGGTAAGTGTTTTAGTAACCTGTTTAATTCATTCTGCTTGGTCATTTTGTTTCAGATGACGGGAGATCTGAAATAGATACGTCTC
The DNA here is from genome assembly GCA_034231615.1 of Meghimatium bilineatum. Lineage (NCBI taxonomy): Eukaryota > Metazoa > Mollusca > Gastropoda > Stylommatophora > Philomycidae > Meghimatium > Meghimatium bilineatum. The sequence goes on from CM067298.1 coordinate 93,630,927, forward strand.
TCGTGGTCAGCATGGAGATCAATGGTATCATGTACCAGGGTGTTTTGTTCGCTCAACATCCACACCGACTTGGAGTCTAGTATTGTTATTTACTTGCTTATTTTCTACGTTAATGAGATCTGTCTATTGTTTGTTTGACGATGAATACGGATGTAGATGTGTTTGTCAATTTGCATTTGCACACGTGAATGGTATCTTACAAATGGGAATGTGTGAATGTAATATATTACATGGATGTGTGCATTTTAAGACGAGCATGGGTGACACTGTCAGAATAAATACAAGTTAAGTGTGTAATATATTTGAAGAATAACTACATTTACATAGATGTAATTTGCTTCGTAGGTATGTACATAGAAAGGGCAGACAGGCAAACAAAAGAAACGTATAGACAAGCCATTAAGGACATTATATATATATATATATATATATATATATATATATATATATATATATATATATATATATATATATATATATATATATATATATATATATATATATATATAGTGTAAAATAATAAAGTAAAAAAGTTATGATTCTCAATAGCGACCTGACGCTAAATATATAAAGAAGCTTTGTCAAAGAATCAACTGCATAATATACGTACACTAATTAGATCAAGTATATTCCCAGTGGCAAGCTATGGTTGCGAAACATGGCATCTGAACAAGTCAATGCTGCTTTCGAGACTATAACATACAGTAAAATACTGAGTTATCATAGCGGGGGAGGGGGGAACAAACCAAGAAGTGAGAAGTAGGGTAAACGTCCAGGAAGACTGGCTTCTTAACAACATCATAAAAATAAAACTTAGATTCTATGGTATGGACATGGTCGATGGTAACCGAGGAAAGGGTCCATCAAGAAGAAGATGGACATAATACATATAGGAGTGTTTAAAGATGACACTGGCAGATTCAGGTCAATTGGTACAGATTTGGTCATCTTTAAATACCCCGAAACGTCTAACATTTTGCTTGCATATCTTATCAAGATTATTGTTCTATAGTTTGTACATATTAACATGATACCACTTTTTGGTAGATGAATATATGTTTCTCTTTCCCAATCACCTGACCATGTTTCATTTATATATATATATATATATGTGTGTGTGTGTGCGTGTCTGTGCGTGTGTATGTGTGTGTGTGTGTGTGTCTGTGCGTGCGTGCGTGCGTGCGTGCGTGCGTGCGTGCGTGCGTGCGCGTACATATAAGTGTGTGTGCGTGTTCGTGTCTTTGCCAATGTTTTCTAAAAGTACAGATATACAACTTCCAGTGGCGAAAATTATACATGAAACATAGCTGGTCACTGACGCGCCGTGTCCTCTTCTCTGTCACACAGACAGGCAGATATAATAGACAAAGACACAATGATATGCAATAAGGGCATAAATAGCATGAAAATGACGATATACTTGCAGTGTAAATATAAGGAAATAAATGAACTACTGGTTAGCAGGATACAGTCCGGACATTGGAATGCGTGGTGTCTCAGTTTAACTGAAATATAGGCCATATTAAATATGTTCCATTTGTCTAGTGGGAGAGGAAGGTTGGACCCATGACACATGTGTTGTTGAAGCATGAAAGGGGAACAAACAATAGCAACACTATTTACATATGTCACAAGAGTCGAATAAATGGGTTGTGGGGTGGCTGACCCACTCCACGTAGAGCCAAAGTAATCAATAAGCCATGATGAAGTTGGATGTGTCAGGCCGAAATAGCCCATCAAAACTGTAAACTATGACACATCGCATTCCATTCTCTGGACTACATCATCATAACTTGTCGGAGTTTGAGAACGAACGGAGAAAAAGAAGAATGACCATAAACAACACAATGCTTCTATAGCTGCAACTTTAGAACAATTAAAATGTGAGCTACTGTAACAGGGGGCTACTATTATAGTACATGTTGATTTGTTCATTATTATTGGTGTGTTATTTAATCAAAGCTGGGTCCTGCCAAACTGATTTTATAACACGATCGGGTCTATATCTTACACCGGTCACGCATGTAGCAAATAGATAGGGGGAAACAAGAAGTAACGAATGTAAATAAATTAAAAGAACAACATCCTTAATGTGGTTTAAAATAATAATTAATATTTAAGTGGAATAAAACCTATCGAAGACGTATGTGTCGGGACATTGGTGCAAATAAAAGGGCTGTACAACGCATTTCCATTCTCTGGACTACATCCTGCTGGAAATACAGTTGGACCATTGTCCTGTTACAAGAGATATCCAGCGGGAGATTGAGAATGAACGCTGAAGAAGAAGAAGAAGAAGTGGAATAAAACATTTATAATTTGAAATGTACATGTACATATAATGTTGCGCAAAGTATACATATGTTGTAACTGTTAGACGTAAAACAGCTCAGACTAATGTACGAGTATATTTGGTACTCGAAAAATCAAGTCCAAGACTATGCCTAAAAACCCCAGATCTAGTAAATAAAAACATATGATGGCATCAACGTGCACGGGTGAGTGTATGTGTATGAATACAGGTGTGTCAGCATGATCATCAGGTGACATACTCTTTCCAGAATGTAGTCTTCCCTATGGATCTCTTCAATTCTCCCGGTCTTAAGCAAGCTGTCTCGCCTCTATTAGTGACATGTGTGGTCATTATTGAATATCTTTTGTCCAACGGCCTCTTGGGCAGCATTTGCCCCTGTTGCCTTCTATCCTCTTCTCCAGTAACTCTCCATGCCGTCGTGTCTCTTATGTCACCACAAAAAAACTAGCTTTTTCTAGTATATAGTATTCAGAAACCAGTTTTCCAGGACATTAATTGTTCTTAAACCTCCTTATTTGTTTTCCTTGCTGTTCATGGTATTCTCAGAACTCTTCTATATCACTTTCATTCAAATGATGTTACTCTTTAGGTCACTGTAGAAAAATTCGTGGCACAATACTCTTGTAGTTTGCCGTTGCTTTCAGGCGGAAAATCTTATTTAAACTGACACAGAGGAAAACACACACATTATTATTCATTTTGACCAGGTGTGTCAGCTTGGATTTAGTATTTTTAGAAAATTTGTTGTTTTATGTGGACGAATTTTGCTGATATGTTTACAATTTTTGAGTTGTGCAATGCGATTCTGCTGTATTATAACAATCGTAAACCAATCGAATATAGAATTTTACAATTATGTATTAATAATTAAATGTAAAATTAGATAAGTAAAAATGTTGGATGATATTATGTTAGTGGAAATGCTCAATGATAGTATCTAAGTAGGAAGTGATGACAGAGTTGACAGAGTTGACTTTGATACTGAAATGGTAAACATATATTTTATTTGTCTTGCTGTCAATGTGTGTGTTTTTCTCTTGATGATAAATTAGCACGATATTGCTGAGTATTATGAATATTTCATGAGAACACATGCTTACTTCCTATAGCGTGTGAGTAAAATGGGCGATGTACTCGTACATCAAATCAATCAATAACCCCGTAACCCTTCAGGGTCGTAAGGGTACCACATTGGATGCTTCAGCACACGGAGTCCTCCAGCAATTCATATCCTCAGCAATGCGAATGAGTGAGGAAAATTCTTGTCCATTTCTTAATATTGTCTGTCCATGCCTTTCTTACTCGTACATATCACAACTCCAATATGGCATACAGGATGACTTCTAGTAGCTAACTGCCGACTTATCTGTTAAAATATCCACTTGTATGTATTACATGATGGCGAAATTCTTAAGTGTCTCCGGTCGTTTCCATTTTGTAAATGGCATACCTACCCACACATAAGACACATAACCCGTCACGGCAGTAGGTGCCACATTGGAGACAGCAAAAAGTCCTACAAATAGCTGTTCTCAGCCAATCGGATGAGTGTAGAAAAAGCATGCCCAGACTACTCCTTCATTTTGTTATTCTAGAATTCTCTCTTCAGCCCCCCCCCCCCCCTCCTCCAAATCTTCATTAATCTTCAGCTGTTCCTTACAAAAGAAAAATACCGTAGAAAATGAGCAAACTAAACGACTTTACGCCGTTT